>JAWWNH010000247.1:0-458874 GCA_034641385.1 Darevskia mixta
TGTGTCAGCCCTTCTACGTCAGGGTTCCTGGTGAGCCTTTCCTGGATCTGCTTCTTGATCTCCTCTGATTTTAAAACTGCTTTCTCCTCCCAACTCTGACTCTTGGAACCAACTCTCAGCTCTGAGCCCTGGCTCAGCATGGACACAGGGTGGCTTGAAGGTCGTAGAGCACCAATTCAGACACCACACTGCACAGCAACAACAATGATTTTATTATTTCTATGCCACTCATCTAAACTGGATTGCCCCAGCCACTCTGTGCAGCTTCCAGCAAAATACATATTTAAAAAACGCAACAGAACTTCAAAATGTTTTGTAAGGTAGACATTTCCAGATTGCGCACGTGTACAAAATTAAATGGAAGGTTGAAGTACAGTAACTGTACCATATACCTATCTGCAACAGCTTGAAATTGACTTTCTTCTCCTCTGAAAGGCAGATGGTGGACAAACTTCAAACAGGCCTCAATTAAAATTTTGTAAGACCACCCAAGAGACAGAAACATTGCTTTTGGGAGAGACATCCCGTCTACAAGCTGGTCCCTGGTCACTGTGGCCGTGAAACAAGAGTGTTTCCAAGGGTTGAAAGGACCCAATATGAGGAGAATGCAAAAGGTCAGCAAGCTATTAATTCAGCAAAGTCTGCATCCAGCTGGTACATCAACTTGTACAGAATTCAGGGGGGGTGGGGAGAGAGCCTCTCTCCCCGTGCCAATAGGAAGGCCGAACACCAGGCTACAAATCAGCACTGGGAATCCTACTTTCTCTGCCTTGACCCACGGACTCTGATTCATTGGCCCGTCACTTGTATTTACAGTAGGGCTTAAAATATACAACCTCATTTCCCTTGTAAACACTCCGTCCTCCTGCCATCTGTATCACTCAGTGTCACTTTCCCTACTAGCAGATAGAGAAAGCCTCACCGCTGCTGCTGCTGCTGCTGCTGCTCCTCACTTTACTGTTGCTTCTCTGGACTGACAGCAATCAGAGAGCAATCAGAATGGAGAGGAGGAAAGGGGCGGCCAACGTCAGGCTGGAGTCATGGGCAGCACTGGCCAAATACAGTTGGGGTGTTTCTGTGTGTTGATTTCTCCAGATCTGGGTCCCAGAGGTCAGGAGCTGGAGGCAGAAGCTCAGTTCACCAATCAAGGTGTTGCACCTATGAGATCACTTTAACTCCCATATGCCCACTTGGCCGCTTGGACACACAGAACCGGCGCTGTTACAAGTGCCACATAATATTCACTCCCCATCTTTAAGAAATCAATGTTTTAGTGTGGCGGCAGCAACACTTTGGAACTCCCTGCCTATTGAGACCAGGCAGGCAACTTTGCTGTGCTCTTTTCTATGTTTGCTAAAAAAACATCTTTGTTTAGTCAAACCTATCCAAACACATGGATGATGGCACATGTCTGAATCTGTTTTTAGTTCATTGTTGATTTTAATTACGTTTTGGGTGTTTTGAGTGTTTTTAACTGCTTTAACAATTTCATTCTATTATTTATTTTTTATTATTATTAATTTACCTCCCTATACCCAAAGGTCTCAGGGAGGTTCACAGAACAAAATCAAAATATAAAACCACAAAATATATAATCAAAATTAAAAAAACAACCGAATAACACACACACACACCCAAAAAAACCCCCACATTTTGAAAGGGCATAGGATGTCAATCAAATCTAACAAAGGTCTGGTTAAAAAGGAACATTGTTGCCTGGTGCCTAAAGGTGTATGGAGGTGAAAGGTGAACTTCCCTGGGGAGAGCATTCCACAGACGGGGAGCCACTTCAGAGAAGGCCCCGTTCTCGTGTTGCCTCCGGACCTCTCAAGGTTTATTCCTTTTCTAAACTGCTTTGAGGTTTCTTTTACAATCAAACAGTCTATTGGCTTTATGAAATAAAATAAATATACTGCCACTTTACTTTCGGGACCAGCCCTCCTCCTCCTCCTCCTTGGGGAGTCAGATAATCCCAATGAACTCTTTGAAACTACCTCCCATTTGGAGAGCTCCCATAATCCAGAGAACCTGAGAATGATGCACTTTGATTGATCATACACATACACACCAAGCTCCAGGCCTCGCCAGGATGCAGAGCCAACAGCATGTCTGAGCAGAAGTCCTGGCAATGTCCCAAGGATGGGGTGGGACAATTATTAAAAGTGCTCAGTTGGCGGTCCAGCATTTGTGAGCACAAGCATCTCCTGTGTGGTTTCCAGATCCATGCAACCCTTTGGCTGGACAGTTCCTCTATGACTAGGGGATCTAGGGTTCTTAGTAGACCACAAGCTTAATATACTACTGCAAGTCAACAGTGTGATGCAGCAGCCAAAAAAAAGCTAATGCTACTCTAGGTTGCTTAAATAAAAGCATAGGGTCCAGAAAAAGGGAAATAGGAGTGCCAATCTAGTCTGCCTTGGTCAGAGCCCACCTGGAGTCCTGTGTCCAGTTCTGGGTACCACAGTTTAAGAAGGATGTTGACAAGCTGGAATGTGTGCAGAGGAGGGTGACCGAGAGGATCAAGGCTGTGGGAACCTAGCATTATGAGGAATGGGTCAGGGAGCTGGGAAAGTTTAGCCTGGAAAAGGGGAGACTGAGAAGGAGATATGATAGCCACCTTCAATTATCTACAAGTCTGTGATGTGGGAGATGGAGCCAGCTTGTTTCTGCTGCTCCAAACGGTGAGACCTAAATCAATGGCTTCAAATTGCAAGAAAGGAGATTCCGATGAAACATTAGGAAGAATTTTCTGATGTTGGAAAATTGGAACCTCGGAAGGCGGTGAACTCTACTCCCTTGGAGGTTTTTAAGCAGAGGTTGGATCACCATCTATCAGGGATTCTTTAGCTGTGGTTCCTGCATCTCACAGGGTTGGACTAGATGACTTTCGGAATCCCTTCCAACTCTGCCGTTCTTTGATGATAGGATTCTGTGACTTCAACTACCTTGCTGCAGGCCATGCTGGACAGCTCTGCAGCAGCAACCACTCAAATGGGCAGCTCCAAGCAATCTCTTAGTGAGAGCCTGAGTTTGGAGGACAACAGCTGGTGGGTGGGAACAGGGTTGCTGCTCATCAATACACATTGATGGGAATGGAAGGTGCTGTCACTAGATCTCCTCTCTGTCCTTGGGTGGGCAAATCTGGAAGTTGGGGGAAGGGGCCATGATTTCCAGAGCCATCATCTTGGCTGGCTGTACTTTCCACAAACTTTTCCCACCCTAAAGGAGGCCCTTCATGGTTGAGCAAGCCATCTCCTCGCACCTTGCTGGATCTCGTCCTGACTCAGCCTGTGGCAGAGGAAAAGATCCTCTCTGGTGGCATCCGGTGCTAGCTGAGGTCCCCTCCTGCACCCTGGGCTTGTCACTCATGGCCGCGGCCGTCAGAATCTCGCCTCTCCCTCTGTGCATTTCGAAGATTGTCACTGACATTCAGGTTGCGTCTTCATAACATTTGCGCCTGCTGCCGGGAGGTTAATTAAAATGTGGAAATGTCACAAAGGTTCTCTGGATGTTCATTCGCAAACCCCTTTGGCAAATCCTAAACCCATCAAACAACAGCTCAGGAGAATTAATGTGCCAAACTATCAGCATTACTTGTGGCGCGTGGGGAGAAGTCACTAGCCCTTGTTTCTTCGAAGGAGGGGGGAGGCTTGCAAAGTTTTGAAATGGGACGGGGTGAACCCACTTTCAAAAAGTTGTGGGTTTTTTTGCGGGAAAGAGGCAGCAGTAAGAGGGAATTGCCCCAGTTTTTCCAATGCAAATGGGGACAGCCACGGGTGTGATGGATCCCACTGCGCAGCTGTGAGGTTTAAGATAACTCAGGTTTTTAAGTATGTGACTCAGAACATTGAAACCGTCAGGTCCTCTGTCTCCCAAAATGGGCACGGAACATTCCTGGCCTGTTGACCAAAACTCTGGCAGTGCAGGAGAACCTGAAGGATTCATTAGCCCATGGAAATGAAATGAACTTAAATGTGCTTACCCTGCATCAGTCTGAGACCATTATGTGGACTGTTTGGATCAAAATTACGCATGCTCGTTTCGACAAAAACATGGGGTGGCGGTGCAGCAATTATTTTACAAATTTATAAACCAGCCTGAATACCATCAAAGCTCCCCAACCTCTTTCCCTTCTAGTCATGGCATTTGCCGGGACTATGGTGCCTCAAGGTCCTGTGCTCAGGAGGCTGGTAAGCACCCTGAATGGAACAATATCCTTTTATCTTGCCAGCTTAAAGGTAAAGGTAAAGGGACCCCTGACCATTAGGTCCAGTCATGACCGACTCTGGGGTTGCGGCGCTCATCTTGCATTATTGGCCGAGGGAGCTGGCGTACGGCTTCCAAGTCATGTGGCCAGCATGACAAAGCCGCTTCTGGCGAACCAGAGCAGCACACGGAAACGCTGTTTACCTTCCCGCCGGAGCGGTACCTATTTATCTACTTGCACTTTGATGTGCTTTCGAACTGCAAGGTTGGCAGGAGCAGGGACCAAGCAACGGGAGCTCACCCCATCGCGGGGATTCGAACCGCCGACCTTCTGATCGGCAAGCCCTAGGCTCTGCTGTTTAACCCACAGCGCCACCCGTGTCCCTCTTGCCAGCTTAAGGACTACCAAATACAGAGCAACCGTAAGCCAGAAGTCCACGAAAACAAACCCTCCATGATACCTGCCAAACCAACCCACTGCTGGTTCCTTGGCAACAGGGAATTTGTTGAAGGATAAATAAATGATTGCCAGTCAGCGGTTGCTAGTTGAGAGGGCGCCTCCCTCCGCGGCTTGTTCTTCTCCTGCCCTCGCCTTGATCTGCTTCCTTCCCTCTTCTGCCTTCAGCTTCATCCTTCTGCTGCATTGTTGCTGTCTCCTCTTCTTCCTGCCCAGCTCCAACCAGCCTCCATTAACCAACTTTCCTCTTTCCTTTGCACACCTAAGGTCTGATAAGGTTCTTCCAAAGCAGGATGTGACTGTCCAGCCCATCACACACACACACACACACACGAAACAACTACTCTCTTTTCTGATCTGACAGACCACAGAAATAACCACAAGGCAAAGCAAAGTGGATGCTCTACGGCACTAGCCGATCCTCAAACTGTTTCCCCCGTTGGGATGAATATGGGACGGCACATACAGATGGCACAGGCTGCCCCATACCGAGGGGTGGGGCAGGGTTCAGAAGCCAGGCTGGCAAGAAGCATTAGGAAAGGAATCATTAGGAAATGACTTGAAAATAAAAAAGCTAGCATGATCATGCCATTAAACAAGTCTACGGTGCGACAGCATTTTGGAATAGCCCTCGTTATTTCAGGGTGGTTGCTGAACTTAGTCCGTTTTAGCTCAGCTTATTAAATTTATATATCACCTCATGTAACCCAAAGAAGCCCCAAGTCAATTTTAGAAAGCGAGAGAGAGAATTGTGTTGTAAGATATCCATAAAAACATATAACGGATATACTAAAAGCTTTCTTCCAAAACCATTGAACACAAGAATTATCTGTATCTGCTGACCAACCAGCAGAAACAGCTGCTAGAAGCCTAGACATTTATACAGTCCAAATGCCAGCAAATATATACAGTGCATATATATTGCCTGGTACTGAAAAGATGACAGTGGTCTGAGGAAGGTGAGCTCTGGGGGGCTAACACAAAAAAAGACCCGTTCTTTCTTTTCCACATTCAGAATCCCTGGCCGGCATGAAGTAGCTCACAACTGCTGCCAGTGAAGTAGTCTATGGCCTCGTACCAATGAGATGATGGAACACAGGAAGATGCTATCAAGGTCATTTCCCAGCCAGCCAAAGGAGTGCACATGGCAGAGGGTAAACCCTTCTTACTGTCAAAGATAACACTCACAGTCACTTCTACAGCTCTGGGTATCTACGGACACCAATCTGGCATCTAGGCAGCTATTCCCAGGTCAGCGCTCTACGGAGCAATTGCAGCAACAGGCAACAACTCCCCCGTCACCAGTTTATGCACTTTCCCTCGATGGGCTGCACACACATAGCCAGAGACTGTGCCTGCATGGAAACATCCTCTGCTCTTCCTGCTTCAGCTCTCTCCTGGTTCGGGGACACAGTGGTGCAGGAGAGGGTGGGGGAGCACCCAGCCCTTCACTTGTCGGGCCTGCCTCTTCCTCCAGCTCCAAGCTTTCCCTGCCTCTGACTTACCTCTTGGCTGGTACAGTACCCCACAAACCGCAACCCCCCTACTCCCAGTGCACACTCATCAATGTCCTATCAGTCAATGACAGATGCCATTGGTCCATCTCGCTCAGTGCTGCCTGCACTGACTGGCAGTGGCTCTCTGGGATTTCAGGCCAGGTTCTCTCCTTAGCACTACCCGGAGGTGCCACCAGGGATTGAATTTGGGACCTTCTGCATGCAAAGCAGGTGCTCTACTGAGTCTTTCTCCAAAGATGATGATGATGACGATGATTTTATTGTACCCTGCCCATCTGATCCCAGTCCTCCTGGTTTTGAACAAAGGCAACGTGGGCACTCAGCCAATCAGCTTTGCCCCTTCCAAAACAGGAACACAGGAAGCTGGCTTTACACCAAGTCAATCCATTGGTCAGTTTAGCTCACTAAGGTCCACTCTGACTGGAAGTGGCTCTCCAGAGTGTCAGGTAGGATTTGTTCCCAGCTCTACCTGGAGATGCTGCTGGGGGGTTGAACATGGACTTTCTGAGCTACAGCCTGGCTGTGAGTTAGTGCTGTGTTGGCTGCACCCTTCACTGCCCCCACCATGCCCCTCCCACTGGAAAGAGCACTGGGGCCTCCTCCTCTTCTGCCACCACTTGGCAAGAGGCCACATCAACAACCTCCCTCCCTAGCGCCTGCCGTTCCCACACTGCGGCTCCTGGGATGGGACACCTACCTCTCAGTTCCAATAAGAAATAAGCATAGGGGGGTGGGTGAGGGGGGTTGAAGGGAAGGAGGGAGGGGTGGTGGGAGTTACCGTCAAGCCAGCCTGTGTGGTTGTTAGACTTTAAAGGTATATTTTTTAATTAAAAGGGGGGGGGAGACCAAAGCTGTGATGCAGCGTCATAAAGCAGATAATTTTACAGCTGGATGGTCTCCCTCTGATGTACTTGAAAACCATTTTCAAGCGACATAAAGTTTAACATACCAGTACATCTGCCTACCCACTAGATTCTACATGGAATTTTAAATTTAATTATATTAAAGTATTGTTACAGAGTGCCTAGCAAGAATGCTAACCAACTGGAACTTGGGAGAAAACCATCCTTTCCTTTCCTTTCTTTTTTTCTTTGGGTCAATCTCTCTTTTGAAATCCGTTTCTCTCACAGGGGCTGAAAAATCATTTTGACACGTGGATTTATGCTACGGCTCCCTCTCCATCTATCGATTACCGAGCAACCCAGCCTGGGCCTGAAAATGTTTATCCACTTGTATGCCATTTGCTGGCATGAGCCCTCCCTGCTCCCGGATCTTATCTTTGCCCACAAATTCAAAAACCCTCAGCTTAGAGATTGTGCAGAAAACAAGGCCAAAAGGAGGGGAGGGGGGAGAGAGAAAAGGAACATAATCTCATTAGCAGCACAAAGGGCAGGGACTAGACCTGAAAGCGGGGTGTTGACGGGAGCTGAAGGCAAGCAAAATATTGCCAAGACATGGAAAAGAGAGAGACCACAATCAATATTAAGAGCCAGAAGTTAGTCAAGACATACAAAACAATATGTAAAGCATAGACCAACAAATTATTATTATTATTATTATTATTAGTGGCTAAGACCCAGGTGGCGCTGTGGGTTAAACCACAGAGCCTAGGGCTTGCTGATCAGAAGGTTGGCGGTTCGAATCCCCGCGACGGGTGAGCTCCCATTGCTCGGTCCCTGCTCCTGCCAACCTAGCAGTTCGAAAGCACGTCAAAGTGCAAATAGATAAATAGGTACCGCTCCAGCGGGAAGGTAAACGGCATTTCCGTGCGCTGCTCTGGTTCGCCAGAAGCGGCTTTGTCATGCTGGCCACATGACCTAGAAGCTGTACGCTGGCTCTCGGCCAATAAAGCGAGATGAGCGCCGCAACCCCAGAGTCGGACACGACTGGACCGAATGGTCAGGGGTCCCTTTACCTTTAAGAGCACACATTCCAGCTGTCCCGGTTCAATCATGCTCCCTATTCTACCCCAGCAGAGCCAGCCCAAGACCTTTGGCTGCCTGAGGCCTCACTGGCTCACTCTGTCCAATGGTAGGTATAGCATGATTTTTTAGCATTGTTGCCTTCCAGGATTTCCTTGGCTTTACCAAGGACACATTTCATTGTGGGGTTTTGAACTGCTTGTGCTCTGTGCTCCTTTCTGATCCACCTTCTCACCTTCATATGAAGAAGAAGAGTTTGGATTTGATATTCCGCTTTATCACTACCCAAAGGAGTCTCAAAGCGGCTAACATTCTCCTTTCCCTTCCTCCCCCACAACAAACACTCTGTGAGGTGAATGAGGCTGAGAGACTTCAGAGAAGTGTGACTGGCCCAAGGTCACCCAGCAGCTGCATGTGGAGGAGCGGAGACGCGAACCCCAGACTGGGGCCCTATCCACTGTGCTGTTGCTGAATGCCAATGGCATGTAACAACCACTGGCAAAATGATTTCTGCATTGCAAGGGGGTTGGACTAGATGGCCCTTGTGGTCCCTTCCAACACTACAATTCTATGATCAGTTGCTGATTTTGGGGAGGTAAGGTGGTGGAGGGGGCTGTGGTGTTTCTGGAGAAAACTGATTTTCTATATCCATTTCAATCTGTGTTCAGACCATAGCTGTCAACTTTTCCCTTTTTTGGTGGGAAATTCCCTTATTCCGAATAGGATTCCTCGCAAGAAAAGGGAAAGGTTGACAGCTATGGTTCGGACCCAAGTTTGTGACTGAATCAGGCCTGGTTTCCCTGAATAAGACAGGAGAGAAACAGGAAGAGCACACACCTGCTTCTTCTCTTCAGTGTCTTGTCACACTTCAATACCAAATGCAAGTACAACTGGGTCACCTCCATCTATATGCTTGTTGATGTTGACACCCCCAAATGATTCTGAAAGGTTAGTGAAACAAGACTTATCCTTGCAGAAGCCATGCTGGTTCTGCTTCAGCAAGGCTTGTTCTTCTATATACTAGTTAATCCTATCTTTAACAATACTTCCTAACAGTTTTCCAAGAGCAGACAATAATCTGCCTAGTATCTCTAGGATCCCACCTAGATCTGGTTGTTGTTGTTGTTTTAAATGGTGTTACATTGGCCACTTTCCAGTCCTCGGGTATTTTAGGGACAAGTAACACATTTTTTTGTAAGAAGATCACCAATTTCACATTTGTGTTCCTTTAGGACTCCTTTAGGTAGCGAACATTCAGACCCAGTGATTTGCTGGTTTTCGGAGGCAGCAAAAAACAAACAAACCCAAACCCCTCCCCCTTTTTTCAGAAGATTCAGAAAAGAAATAATAAAATAAAATAAAATAAAATAAAATAAAATAAAATAAAATAAAATAAAATAAAATAAAATAAAATAAAATAGGGGAGAAATCATAGGTCACTGCCTCAACCTGCCTCAAGGCTGTTGCAACCTAAAATTAATCACTGGGGACAGATAACAGCAAGAGAGGATTAGAAAGAGAAAATGCAAGATTAAGAAAGGGTGTTCAGATTCACTAAGAACTGAGGAGGAGGAGGAGAGGGGAAAGAGAGTTACAGCAGGTTGTAAAATAAAAGTAGCCAGGAGCATGTAAATGCAGCTGCCCAAGGCATCTGATTTCGATGGTGGCTGCCTGGTTCTAGTGAGCAGCAGGAAGCTAAATCGTTTCGACAGAGGCTTGACACTCTCACTGTCCATAGATGAGGAGGGCAAGGTGTTTTTTACGGTCTTTAGCAAACAGCCTGGGACTTGTTAGTGCCAGCAGCGGCAAAAGAAACCTAAAGATGGGGTCGGGGAATTTTTACACATCCCAGCCCTTGGCATTCCTGTTCAGTTGATCATTTCGAGGCTCTGCCGTAAAACAAGGGCCTTGTTGCAGAGGAGCTGACCTGCTTACCATCCGCAGGAAGGGAGGGAGGGAGGGAGGGAAGCAGGCAGGCACTGTAAAGCTTTCCAAATTACCTTCACGCTTGATGGTTTGGCAGGGACCTGAAGGAGGCCTTCGCCCTCAATTAAAGCAGCCCGATTAGCAATGCCAACGCCACGTCTCCGGACAGGCCCACCTTCTTCCACCTTTGGTGGCCTCCAAACCCCTCCTCTAATAATAAGAATCGGAAATAACCCTAAAGGTTTGGGGCTCCAAAGAATCAGCAGGTACAGAGATCCTTAATAGCAGCACTGTTTATCCCCCTCCATTATTAGTAATTGATATAAAAATCCAGCTTGGGCAAGCAGAGGGCAAATCATGAAGGAGGAGAGACTGGGATGTGCTGCAGATTGCAGAGCGTACCATGTGGCTCTGAGCTAGCCAGAGCCTAGGCCAGTGGTGGCTAACCTTGGCACTCCAGATGTTTTGGAACTACAACTCTCATCATCCCTAGCTAACAGGACCAGTGGTCAGGGATGATGGGAGTTGTAGTTCCAAAACATCTGGAGTACCAAGGTTAGCCACCACTGGCCTAGGCCCTACAGCAGTGATGGCTAACCTTGACACCCCAGATGTTTTGGAACTACAACTCCCAAAACATCTGGAGTGTCAAGGTTAGCCATCACTGCCCTACAGCGTTCAGATCCCTGCTCAACAGCAGACTGCTTGGGTGGGCTGGGCCTGGCACCCTGACTCAGTCTCCCAACTGCAAAATGGGAACAGCCACAAATAGATCTCTCTCTCTCTCTCTCTGGTTTGTATGGCTGGCAAAACGTTTTGACGAAGATGCAACAGGAAAGAGAGCCAGTGCAGTGGAGTAGATAGGTGGAGACCAGGAAACCTGGGTTTGAATCCTGACTCATTCATGAAGCTCTCTCGCTAACCCACCACACAGGGCTGTTGCCCAGGGGAAAAGGGGACATTTATACCGCCTTGCTAGGAATGGAAGAATCAGTCCATTTCTCGTTTGTCCAAACTTTGGTTTAGTTCACTGCATTCCTGCATCAGTTTGTGATTTCAGTAAATAAATGAATGAATGAATCTACACAATAATTTGTATGAATGCCCATGTACATTTCTCTAAATGTTCACATTTTTGTGCACAGTTTAGCCCTGAAGTATGAAATTTAATAAGCTGATTTCCCCAGAATAATGCACTGTGCGTATTTTGTAAATTCCTCCTCCCTTCCCATATATATGTAATTTTGTATGCATCTCTGTCTGGGAAACTGATAAGGTGTTGACTCAACACTTGAACACCCCCTGTGCACTCCTTTTGAAGAGCCAGGTGGGCACAGCTTATTTGCACAGCTGACACCCTGAGGCTCAGGGCCTGGCAAGCAAATGGAGGCTGGGCATGCACAGTCTGCTACAGCTGGGCGCTGCTGCCTCTGTACCCCTGGAGATGAAGTTGGTGTTGGCATAGCCATCTCACTGTCACACTTATCCCCAGGTGCTCCCCCAAAAGGGGTCTCAGGGTTGTGCTGGACAGAGAAGTCAACTTCGCAACCCCAGGATTCTCTGATACGGCCACTAACTCTCTGGAAAAGCAAAGTAAAAGAAGACTTCTGAATCCAGAGGAGGTCAGAGCCCAGAAGGCAGCTGCTGCCATCGCCACAAGAGCAGCTTGTCAGTGCGGTATAAGGTACCAGCCCGGCAAAAGCTTCCGTCTCATCAGTCATTGTCCATTAAGCGGAACAATTAAACTCTTAGTTGATGCTTACTTTACCAATTGTGTTCACAATTGCCTGGAACAAATAGAGGTGGTGGGCAAATTGGAAGTGAAGTGTTCAAAAAAGAGAAGAGCCACGCCTGTGAATTCTCAAACAGCCAAGGCTGTATCCAAAAGGAAATGTCAGGTCCTTTCTGGTCAACTCTTGGGGGAGCCACAACAAATCCACAAGGCACCTGGAATTTTTCTCCTTCTTCTTACAGGTAGGTTTTAGCCAATCTTCAAGGTGGTATAGGGTTCAGAGGTACAGAAGACACCCCAGACTAGGCCAGCTTGCTCCAATTGGAGAAGACCAGCCATGGCAAACAGGCCATTGCATAGGGTTGTGTTCAACTAAATCCTACCGGTACTGATAGGTAGCCGTGTTGGTCTGCCGTAGTCAAAACAAAATAAAATGACACAAATTCCTTCCAGTAGCACACGAAAGCTCATACCAAGAACAAACTTAGTTGGTCTCTAAGGTGCTACTGGAAGGATTTTCTTTATTTAAATCCTACTGAGAAAGTTGACCCATTAGAATGAATGAAGTTAGTCGTGTCCGTCAACATCCATGAATCTACACTGAGTAGGACTAGCATCGACTACTACGCATGCCATCCAATTTGTGTCATTTAAGGCTTCAGGTTGGGCGGTGGGCACATTCCACTCCTCACCCAAGGTGGGAGGAAATTCTCGCGCAAAGAGGATCAGGACAGGAGAGATGAAGAAAAGAGGCCTTCAAAGTAGAGCTTGGAAACGGATGTGGAATACGGTAGATGACACCATCAAGATGCCCACATACTGAGCCTAATGCTTCATCTGGCCTTCCGGCAACCCAAGGCAGCGCACAGTCAGAGGTCTCAGATATATATAGACTTCCAAAAAAGATTGAGCAGCCTGCCCCTCCCCGTGACCTCCGAGCAGCAGCTACCCCACTGCGCTTCCCTGTCTGTTTACTCACTGCACTTTAAGAAATGCTTAAGTCCAACGTGGAGTATTAAAAACATTGGGGGGGGTGGAGAGAATATTTCCATTTAAATGCAAAGTGGATGCGATAAGTTAAGAGGCCGAGATAAAGGGATGCACGAACGATTTCTCTCCAGGTAAACTCAGTAGGCGACATCTCGCTCCCCACTTTCCCATCAGCTGCTCTCGCAAGTTGTTTGCTTATGGGTCTCGAAAATTACCTTGCCGGATTTTCCCCCTCACCGCTTAAATTGGCTTTGGATCTCCAGCCGGGAGCATTCAGGTAACAAGTTCCCAAGTATCAGATGCTTAAAATAAAGAGGGGAGGGAGAGAGGGGAGGCAGAACTCCCAACAAGGAGCAGGGAGACTTTTATGTGCACAGGTGATCCTGCGGCAGCAAAGGCGGCTGGTGGAAACCACCGAGGAAGGCCTTTATTAAACATTCATCTCCCCAGCAGGAGCCAAAGAGCACATGCCATTAGAACTCGGAGCATCAAATGCCCCGCCGAGATCCCCAGCGCAGCAGCTAAAAAACTCACAGCAAGGAGGAACAACGAGAGGACACACCTCAACGGTGGAACAAGCTGCTCCAAGTGGGGGATCAGAGAGGCAGGCAGCCTCGCAGGACAATTCCGTCAACGCTTTGCCGTGAATTCAAACCTCAGCAATGTCCCAAGAGTGAGACCCCCCCAAGCATGGGGCACAGGACCATGTGCACCAACCAACCACAGGGGCACTCTGAATTCAATACAAGCACGGTGGTCATTCGCTGCTAGGCCTCCAGGTTGACCAGGGATGGTGGTGGTTCCTGAGGAACCGGCAGCAGCATCCCATTCTCTTCTGAGTTCTCCCTCCAGCTTGTCCCTTGTTCCTCCAGCTCTCTGAAAATGATCTGCCAAAAGGTCTCCTGCTTCCTTCAGTGACGTCTCTGACACACACACACACCCTCTCCTGCCCCTCATGCTTGGATCTCCATCCCAGGACACCTGGGCTGTGCCAACTCCTTCAGACATCCTTCCACACAGATCTTAGCTTAGCCCAGCTTTCCCCAACCTGGTGCCCTCCAGCCTTTTGAGGGATTGGAGTCCAAAACATCAATCTGCAAGGTGCCAGATTGGGCCCTGCTGGCTTTCTAGGTAGAGACCTAAGTCCATGCAACTGACAGACTATGTAATGACACTTGTTCAAATTCTACCCGTCACTCGCAGCTCTCATTTTCCCCTCTCCATTTTCCATCCACTGTGAAACCAAAACAGAAAGGACTGTAAACTCCTTGAGGCAGGGAGCTGCCTTCCTCTGATAGGACTCTGTCCAATGTAGAGGCCCACTGAAGGTGGTGCATAAATGGGTTGGATGCAAAGAAGCTTGAGCAGCAGGAAAATGGGATCCCAAAGAGAGTACGTAGGGCATGTTCTTGCAACTGAGCAGAAGGAGAACATTGAGGGGATGTTCTTTTTATGATTTTTGCTCAAAAGAAGGGGAAGTGATTTCCACATTCTGGAACAGGACCTTTGGGCCCAACTCACGAATAATCAGGACTGACACCCAATTAAACAATTAGGCAATTAATCAATTGATTGGTTAAGTTTGTACAGATAAATTGCACGTGCGTAAAAACAGTCCGGTGAGAGGGCTTAAGAGACTTGGTGGTTTAAGATCAGATTTAAGGCTGCCCCGTGTTGCTCCACAAAACCAGGAAACTGGAAAGTAAGGCTGATGCCTCAACAGACATGCTCCGTGATCAGAAGTGATGTTGTTTAACGTCGTCAGTTGTGCTTGCTTAAAACTCACTCTCCATGCACCAACACTTTCCCTTGGTCTTTTAGCTCCAATTGCAGGTGGGGAGTGGTCCTGGCCCTGGATTGCCTTATGAAGTGTTTGAACTATCTCAGAGGAGCCTTCCTTGGAGTTGAGCCAGGCCTATTCTCTGCTGACCATGCTCCTATGCTACTTTGAGAAACACGGGATTCCTCTGATGGCTGCCAACAAGGCATGCATCGTCAGAGGAGGCATTTTAGAAGCACCATTTCCTCTTGTGAGACACCATAGTGTCATAGTGGCTAGAGCAGAACTTTCCAAACTTTTCAGGTTGGTGACGCACTTCTTAGACATGTATCATTTTCACGACACAGTAATTCAGTTTTGGTAGCAAACCGGAGGTTAAACTAACCCCTTATCAGCCCCGGGAAGAGTGCTGGGAGTGTTTGCGTGACACACCAACGCAATGCAGCTGACACACTAACATATCATGACGCACAGTTTAGAGTGTTGAACTAAGACCAGGGAGGCCAAGGGTCAAATCTCCATTCAGCCATGAACCCCACTGGTTGACCTTCTGTCGATCACTCTCTCACAGCCAGACTGACCTCACAGGGTTGTTGTGAGGATAGAATGGGGTGGGAGGAATCACATATGTTAGCTTGACCTCCTTGGATGATAGGGCTGAGTGGGATATAATTAAAAAGTAAAAAAAAAAAGTAACATTATGTAGGTGAGAAGGGAAAATGCCTCTTACGACTGCACTCAACACCCGCAGTTTGTGTGAGGGCTTTCGCTGCAAACGTCGGGTCTCATCCATCCTGCTGAGAGTAGACCCACTAAAATAAATGGGACTGAGTTAGTCATGCCCATTAACTTCAGTTGGGTCTGCTCTGAGCACGGCTAACTTTGGATACAAGTCAAAAAATAAACAAACATTAAATGCACGCACAAAAGTGCTCCCAGACTAATCAGGTTTTTTGTTTATTTAAGTCAATTAAAAGGTTTTTGTTTTGTTTTTTGTAAATGGCCTTATATAGTTAAATGTCGTAGCTCTAAGTCATAACGCATTCTGAAATAGGGCTCGAATAATGAGTTTATGAAAAGACACTGGGTGTTATTATTTGGATGGGGGGGTGTGGATGAGCTACAAGGGAGCGAGGGTGGGAAGAAGGAGGAAACTGTCACCCCAATGACAGTTTTAAAAGGTGCAGTGAAATTAGGGGTGCCAGTTGTCTCTTTTAGCCTGAGTCCATTCCTGTGCACTGTTGCCTGTTGTGTCAGGGCCTCCCCCCCCCCCCACCGGTCGTTCAATAAGGAGTCCGAGTCATTTGCCTTTGAAGCTTTTATCTGTGCTCATTATATTACAGTGCAGAGCTAAGTCATAAACATGTCTACTCAATCACTAGCAGAATCCGGAAGTGCCGTGCGACGATTTTCCCGCCAGCAAAGCCACCTCGGAAAGCGAAAGCGTCTTTTCCTTCTTCTCAGTCTCTCCCCCGGACATACTCCCTGGGAGCTGCCAGGTCTCTCCCTGCTTATCTCGAGCCCTGGCAACCCCTTCCCTTCTGAAGAACTGCTGCTCCCACTCCCCGATGAGTCCGCCGTTAGAATGGGCAGCTGTTCTCTGTAACCACTCAGAGCCGGACTGCAAGGGGGAGGCAGAACCCTGACATGTTGCAATTCGGCTTTAATCATTTCGAGGGCAAGGACACCCCACTCTGTCCCTTGGCAAGCCGGCCTGGCTGCTCTGAAATTCCCAACCTTCTCAGGAAGCCTTTGCAGTTAATGAAGCTCTTTGCAATTGCGGAGACGGCTCCGACTGGCATGGAGGGACGCGAAAGCCCCTTTGGGGAGTGTGAGAGCCTCCTCCCAGCAGAAGAAGCTGGCCTTGGCTTTGGCGGACACCTCTCCTGAAGCCGGTCACCTTGTGTTTGTAAATAGCACCAGGCACAGCTCATAGTAGAGTTTATCAGGCACCTTAATGGGGCAGGGAGAGGCGGATGTTGTTGCTGCTGCTGGGGGTGAGTCTCTTTCAGAGATGTTAATGTGCCTACAGATAACATCAAAAAGACTCTGGAATCAATGAAGCCTTTTCTTGGTCATGAAATATATTCAATCCAATTAAAAACGCCCTGTTTTGCCTGACTTACAAGTGTCACAACTGGTATCGGATCAAATGTTACATCCATCTCTGGCAGAGGCATTCAGGATCCCAAACCCTCCCTGGTAGTTTAAAGAATGCATGATTGGGGTGGGGGGGCACGGGGGGGGGGGGGCACAGCAGGAAGGCAGCAGAGGAAATGGCATGACAGTCAGCATTGCAGAAGGTTACAGGGAGAGAATTTAAAATAACTACTTTATTATTAGTTGCAGGTAGATAGCCGTGTTGGTCTGTCATAGTCAAAACAAAATAAAAAAATTCCTTCCAGTAGCACCTTAGAGACCAACTACCGGTAAGTTTGTTCTTGGTTTGTACTTGTAAGTTTGTACTTTATTATTATTATTATTTAAATTTTTTTAAAAAACCATTCTTTTCTGCCCTTTCACTCCCTCGTTTTACCAGATTTCCTGTAACTCTATGCTTCCAATGATTCCAGCCCCAGCTACTCTGAGTCCTGGTGACACTGGGCCTTCCTCTCTCATAACACTGGAACTCATGGGCATCTCATGAAGCTGAATGTCAGAAGATTCAGGACAGATAAATATAGTTCTTTTTCCACGCAGAGCTTTGTTAAACTATGGAACTCACTCCCACAAGAGGTAGTGATTGTCACCAACGCAGAGGGCTTTAAAAGGTGGCGCTGTGGTCTAAGCCACTGAGCCTCTTGGGCTGGCTTGCCGATCAGAAGGTCAGCGGTTTGAATCCCTCCTACGGAGTGAGCTCCCGTTGCCCTGTCCCAGCTCCTGCCAACCTAGCAGTTTGAAAGCATGCCAGTGCAAGTAGATAAATAGGTACCGCTGCGGCGGGAAGGTAAACGGCATTTCCGTGCGCTCTTTTTTCCGTCATGGTGTTCCATTGCGCCAGAAGCGGTTCAGTCATGCTGACCACAAGACCCGGAAAGCTGCCTGTGGACAAATGCCAGCTCCCTTGGCCTGAAAGCGAGATTAGCACCGCGACCGCATAGTCGCCTTTGACTGGACTTAACCGTCCAGGGGTCCTTTACCTTTACCTTTAGAGGGCTTTAAAAGAGGATTGTACAAATTCAGGCAGGATAAGGCCAATGATGGCTACTAGCTCTCACACTCAGCTGTGCTTCTGAATACCAGTTGCTGGAAACAGCAGGATGGGGGAGGGAGTGCTGTTGTGCTCGGATCCTGCTTGCAAGATTCTCATTGGGGCTTTGGGGTGGCCACTGTAAGAAAGGATGCTGGGCTAGATGGGCCACTGGCCTGATCCATTGTGTTATCCCAGAAATGTAGAGTTGGAAGGGACCGCGAAGGTCATCTAGTCCAACCCCCTGCATTGCAGGAATCTTCTATCCAAGATAGGGCTCGAACCCACAACCATGAGATTAAGAGTCTCATGCTCCACCAACTGAGCTATCCCAGGTTCCTCTGCGTATGAAGCTGGCTTATGAGTCCATGTAGCTGAGCATGATCTATTGTGACGGACACCAGCTCACCAGAGGCCCAGGTGGGTTTTTTCCCCCAGCCCTGCTCCTGGAGAACATTAAAAAAAGAACCCATTCTAAAACCGTTTAACACATTCTAAAAACAATTACAATTTGTAACATCTAAAGTCGGCTACAGTGAAAAACATCCTTACAGCAATTCAAAGCAAGGATCTTACAGTTGCTGGGAAGAGTCTCCCTCCAGCCACCAAATGCCTGGTTAAAGAGAAATGTTTCCAGATTCCTCCTGAGAGCTGACAATGGCGGGAACAGGCGCACCTCACTAGGGAGGGCATTCCGCAACCAGGGAGCCACCACCGAAAAGGCCCTGTCGCGGGAGAAGTCTCTGGTGACAGTGGCACCTACCTGTTGTTCACTGGTCTCAGGGACGCCACTAATCCTATCTGTTTACAGTCCATCTTATCCTTCCCTCCCACCCCCCAAAAAACCTGCAGAGAAAGAGAGGCAAGGGGAGAGAAAGCTCATTTAGTCACCATTTCATGCCTACTATCTCTGTCAATAATTATCTTCCTCAGAAGAGAGAGATTGGAAGGAAACTGGGAAAGCTGCTTTCCCTGATCTTTAGCATTCCCTCTTCTGGTGCCAGGTTTCATGTAGGAAGAAACTGTGCAAATAAATAACCCCCCAACAAAAGATTTTAAAAAAAAATAGAAAATAGAAAAAGAAAATGCCATGCTCTGCTGGCTGCAGAGAGGGGTGGCCAGCTTCTTACATTTCACTTCCTGATGTGCAAAAAAACAAAACTGGTAAAGTGGAGGGAATATCATTAAAGGTTAATTATGAGCAACTTAAAGGTTATTTTTGCATATCTCACCTCCTGGACAAAAGCTGGCTCTTCATTAGCATGCCAGAATATAAATTAAGCTGTAAGGCATTTAAAATGCCACAAAGTCTTTAATTTTATTACCCCTGTTAAATATCACGAATAAATATGAGTTTGCTGGGTCCCCCTGAAATGCTCCAACTTTTCGCCAGGAACAAGAGGTGCTCCCATCAATTCCAAACACAGATCACCACCACACACAAAAACACGAAAACCAAAACAAAGCTGAATTATTTTATTTAACGTTTTATGGTGTTTTTATATATGTTAGAAGCCACCCAGAGTGGCTGGGGCAAGCCAGTCAGAAGGGCGGGGTACAAAATAATAATAATAATAATAATAATAATAATAATAATAATAATAATAGGGTTGTGGACAATTCTCCTGTCTTCATAATACATTGGCAAAAGAGCATTAGGTGCAGTGGTGTCACCAGCTATTCAATTGGACTTTCCTAATAAAATAGGGTTGCCATATCTTGAAGAGCAATAAAACAGCCCAAGCCACTGCCAGTCCGAGGTGGGGGGAAAGGCACACGGGGCTGCCGTGCCTGTGCCCCTCTTTCCCCAACTCGGGCTGGCAGCGGCCATGGCATGGTGAGCAGCCTAAGCCTGAGATGCAGGTTCCTGAGCCAAAAACAAACAAACAAAAAAACCCAGACATTTCCTTTAAAATGTAACCCCCCCCCCCAAGATGGGCATATATATTTTAAAAAACAACAACAAATATCTTACTCAGGGTGGTCAGCTGGATGTGTACAGGGTTACTGAAAGGATGGGTGTCTCAGTTTCTCTCAGTTTCTAATTTTTTCAATCTGATATACAGTTTTCCACATTTTGAGCTTGCAATTAAAAAAAAAGTCATTGCGAACATTCACCAGCGTTTCCCTGTAATTTTTTTCCCTAACATACACATGCCTGTATGCAATTTTGTATAATATACACATTCGAAGAAGCATATCCCCCCATCCCGCAATAGAATTCATTTTTGTATTCACTAATATATGCATTTTTATTCACACTCCACACTAGGGCATGCATGTTTTGCGCCCATTACTCAGCTGGAAAACTGCACTGCAAAACCTGAAGGAGTGCAAATTTCGAAGGAAGGCTGCCTCTCAGTTCACACGCTGTTCTACTTTTGAAGCACATGCCACCCTTTTCCTCAAAAAACAACAACAACAACAACAACAACAACAACAACCTACCCAATGTTTCTTCCCGAGTAAATATGCTTACCATCAGGGGCTGCAGAGGCAAACCCCATTTTATTCCTGTTGTCCTTATGGTGGTCCTGTGATGTTCAGATAAGAACATCCAAAGAGCCCTGCTGGATCCGGTCAAAGGCCCTCCTGGCCCAGCATCCTGTTCTCACAGTGGCCAACCAGATGCCACAATGGGACACCTGCAAGCAGGACCTGAGCACCAGGATGCTCCCCCTTCTGCGGCTTCCAGCAACTGGTATTGAGAAGCATGACTTGCCTCTGACCGCAGACCTTTGAAAGCCTTCGCCTCCATTTCTTTGCCAACAGGGTTGAAACGGTGGTGGTTGGTGAGGAAGCAGAGAAATATGAATTGCGTGCTACCCAACTGAAATGGTACACAGGGCCACCTGTAGGGGTGGTGGTAGCGAAGGGGCTATGTAAGACTATTAGGTCCAGACCCTCCAATTTTCCAGGATTCCTGGATTTACAGAAACTGCCCTTGTTTCTGATTTGATCCTCTTTCCCTTAAGGCAGTGATGGCTAACCTTGACACTCCAGATGTTTTGGAACTACAACTCCCATCATCCCTAGCTAACAGGCCCAGTGGTCAGGGATGATGGGAGTTGTAGTCCCAAAACATCTGGAGTGTCAAGGTTAGCCATCACTGCCTTAGGGCATCCCTATTTTCATCAGAGAAATGTTGGAGGGTATGGACCCTCCAACCATCTCAAGGAAGCCCTGTATAGAGAAGAGTTTTTAAATGTTTAATGTTTCATTATGTTTTTATGTATGTTGGAAGCCGCCCAGAGTGGCTGGGGCAACCCAGTCAGATGTGTGGGGTATAAATAGGCTGATGATGATGATGATGATGATGATGATGATGGAGGAGGAACAGGATGTCCCTATTTTCATCGGAAAACTGTTGGAGGGTATGGAGTATCAAATTACCCACCTGAGCAGAAGGCAGGGCAGAGCCAACGCAAAAGTTAAATGACTGGAAATGGCAAGAGGGAACCAACAGCTGCTCCAGAAATATGTAGCAACTTCCTGCTTCCTAAATAACTCTTTCTCTCTCACGCACAAACCAAGACAACCTATACATATACCTCTTCAAAAAACAAAAACCACAGCAATTCAGAAATCCCCCCCTCCTTTGCCCGCCTCCTAAGTTCAACAAACTGTCTTACACAGCAGAACCGAAATATCAACATCTGTACCAATTAAATCCCCATATGAGGATACACGGATATCTCCTTCCACGCCGAAGTTAGCAGATCTCTTGTCTATCACCGCGACGCTGTTCTCCTCCTCGGTTACCAGCCAGATATTAAATAAAACAAGCCGTCCGGGGGAGCCCGTTCTCACCTGCCGCCTGGCTGAATAATTCATCGGAAACACAGTCAAAATGAAATCGTCTAAGACAATGAACGGATCTCGGCTGCTCTAAGGGCATTTTTAAAACAAAGTGGGAAGAAGGTTGAGCTGCTGAAAGGATTCATTGTTGGCTTTCCAAATCTACTGGACTTCCATGCAACAGGAATATTTTCACTCCATGGCCATTATACCACTTCCGTCCAGTTCATCCTCTTCTGGAAACAAAGCTAGGGGTATTGGGCCGACAGACCAACAGGAATCGGGCTCCCTCAGGGCAGCCTTCAATGAGCCATTTGCTACTTAGTCCAGAAGCCCATAAACGTGAGGATTTTTCTGGCTATTATTAGTAAAGTATGGTTATAATGATAATGATAATAATAATCTTATTATTTATAACCCCCCCCCATCTGACTGGGTTTCCCCAACCACTCTGGGCAGCTAACATCAGAACATACTAAAACATCAAACATTAAAAATTTCCCGGTACAGGGATGCCTTCGGGTGTCTTTGAAAAGGCAGAGAGTTGTTTATTTCCTTGACATCTGAAGGGAGGGTGCCACTATCGAGAAGGCCCTCTGCCTGGTTCCCTGTACGTAACCACGCTTCTCGCAGTGAAGGAACCTGCAGAAGACCCTTGGAGGAGGACCTCAGCGTCCTGGCTGAAGGAGGAAAATGTGAAGTTGATATAAGAGTTGTTTGTGTTTTGTTTGTTTTTTTGTTATGTTCTTATCTTATAAAATGAATAAAAATATTTTAAAAAAAGAAAAAAGTAACGCTCCTTCAGGTATACTGGGCCGAGGCCATTTAGGGCTTTAAAGGTCAGCACCAACACTTTGAATTGTGCTGGGAACATACTGGGAACCAATGAAGATACGTTAGGACCAGTGTTGAAGAGTAGAAGAAGAGTTTGGATTTGATATCCCGCTTTATCACTACCCGAAGGAGTCTCAAAGCGGCTAACATTCTCCTTTCCCTTCCACCCCCACAACAAACACTCTGTGAGGTGAGTGGGGCTGAGAGACTTCAGAGAAGTGTGACTAGCCCAAGGTCACCCAGCAGCTGCATGTGGAGGAGCGGGGATGCGAACCCGGTTCACCGGATTACGAGTCTACAGCTCTTAATCACTACACCACACTGGCTCCCGTTATATGGTCCCAGCAGCCACTCCTGGTCACCAGTCTAGCTGCTGCTAGTTAGCAGCTATAATCCACTTCTCTCCACTCACAAAGAAAAAACGTGTTAGTACAGGAGTGAATGTGGAAGAGAAATAGATTTTAGCCAGTCTAATACAGAGTCTTAGACAGTCCAGGAAGTTGGATTTGCAACAGCACCCTACTGCTCACCCAAGATTGTTAGCACAAGTGACCCTCTGTTTGGAAAGGGATTTCGGATCACGGAATCGTAGGTTTGGAAGGGACCTAAAGGGTCATCTACTCCAACCCCCTGCAATGCCAGGATGTGTGCGCTGCACTTCAGCAAACAATTTCAGTGGTTCTCTCCCCCTTCCACAGTTTCTGGCCTGTTCAAGTGGCCGCATTTGCCTCGTCTACTGATTTAAGGCAGAATTGCATCTGGAAACACCCAAAGAATGCGCTGTAGTTTGGCAAAATGCTCCGTGGGTCCTCACAGTGCTCTCTTTCCCCACCTCCAATATTACTAATCCAGTCAAGGGGAGGGGAATCTCTCCAATGCAAGGAGTTATGATCACGGCATAATGGCCTTAACACTGTAAATTAATTCAACAGCACAATTGTTTTCAATCTTCATTTAAAACCAACTTTTGGTTAATCTCTCTTTAATGACACAGGAAATGGAAAGTCCCTTAATAAAAAAAAAGTTATTAATATTTATTGCTCCTATTTTTACATGAAAAAAATGAATAATTCATCAATTAACTTTACTATTAATTATATACTGCAAAATTAATATACTGCAAAGGTTCTAGAATACCAGTAGACACCAATCTCTCCAATAGGCATTGAGTCAATGTCCATATGGGGTTTCCATAAGGGTGATGATTCTACACCAAATTTTGGTCATGGGGGTGGCGGCAAAGACGCTGGTAGTGTTCGGCTGTTTTCTCAACTGGCTGTTAACCAGAAGGTTGGTGGTTCGAGCCCACCCAGGGACAGCTGTGGGCAGGATTCCTGTATTGCAAGGGGCTGGGCTGGATACTCATCGGGGTCCTTTCAAATCCTACAATTCCATGACTGTCTCAAAGGGGCTGCTGATTAAATAATGTCTCAACAGATACAGCCTCCCCAGAGTGTTTCACTGCATGAGGAGAAAGGCAAGATGGTCCTCCCATCTAGGGATGGGGGAGAAATTTAATTCAGTTCACCTTTAAAACCAAATTTATCAAATTTGCACTTTACGAAACAATTATGTGAATTGAAAAAAACAGTTAAGTGCATGAAAAGAAATGCACTTATCTGAACTTTGTGGTGCAGTTCTACAACCAAATAAAGTTTACAAAAAGGCATGTATTTGAAGAATCAGTTGGAGAAAAGACACAAAAGGGAAAGGTCTCCCCTGAGACCACCAACAAAGGAAGCCGGTTGTTTTTTGGAGGGGGGGGCACACATTTGCTTTCTTAGGAATCGGGCCATTCGAAAAGCTTCATGATTTATTAGGTGAGAATTTATCACAGGAAGAAAAGCGGCTCCCCCATCCAGTAGCCCTTGTCTGCCAACGGGGGGGGGGGGGAGAGAAAGTGACTCTTGTTTTCCTAAAAGCTGGCAGAGGGAAATTAAAATGCTAAAAATAAAACCAGGAGGTAGCCGAAGTAAAACTAAATTACCACAAATAGATACTGACACCGCATGTAAATTGCTATTGATTCGCCAGAGTACAGTGCCGCAGAACTTTGGGGTTTCAGAAATATTAATCATTGCCAACTCCTGCTGCCTAGAAATGTTACACAGCAACCTCCTTGGTGCAGACTCTCCAAACACGCCAGTATGTTTTAGAGGAAGCAAGGACAGGAGCCAGTTGTGTGGGCCTAAATGAATGAATGGCAAGGGGGCAAATATGAATTGTGAAGGAAATCGCTCCTAGTCCTCCACACGTCTACCTTTCTTTCTAGCCAAACAGCCAGCTGCACCCTGCCTGAGCTGAAGTTTTGCAAGGTGGAGACAAGACAAGCCCAAAAGGTGGGTGTGGACAGAGTGGCTAGGAGGGTTTGTCTGTAGTAACGTGAGTGCAACAAGTGGTGTCAGAAGTGGCATCCCACAGTGGAAAGCCCACAATTGCTTCTCCAAGGGATGAAGTGGGGGGTAAACAAAGGCCCAGCTCCCATTACTAATGTGCCTGTGCATCCATCTGCATGAGTTGGCACGCAGTTGGCATGATTAACTCCTGGATGTCACCCCCCTCAAAAGAAGAGAGCCTGCCCCACACAGAGCCCCTAGTGCATGCCGGGACCAGGAAGAGCCAGCAGGCACTACTGGAGAGATCTAGGGCAGGGAGGATGTCTGCCCTTCACCTAAGAACAAAGTCTCAGAAATGCACCCCGGCTTAAGCTTCCACTATGCCACAAGACTCTTCTCTCTCACACACATGCTCACCCCCAGGGTCACAAGAACAAAGGTGGCAGCAGATGCAGATCAAAAGCTGTGTCAAAAGGGCAACACAGGGGCACCCTTCACCCACGGAGAGGCTTAAGTACCTCCAGGATCCCATACTCTCCAACATTCCTCAGATGAATATAGGGACATTCTATTCCACATCAGTATCTTGAGAGTCCCATGGACTACAAGAAGATCAAACCTATCCGTTCTGAAAGAAATCAGCCCTGAGTGCTCACTGGAAGGACAGATCCTGAAGCTGAGGCTCCAATACTTTGGCCACCTCATGAGAAGAGAAGACTCCCTGGAAAAGACCCTGATGTTGGGAAAGATTAAGGGCACAAGGAGAAGGGGACGACAGAGGACGAGATGGTTGGACAGTGTTCTCGAAGCTACTAACATGAGTTTGGCCAAACTGCGGGAGGCAGTGAAGGATAGGCATGCCTGGCGTGCTCTTGTCCATGGGGTCACGAAGAGTCGGACACGACTGAACGACTGGAGAACAACAAAAATCACTGTTTGAGCATTTCCTCCTGGTCAAGTACAAAAGTTATTTTCAGACTTTCTTTGGATCAATACAATGACATTTGGAATGGGTTTACATAGAATATATTAGGTTACTGACAATCATATGTGCATTAGGAAAATAAGAATATAAACACCTGCATATTAACGTATGGTAATGCAACAGTATTTTTTCTCTTTTTTTCATTATCTCTCTCTCTCTCTCACTCACTCACTCTCTTTCTTTTTTCCTCACTCTACCATTTTAAATATAACATTCTTTTAATAAAATATTATTTTTTAAAAAGTACAAAAGTTATTAGAGGAAACTGAGGTATTTTAAGCACATCAGTCTTTGAATTTATGTTCTGCATTTTGGGAAGCCCGGGTTTGGGGGAGGGGTCAATAAATACAACTAACTAGCCATGATACTGTCGTAGAATAGAATATCCCTATTTTCATCTGAGGAACGTTGGAGGGTGTGGGATCACGGCCCTCCAGTGGTGTACCAGGAACTTGCTTGGGGATGCAAGTTTGGCTCTAAGAATTGCTGGCAGGCTGGTGTCAGTGCAACACTGATCTTGCCCGGCCCCTAAAAGGAGCATCAGAAAATCTCAGCAGCAGCTGGATCAGTCCAAAGGCCCATCTACTATAGCATCCTGTCCTCACGCTGGGAAAGGGGAGCCCACCAGCAGGACTTTCCCCACTCATATATCCCCCTGTAGCTGGTACTCGGGGGCATTTGCTGCCTTCAGCTTTGGAGGTAGTACACAGGTTAAAAAAGAAAGAAAAAGGTAAAGGACCCCTGGATGGTTAAGTCCAGTCAAAGGCGACTATGGGGTTGTGGCGCTCATCTCGCTTCAGGCGTTTGTCCACAGACAGCTTTTCCAGGTCCTGTGGCCAGCATGACTAAACCGCTTCTGGCGCATTGGAACACCATGACGGAAAGCAGTTTACCTTCCTGCCACAGCAATACCTATTTATCTACTTGCACTGGTGTGCTTTCAAACTGCTAGGTTGGCAGGAGCTGGGGCAGAGCAATGGGAGCTCACCCCGTCGCAGGGATTCGAACCACCGACCTTCCGATCGGCAAGTCCAAGAGGCTCAGTGGCTTAGGCATCTTGGCTGGTAGGTGTTGGTAGTCAGATTCAGTTTGCTCTGTGGGGCTTATTGCCAGAGGAATAAGCATGGTGGGGGGTGGCAGATTTCATAATATTATGCCCTTTTAAGTAATGCCATGCATGCATGGCACAAGGCTTATACAAGTGGCTCATCACACACACACACACACACACACACACACACACACTTAATCCCCCCCAAAAAAGAAAACAACAACAACAGAAGGTCTTTTTGTTTTTTTTCCTTGAAGAATATACACCATGGAAGCTGGAGAATGAGGAGCTGTCTGATTTTTCCCAAAATTAGTCATGACAAGGAACCTGGTGGGGCCCACAGCACATCTCCACCCCCCCCCCACCAACCTCGTTTTTGTTCACTGCAAGAACGCCTAATTAATTCCCACAATTTTGTGTAGAAACTGCAAAGTATTCCAGATTCCTGTGATGCTACTGTACTTCTCCACCATTTCATGTATTCATTTATTTCCTCGCCGCTGCCCTCCCCCCCCCCAACCCAAGCCATGCTAATGACTGCCAGCTCTGCTGTAGATTAGCTGGCCAATTAAAAAACAACCACAACAACAAGCAAACAAATGAGATTACAAGGGAGGGAACATCAAGGAGAACGCATCGCGAAATGTACTTTGTTGATCCATCTTGATGTGGCATTTAGTTTTTAATTAGTTTTAATAATACTCAAGTTGATGCATTAGCATATTTTCTAACCACGACCAAAAGGAAAACCCCAAAGGAACAACCATGGGAATTTCTGGCGCTACAGTCCTCCCAAATCTTGGTGGAAAACCCATAGCCTGTTGAGTGGATTTTATTATGGTGATTATTATAATGATTATTATTACCCTGATGATATCAACAGATATTCCAATGGCTGTCAGTGTGGGGCTGGATGCCTTGCGCCATTCATTTTCATGGAGGTAGCTTTCCACAAGATAATGGTCCTAGCGCTGTCACATGACCTTCTTTGCCTGCAGTTATTCTCATAGATCGACCCCCCCCCCCCCCCCCGTTATCACTTCCCAAGCAGAGCAGGTCTCACTCCAGCAATAAGCTGATGCAATCAGAAGCAAGGATTTAAGATAGCAGATCTCGGATAGCAATCTCATAACAGCACTCATTTATCACCGAAATATGGTTGGCTTTTTTGGCACAAGATCTGCAGCCCAAGATCCGGCCTGTCACGTTTCGGATCAATTTCCTCTGCAGAACCTTCCTGAGGAATGTCTCCTGCCTAGCTACTCTCTAAGCCTGTTGGTCTTGTTTTCTAATAATGCCCTCCTCCACCAACCATTAGGAGGGCCCTGCAGCAGGATCACACTAAAGAATCAGGTGCATGTTGAAAATGCAAATAAATAGAAAGTGCATTTTATATGTGGCGGACTTGCAGAGAAGCTAAGTTGGCTAGCAGGTTTGGAGTTAAATTCGGCAGTAAAAGTTATTTTGGGAATAAAGTTGAGAAAAGAAGGTCTAGAATAGATTAACTATGCAGCAGCGAAAGTTAACCATTAGAAAACCATGGAAGGGTGGGAGGGAAGTCGACTTTTTTTTTAAGTGAATGTGTATGGGGAAATGTTTGATTAATTGTATTTTATTTGTGAAAAATATATAAATATATATTTCATTTTATTTTAAGGGATCATACCAAAGGTCTGTGTAGTTCAGTATGCTGCTCCTTGCAATGATCCATGAGATCCAGTCCTTCCAAGAGGCCCGAAAGCAAGGCTGTTCCTTAGTTTGTTCAATGATATATTTGTTAACTGCCTCCTTCAAAAGTTACCAGGGTGGTACAGAAAGTGTGAATAAAAACTAAGCCACATGCAGAATTGAAGAAACTAACAAACAGATGTAAGAAGAGCCTGCTTGATCAGCCCAATGGCCCACCAAGTCCAGCATCCTGTTCTCGCAGGGGTCAACTAAATGGCTGCGGGAAAATCTGAAGCAGGATCCGAGCACAAGGATCCCGTGGTCTCCAACAACTGGTATTCAAAAGCATTGCTGTCTCCCGCTGTGGAGGCAGACCATAGCCATTGTGACTAGTAGCCATCAGTAGACTTGCCTAATCCTCTCTTAAAGCCATCCAAGTTGGTGGGCATCACTTTGATGTCGTTGCCGTCGCTTAATATTGTGCAAGTGGATCCCACGGTTTTAACTATGGGCGGTTTGTTTATTTCTTAGTGTTGCAAACTTCATTTACAAATCGGGGAAACTCTGTAAAGTCATGCAGAAGGCTGCAAGGAGCGGTGCCTTCTTAGTGGTGGTGTCCTCCTTATGGGGCTCTAAAGGAGACACTTACAGGCTCTCGCATTCTCCTTCCAGCTGCTGTTTGTTGGAGGATAGCTACTCAGACAGGGTTTGGTAGATGTTTCTGCCGCCACGATCATTTTCTCCGCTGATTGGTGTCGTGTTGATTTAGAAATCATTTTAATAGATTGTGTTTTTAATTGTCTCCTGAGCCACCCCAACAGCAAGGGGGGGGCGAATGTTTGGTTTTTAATAATAATAATAATAATAATAATAATAATAATAATATCAGAACCTACAGCGGCTGCAAAAAGGATCCTTCCAGCTCACATTATGCATCATTTTATTAAGAAACTCTATGAAACTGTCACGGCCATGCAATTCATTTTTATTAATTTTCTCAAACAAAATTAGTAGTGGGGGCAGGGGGAGGGGGAGAGAAACAACCCAAAAGAATGTTCCAGTCCAGTGCAGGATCAATGTCATTAATTCTTTAATACCAAGAGGCCTGTTTGTATGAACTCAGCACTAAACTGCAGCAATTAATTTCAATATATTATATAAATTCCAAAGCAAATTCAAACAAGTAATTTAAGGTCCTTGAACAGCAATTGTGCGCACAACAACACACACACATAGGCACACACACATTCAGTCATTTTTTCTCCTTCTCCCGGGACAGCAGGCCTTTCAAGTATAATCGCAAAGGAGCAGGATATTGTAATATTAATAGAAATCCTGCTATTTTTGTGCCTTGCCTTCAGCAGACTAAACAAACCCTCAAAGTTTTATGGGGTGCTGCGGGGAGGAGGGGGAGTAACTCTTTCTGTAAATATTCAGACATTTTAATGGTACGGCTGATTCCGCCCTCCTCCTCCCCTGACTTTGCACAAGAGAACTTTGAATCGTTCAATAGGTTGACTTGGCAGGAGGTCGGGATGATCTGCTTTCGCTTTCACGATAACTCTCAAGTCAGGAAACGGCATTTCCCTCCCTTGGCCGCTGTTCAGCAGAAAGGAAGGGAAGGGGAAAGAGGAGACAGAAAGAGGGTGGAAATCCTTCACCAGTCAGAAGAAAAACGGCAAGGCAGACTCCATGCACAAAGCCCTTGGGGTTTGATCCTGGCCCAGGCCATCCAATAAAGGTAAAGGTAAAGGGACCCCTGACCATTAGGTCCAGTCGTGACCGACTCTGGGGTTGCGGCGCTCATCTCACATTATTGGCCGAGGGAGCCGGCGTACAGCTTCCAGGTCATGTGGCCAGCATGACTAAGCCGCTTCTGGCGAACCAGAGCAGCGCACGGAAACGCCGTTTACCTTCCCGCTGCAGTGGTACCTATTGATCTACTTGCACTTTGAGGTGCTTTCGAACTGCTAGGTTGGCAGGAGCAGGGACTGAGCAATGGGAGCTCACCCCGTCGCGGGGATTCGAACCGCCGACCTTCTGATCGGCAAGACCTAGGCTCTGTGGTTTAACACACAGCGCCACCCGTGTCTCCAGGCCATCCAATACTTGCACGGAAAGCTTCTTCCCTTGTATTCTGAGCAACTCAAGGCTGCAGAGTGGAGAATTAAGGGCTATGCTGAAAATCTATTTATTTACAATTTGCCTTCGTTGCTTCGTTGCTCCACTCCAAGGTCCCAGGGCAGGGAGCACCTGCGGCAGTTAAGTTATTCCAAGCAGCCAGGGAGGGAGGCTGTGGTTTAGTGTTAGAGCACCTGCTTTGCCTGCAGAATATCCACAGAGTCCCCAGTTAAAGTCTCCCAGGTAGCAAAACCGGAGAACCCATCTCCCTGCATGCCATGGTCCCCAAGTGTGAGCTCAGCACATCCCTGCAGATTCTAACGGGGTTGGTGCCACTTCACAGCCTGTCACCAACCTTCTTATCAAACACAATGGGACATAAACTTATATAGAAGCTATAACCTTTTTTCTTTTCTTTTTTAAGTAAATGGCCCATGAGGTCATTTTGCCTACTGGAAGGAACTGTGCCAGAATTCCTATGGGCAGGTCTCCTTTTATTTTTGGCATCAACGCAACCTTAGGAATGTCAGTCTGTACTGCCCAATAGCAGTTCTTGAGTCTTGCTAAAATTGTGTCCTCCCGCTAACTGATTCAGATGTCAGACCAAGCAACGGGCAAGCAAAGAGAATGGAAATTGACTTGTGTAGCTTTTGGATGTCATGGGGTCGGGAGTGGAGAGAGAAAAATGAATTGGAGGGGGGGAACCCCAACATCCTGTTTTCATAGTGGCCAACCAGGTGCCGAAATGGGAAACCCACAAGCGGCACCCCAGCGCGTGTTTGCCTACGAGTTGGGATCTTCTGCATCAATCCCTGAATTTGGGGATACTGTTTTGCTCTGTACAAAAACCCAACAAATGAAGGCATTCTCAGGTCAGCAAGACCAAGCCTTGCCAAAGACTCCAATCTGGACAGTCCACTTGTCTTCCCAAATTTCTGATGCTTCCAAAATTTCTGATGCTTCTGAACTGGGCTTGGAATGGGAGGCTTCACAAGCACAATTATTGTGTCTTTGAGCTGAAGTTTCCCCTCCGTAACCCCTATTTCCCCCCTCTATGTTTTTCTTCAAAAATTGGCCTGGTCAGCAGCTACATGAGAAGCTTTCTGGGAGCCCCACGCCAACTCTTTCGAGTTCTATCGCGGAAGAAAAGTTGGCTATAAAATGTGTCAAATAATAAATGTTGAACTCAGGGGTGCCAACTTGCATAAAATATTGTGGGGGCCAAGGTAAGCCCTGCCCCAAATAATCGATCACATGACACAGTGCACACACAGCATTTGAATGGGAATCCCTATCAACTTTGTGGGGGGTCTGGCCCCCTCAAATATTTTATTGTGGGGGCCGAAGTCCCCACAGCCCCTAGGAGTTGGCTCCTATAGCTGAACTCATTGCAGCTGAAATTAATCTATCCCTTGCAAAAGAATCCAATGTTCCCCAATGCAAATTCCGACACTTAATACCGTATGCAACAAATCACGTTGACCGTATTCACTGATTATTTGACAGAAGATATCCAGTTTCGATACCTGAAAACACATCAAGGGTTTGGAATGCAGTTGTGCTTGGCCCCTTGCGATAGCTGGAGTGCCGCAGAACTTCTGAATCTGACATACACTCAGAGATGTCCCTCTAAAATGACACTCTTATTACATGCTTACCTGGCCGTAAGACCCCCCTGAACGTAGCAGAATGTACTTTAGGGAAAGGATTCACATTTTGAGATGAAAGCCTCATATTCAAAACGGAACTTAGATTCCACATTCTGAATGGCGACGTCTGAATATTGCTGAAATGTCAGCTATTTGCAAATGTTAACCGCATTGCAATTCCTTACAGCACAAAAAGAAATGGAAGGGGAGATGTTCCACCCTCGCCTCCCAAATTGCGTCATTCATCTGTTGGTTATTTCAATCTCTTGCTGGCCCTTTACCACAAAGCACTAGGGCAGGTTACAACAATTAACGAAATACAGATTATGATCAAGAGAATGGGATGGGTCCTAAAATACATATCTAAGGTGTCGTAGGCCAGGGTGAAGAGATGCCTCTTCAGCGTAACATTGGAAGGACAGAGCGACATTTCCAGGCACACCTCTTGGGGGGGGGGAGTTCCACAACTTAGGGGCTGCTGCAGAGAAGGCCCTCTCCTAAACCACCACCATGCCTGGACTTCTGAAGGTGGTGGAACTATCCACAGGAGCTATCAAGTGACCTTTCATTCCAATAAGCCCCTGTCCCTGTCATTCTAAGGAAGAGCTGTAATTCAGTAACATCTGCGGCCCGAAGAAAATGACCCAAAACAGCCTTCCCGAAACACAAACCTTTGCAGAGAATGGAGTTAAGAAAAATAATAACAACCAGATTAAAAAAAAAACCCAACCCAACATACTTCTCAACCCTTCTTAAAATGTCCACAATTTTTTGCGCAGCACGAAAACACACCTTCTGTTCTCATTTGTTGTAGCTGAGGCTGAGCCAAATTACTACAATTCTAAAAGCTGGAAGACCTTGTAGCAATTACGACCTAAAGTGTATACAACGGGTCTACCAGTTGTGGCCTTTCCTGGGAAAGTGGGCTGGGGCTGGTGGTGGTAGGGTCTCATCGCAGCAAGCGCTTAATCCAACAGGACAACAGACAATCTCAGATTCACCCGCACAACTTTCCCTTCAGTTCTGGTTCCCTTTGCTGTCTGGTATAGAATGGTTTGCAGCAATTGGGAACGCCGCGGACTTGAGCAGACGACACCCCTTCGCTCAGCCAAGCCTTCGAAATCCATCCCTCTCAACAGAAACAATTAAACGTTAAGCCATCAGGTTTCAGCCTCCCCCCTCCCCACCTGTCAAGACTGCAGATGGCCTGGTTTTAATCAGTCTGATTTCATTCAATAAAATACTCATTAAGTCAATTAATGAGACTTTGGTGTCACAAGCTATCAAGCATGACTTGGTGGGCTGCTGGTTCTTCTGCAGCCTGGCCCCCACCCCATTGAGCCCCTCCCTGCCTTTTGCCTTCACTGGGTGACCAATGAATTGATTTAGCCAGTCAAGTAAAATCAGGAGCAAAATAGATCAATGGGCATTTTCACAAGAAGGAGGGCTTTTTTTGGGAATCTTACCTGGTTTTAGGGGAGGTTGTTAGCCATTCTTCATGTTTCTCAAATGTTATTAGATATGCAGCAATTTCCTGAAAGAGGAAAAAACAGGGGAGGGTTACAGTATGAATGAGTGAATGAAGTTTATTAATTGCACCGCCCAAGCATCTCACAAATGGTGAGAAAATGAAAAGAAAAACCATTAAAAATCAGTGCTTTCATTCTCTAAAAACCATTTCTCTTTGATGAGAGCAGGGATCGTGGCAAATCATCAGCTGTCAGGGGACTCTGACATTGCCAAAGAGCGGGGCACACCTACACACACACACACACACACACACACACACACACACACACACCAATCCAGTCCAATGCCTCTGCAGCCCTTTCTGCCCCCCTCCCTCCAGAGAGCAGAGCCCAGAGCTGGGGACTGGGACATCTACAACCAGACACCAGAAGGGTTGGCCACATTCAACCTTCCCCATGTAGCCTTCTTGTTACACCCTTGAACACACTTTCATTGTGAGCTCCTTTGGGGGCCAATCAGGCTATAAAGTATTCAAAATACATATTCAAAATAACTTCTGAACAGACAACCTTTGGCTCCTCCTGTCCTTTAAGTCTTTCCTGCTCCAGCTGGTCACAACAGGAAGGAAAGAATTATTTATCACAGTCACAGACCAATAAAATTCTGTGTGAAAATAAAATAATCCTGTCAACTAAGAAATGGCGCCCAAGTGTGCAGTCTTTCCTCCTGCTTCCCATCCCCTTTTCCTTTCGTGTCAGGTCTTTTAGATTGTGAGCCTGGTGGTGGCGATGGTCTAATTGCTGACATTTGTCAACTGTTCTGGGAAACGTGGTACTTTTGTTTGTTTGTTTGTTTTGCCTAAAGAGCAGGCTAAGAATACTTAATAAAAAAAGCATATATTTATATATATGCCGTAGTCTCCAACTAAAATTCTCATATTGGTTTCTCCCAGGATTATCTGATCTTCATTCCAAAGTGGAACTGAGGCCTCGGTCATTTCAGTTGCCATTTCCAAATTTTGCGCACTGCAGGTGTGTGGTTTGTCATGACTGAACAGGCTCCTTTCATTCCTCTGAGTGTTTCCCCTCGCTGCCAGGTGAGCAGCCTGCAGGTAGGCGCTGCCATGATGTCAAGCGGGGAAGACAATGTGGTGCCCCAAAAATGTTGCTGGAGGGGGGCAAAAACCTTGGCTACATTGGTAACAGGAAGAGGGCAGGAGCAATTCTGGAACTGAATCCAAGGGGGCCCCTCGGAAGCAGGTCATGCGACCCCCTTTGATCCCTTTGACTCGCACGTATATGGCTTGCTCCTCACCCCAGATGCCGTGGGGACTCTGCCCTCCCTCTGCCTGCCTGGCCCCCCACCCTCCACATAAATCAAGCCAGACCTGCCCCAGCTGACATTTAAACTGTGCAATCCCCTAGCTCTGTACACTTCCTTTGTCCTGCTCAGAAATGAAAAGCCTTTTTTGTTTAGAGAGAATAATTAACAGCCAGAAGAAGCAAAATACTGCAAGGACGGGGAAAGGTTGCAGTAAGACAAATTGTTTCTTTGCAGGGTTCCTAACTCTAACGAGCAGCTTAATCAACTGAAACTTCAGTTGACTGAGTGAGCGGTGCCATTTTTAATCAATGGGCTGAGAGAGCTAACGGAAAGCCGGCCTCGGTAAGTGTGCTTTGCGGCTGCCGTTCCTAGGGGCTTACTGTAACTGGGAACAAAAAGGGAAGCTGTGAGAGGGGCCTCTGCGCTAAGCTTCCCTCCGACATCTCAATAAGGGGCCAGGCACTGAGACTTTTGGATAATGTGCAGATTTAAACAGCTTGGTTAAAACGCTGGTGATCCATCAATTACGCTGATGGACATCTCTGCTTCTCTGAAGCCACAGACACATTTTCATGTCAACAAGCATGGGAACAAAATACAAATCGCCACCGGTAAGCGTTGTAAGAGATTTAATCCTTCATCCTTGCAAGGCAAGGGGCGACTCTCCCTCCCTCCCCCCCCCACACACAGATAACAATCCCAGTCAGGACACCCAAAATGAGAAGCAACAACCCACGGCCCCCTTTCTGAAGCTAATTGGGTATCTGTTCGCCGACTTGGATGACATGCAGATAGAATTGCCAGCATTGTCATGTTGTTTACTCGTTTTATTAAAATATTTCTCTAGGGCCAGCTATGCATTGGGGTGGCAGCTATACCCACCACAGTCGGGGCCTGCCTTATGTGCACAGGGAGCGTGTTCCACAAGGTGGACCCCAAGACAGGTTGCCCATCCCACTGTCCTGTGTAATACAGGATCGTCCCTTATTTCAGTTTAAAATGCTATATCCTGTATCGATTCAATACAAGACACAATTTGTTCTGTATTTCCCCTATTCCTACTCTGCTCTGCTGCTGAACTCTTTCTCTCTCTTTCCCCGATTCTCACTTCTTTCCTTTCCTTTTTCCTCCTTGCTCCCTCTCTTCATCCTGCCCCCCAAGGAGAAGCCAACCAGGGTAAGGCTTTCAAGTTGTGCCTTCCACTTCCCTGCAGCAGAGCTGTAGCTATGCAGGCGGGGGGGGGGCAGGTTTTTTTGCCCCGGCTGAAGCCTCCAGAGGTTCTCAGCCTGCGCGTGTGGGCACGCAAACGCAGGGGAGGGGTGTTTTTGACCCGGGTGAAATAAAGCCTAGTTTCACCCTGGCCCTGCCCTGGAGCTTCGGCTAGGTTAAGGCGACCGTCCGCAGGGCTGCAGCCTGGGAATGCCGGGCCCCCTCCCTCAATGAGCAACAGAGTCTGAGTCTCTGGAAACAAGCAGTTTCGTGCCGGTATAGCTCAGAAGCTCCAGTTCTGAACATAGTTATCTGCATAATATTTGAGAGAGGTGGGTGGAGGAGGAGAAGCTCCCCACAAGGCTTGCCCTCCCCCCCCCAGTATTTTCCCTCTCCTTCATAAATTTGACATGTGGAACAAAACTCATCCCCTCATCAGAATATGCTCCCCTATTTATTTATTATTTTGCCCAGGCCTGCATGTATTGTATGGTCCAGTATTGCATGAGTGTGAAAGGTCATCTATTTCAGTTCTGGGTGTAGAAACAGCATCCCTCTCTTCCCTTGCAACTATCATCTGGAGTATCTTTTGAGCCCACCCAAAAGCTTCCGAACCTGCCTAACAGAAACATGAGAACAGGTTTGTTTCAAAAGCAATGGTGTTTCTCAAACAAAAATCCAAGAGGCTTCCTATATGGTACCAACTCTAGATAGGGAACCCTACACTTTTTTTCTCCAACCAGCTGGCCCAGGCATCTGCCAGAGCCACAAAATACAATTAGAGTATTCCCAAATGAGACACAAAAAAATATCTTGTTTCCAATAGTCTTAGTGTTAAGGCTCATACTTCACATCCTCCGGGCATTCCCGTGGTGCCAGATCTCTGTGTTGTGTGCTTTATTAGGGCTGTGTGGATGCTGTAATGAATGGCTTCTGAGTAACATGGTTACCCAGCAGAGAAGTCCTCCCATTCTGCAAATGTCTATTGGAAAAAAAAAATACAAGAATCGCGTACCCAAAGGGTGCAGCCTTAACCCTACCTCCAGCAGCAGCAGTAGAAACTATGTCTTGAGTTCTGCCAGTTTCCCAGGGGATTGTGTCACCAGATGCTGAGGGGAACCTCCAGATGGCCTCTTTACTGCACATTCACAAGGTTTTCTGCTCATGATGCTATCGGGGCAGTCACACGTGACCCCACTCTCAACACTGCTTGGGTCTGCAAATGCTTTTGAGATGGTCACACTGCTGCACTGCCAATCAGTGCACATCCCATAATACCCTCCAACATTCCTCCAATGAAAATAGGAATTCAACAACAACAACAACAATTTTATTCTTTATACCCTGCACATCTGACTGGGTTGCCCCAGCCACTCGGAGTGGCTTCCAACATTTAAAATAATAATAACAAAGCATTAAAAATTAAGGAACTTCCCTATACAGGGCTGCCTTCAGATGTCTCATAAAGGTTGTATAGTTACTTGTCTCCTTGGCTCAGGGCCACACAACTCCATACCTCCAATGAAAATAGAGACATCCTAAGGAAAAGTGAGGGACGCGGGTGGCGCTGTGGGTTAAACCACAGAGCCTAGGGCTTGCCGATCAGAAGGTCGGCGGTTCGAATCCCCGCGACGGGGTGAGCTCCCGTTGCTCGGTCCCTGCTCCTGCCAACCTAGCAGTTCGAAAGCACGTCAAAGTGCAAGTAGATAAATAGGTACCGCTCCGGCGGGAAGGTAAACGGCGTTTCCGTGCTCTGCTCTGGTTCGCCAGAAGCGGCTTAGTCATGCTGGCCACATGACCCGGAAGCTGTACGCCGGCTCCCTCGGCCAATAAAGCGAGATGAGCGCCGCAACCCCCAGAGTCGGTCACAACTGGACCTAATGGTCAGGGGTCCCTTTACCTTTAGGGGAAAGTGGGACATTCTGGGATCAAATCAGAAACCGGGATGGCTTCTGTAAATCCAGGACTGTCCTTGGAAAATAGGGACACTTGGAGTGTCTGTCCATAACCTCCTGCTGAAATCCCATAATTTTTGATGCTACAAATGTTCCAGCTTGTTTTTGTCCTGATTTTGTTGTTCTACAGCCTCTACAGACAGCAGTAATGTGGTAGTAATTTGGAAAGCGTGGCAGCACAGCAATTAGGGAAGAATAAAAAACACATTGCAGGAGACGCCCACAACAAAAGACTGGCCCAGAGGGGTCCCAAGCCAGATGAACCAAAACCAACTCATCTTAAGTTAATCCTGGAGTTGGGCTCTGGCAGGAAACCCCAAAATTCAGACCTAAACACCTGCAGAAGTGACCCAGGAAATTCAAGGAGGGTTTCGTGAAATGGTACACACACCCCACCCGTTCCACTTCGCTTTTCCAAGTCATCCTGCCAATTCATCAGCACATTTATTTCGGCGCCTCCCAAATTCTGTAAAGCCTAAAGGCATCACGACGTCACATTTTCTTAAAAGAGATAATCCTCTTAAAGGCTCACTGACCTAGCAGCTCCACAGTTATGCAATCAATAACAATACAACTTAAAAATACCAGACGGTGGCAAAGCCATTTCCCTCTTCCAACATGGCAGAGTGATTTAGCTCCATCGATTAAAACAACGGTTAAAGATATCATTCCACCCATTCTTCAGCAAGCTCACCTGGGAGGTAAGTGGGTGGTGAGTGGGAAAAGGAAGACCTTGCTTTCTGATTAGCCTGAATAGTCACAAATGACAGAAATAGTTACTGACATCTTGACACTGAGACATAATGGGAAAGTTAGGACCGTTAAAAAAAAGACCCTGCCATTTCCCCCACCCCCAATAATAATAAACTTATGTTTGACACCTGACAACAAAATAAAACATTGCCTAGAGGAAAAGAGTATGTTCAAAAGCACCACGAGGTGGATAAACAATACCCCAGAGCCAGTGTGGTGTGGTGGTTGGAGTGTCGGATTAGGACCTGGGAGAGACTAGGGTTCAAATCCCCACTCAGTCATGAAGCTCACTGCAGCAACCTTGGGCCCATCACTCACTCTCGGCCTAACCTCTCGTTGTGGGGATTAAATGAGGAGAGGGAGGGATAACCCTGTACACCACCGGGAGCTCCTTGGGGAGAAAAGGTGAGCTAAAAATAAAAATAAATTGCTAAACACATTTCAACCGTATGGTTGCCTTTAAAAAAAAAAAGGTAACTGTGTTGGCTCCTTAGAATTTGTATTTCCAGAGATGGGGGAATCAGGCCATTGTTATTTCTCCTTTCCGTCAGGCCCTGGAGAAACCTGGACCCTGCAAGGCACCTGAGACTGAGCCCCATCCCTTCCTTTTACATTCTCCATGAAAATGTTCGCAAGGGGCAGATGCAGGGCTTGACCAGGAGCCCATGGTTTGTTCTACCACTCCCAGGCAGGGGCGGAGGAAGGGGAGTGCAGTGGGGGGCGGTCCGCCCTGGGTGTCACCACAGAGGGGGGTGACAAAATGCCGGGCGGCACTCACTGTGGGGCCTGCAGCGCGCCCGAGCCACGCATCTCTCCTGGGAGTGACATGGTGGCTTGGGTGCTCACAGGCTCCATGCGGCACCAAATGATCCTCCCTCAGCTGTAGGGCGGCTGAGTGGGAGGAGGTAGGCAGACTCCTCAGAGGCCCCGCAGAGCATCCTGCCCCGGCTCGCACCGCCCCCACAGCCGGCTGGCCCCACCCCTGGGCCCAGGGCACGCCTGCGGCCCCAGACACCCAATTGGCTAGCTCCACTGCTGCTCCCAGGCCTCCCGCTTTATTGACCACCTAGCCTGATGAAGAGTTCCGGGTGGCTCTAAAGTTCCCACGTTGTTTTGTGACATTTTGGTTGACCTAATCAAGAAATCACCTTAAGAACGGATTTCAAAATAGCAATAATAAGCAGGTTTATCTGCTCCAGAGTGGACATTATTTCACACTTGTTTACTTCAGGGTTCTTGGGGAAATGACATCAATTTACATTAAAATCTTACTTACGCTTTTCCTCTGTAGTTTTTGGGAAACGTATTCCTTTTTTATATATATAATAATTTTTATTAATTTTATAAAAAGAAAATACAACAATATAAACATTCAAAACAAGGAGACAGCAACAGTTCCATCACAGATATTTCTTATTTTCCTCTAATTTCTAAAATTCCGCTTGGCTCTTATTGTAACTTTCCTCAAAAGCCTTTTCTTCTGCTTAACAAAGTTATCCTAATACAACTTTTCATATATAAATTTACCAAATAAAGATTTCGTTCAACAAAATTTGTTCTGCGTCTTATTTATTTTGCTGTCTTCACCCATCCCCTATCCCCCCCAAAAGAAATATATATATATATACACACACACACACACACACACACACACACACACACACACACACAAATGGGAAACGTATTCCAGGTGGATGTGGTTTAAGAAAATACTGCGTATTAGGTGGGAGGGAGGAATCCCTCTAGTTAGCAGCTTACTGGGGCCTGGAGAGATTTTCCAACAGTCCACTTCAAATTTGTCAAGATGTAGATTCAGCAAAGTTAGTCTAATGAACGCAGGTTATTTTCTTTAATTGCCATCCACGTAGGAACAAAACGGGTCTACCGTCTGTCGTATCTGAACCCATTCTGGAGAAACTCAAACTTGAAAAGTTACAGGATTACAGAGAGCACACTGACTGGAAAAGAAGACATGTGTCCGCCCTGACATTTTTGCAGACGCAAACAGTATTGAACGCCGTATTGCCTATAAGCACCCCGGTGGCATCATGAGCACAAATCACCCTGAAAAGGACGTCTGGAGGGCCTCAGAATTTAAAGAGCCAAAGTTCATTATGGCTAAGCATGTATTTTCTTAAAGAAGATGGTCCTCTAGAAGATTATTGACCTAGCAGTTCAAATTACACAGTAATACGACTAAAAACAGCACACTATGACAGCGCAAGTTTCCTCTTCCAACATGACTTAATTATTTGGTACTCGATAAAACGTGGAAGCAGCATAATTGTGTTTTATTACACCCCAACCTTTTAACAAAATATTGCAAGGCGGCTTACAGAAATGTCAAGATACAGAAAGGACGATAAATTCCGGCATTGAATAATACCAATTCACAGCAATTTAAAACGGCAGCAGAGAACATACGTTCTCTAAAATGCTCCCACTTGAATAAAATGATCTTTGCCGCCCGCCTGAGAGCAGGCAGTGAAGAAACTGGGAAGACTTCCCTGGATGTCTCCATTCTGACAGGGGATGCTTGAGTTGCGGCCTGGAGGGACAACCCTCTCAGAGCCTTTGCAGCCACCTTCTGGACCAGGGCAGTCTTCAAGGGCAGCTCCCCACAAAGTGCATCGGAGTAATCTAATCTAGAGGTAAAGAGCAGGAATGACCCAAACCAGGCCTGTTTCCCCACATCTCTATGAAAGAACGCAGTACATAATAAGAGTTGATGAAAAACACTCCTGGCTTCTCATTAGACTTTTATGTGAAAGGTTAAATTAAAAAGTTTCACAGCGGTGATAGACGCTGCTTGAAGAATTGCTGATGGAGGTGGCGATTCCGAGCAGGTTGAAGAGGCTCGGGAGCAAGATCTGACATATAAGCCATAAGACAAGTCCACACACAGCTAATTACAGTATCTGATGGAATTTCCTGTACGTAGGACATGGTGATGTACATGGGTTTTAAAGAGAGGGAAGAAAGAGTCAGGTCAGCACTGTAATCTAGGAGGGCTATACAGAGCCTCCACTTTCAGGGGCAGTCTACCTCTGGATATCAGATGTTCAATTCAAGGGCAAAGAAGCAGGAGAGGGCTGTTGCCCTCAGGCTCTGCTGGCCCATCGGGAGAAGCAAGATGGTGGACCGGATGGTCTGATCCAGCAGCTGCGGTCCTTCTCTTAAGGCAGAGAGGGATGGGGCAGCCCCCATACAGATACAAAGGTGTGAGCAGAGCCTACCCGGGTGCGATCCTACTCCCTGCATGGACATTAGAGGAGTTACAGTTCACAAGGGGCTTATAGGGCCGCGACCAGCTTCCTGCAACCGTCCCCTGCGCAGCTCGGCTTGCAAAAAAGTGTGTGATCCCCTCTCCCTCCCCACCACCATTTCCTCCCTTGCCAAGCAAAGCTCTGCTGGAGAATATAAAAACTGAGCAATGCGTAATGGCCTTATTACGGCGCTGGGACCGCTGCGTCCGCTCCTGGTGCCGTAGTCAATCACAGAAATCCTACAGAGCTGCTTCCGATGCAATTTATATATTCTATCAAACTCGTATAAAGGGATCCCGCTCTTGGAGAGGTTACCATAAAGGGATATCAATGTTATGAGAGAGAAATTTATGTTCTTTTTTGCCACATTAGAAAAAAGCATACACCAAGGGAGGGGGGGCGGCAAGGGGAACGGGGCGGGGGGGGGGGAGAGAAATGAACTGCTTAGAGAGATTAATGGCTGTGAAAGCCCCTCTGAAGCCTGGCTTTATGGGGGCCTTTTGATTAACGCTTGGCCAATTGATGGTCAGCCTTGGAAGTCATTAACTCCGATATGGTTTTTCTACCTTATTTGTTTAATCAGGGCGGCTTTTTACGATTCAAAACCAGGAAATCGAGACAAGAGGCCCCTCGATCAAGCACATTCAACACGCTGTATACATTTACAGCCTAATCCCAGATTATTAATACTGTTGGGATTTCAGGGTCTATAAACAGATTCCTCTAAAAATGTACTAAGGGTCCTTACCCTTAGTGAACATCTTTAAGGGAAAAAAAAAGTGTAACCTTTTTTGGCATGAGCCATGTAGCCTGGATAGCTCAGTTGGCTAGAGCGTGGTGCTGATAACGCCGAGGTTGCAGGTTCGATCCCTGTATGGGACAGCTGCCTATTCCTGCATTGCAGGGGGTTGGACTAGATGATCCTCAGGGTTCCTTCCAACTCTACAATTCTATGATTCTGTGTTTGGGGACTAAAGCAGCAGTCTTTACCGAGTAGCTGTTCATTCTCCCATAGGACCACCTCCTTCCCACTTCCTGCATGAGTCAACAAGGCCATTGTGATGGCCAATGCTGAGTGCAAGATGGCATCACCTGCAAGGAACCTACTAAGTGTTCTAAACAGAAAATTAAAAGTGGCCAGCAAAGCTTCCCATGGGGAAGGTCTGCTGTGCAAGGTCTATGGTGCAACCCTCCATTTGCCCTCGTGACAGACATTGCAGGAGGATTGACACCAATGGCAAGAGCTCCCTGTAGGAAGCAGTTTGCTTTCTAGCCTTCAAATGCAGAACGAGGTCCAACAAAGAAACAGTCCATAAGTTTTCTTTTCTCCACCCCACTCCTCCATTCATATCCCTTTTCCTTTTGTGTTGTGTGTTTTACAAGGGCTGTCTTAGCATTGGCATCTTGAGAAGGGTTGTGAATGTCCTCTCTTTCACTTGACAAATCAAATCTCTGGCTGTCTGCATTCCTGGAGGCTTTAAAAAGGAAAAAGAGAGAGTGGGATAAAAATACTTTAACAGCAATGGTGGCTTACAGGCTTCCGCTATTTTGAAGGCAGGGGGTGTCAGTCATATACCAGCAAACTCATATTGCACAATTAAAGTAGATTTGGAAGTCTTGTGAAATGAACCCTCTCTCTCTCACACACACACACACACACACACAACATTTTGGGGTAAGTCGTACCTTGGAAGTCGAACGGAATCCATTCCGGAAGTACATTCGACTTCCAAAACATTCAGAAACCAAAGCGCGCCTCCTGCAGCCAACCGGGAGCCACAGAAGCCCCGTCAGACATTCGGCTTCCAAAAATAGTTCACAAACCGGAACATTCACTTCTGGGTTTGCGGCGTTTGGGAGCCAAAATGTTCAAGAACTAAGCTGTTCAAAAACCATGGCATGACTGTAATGCATAAATGCACTGGAAAGTGTGAGATCACAATTGCGGTGGCGCTGTGGTCTAAACCACAGAGCCTAGGGCTTGCCGATCTGAAGGTCGGCGGTTCGAATCCCCGTGACGGGGTGAGCTCCCGTTGTTCGGTCCCTACTCCTCCAACCTAGCAGTTCAAAAGCACGTCAAAGTGCAAGTAGATAAATAGGTACCGCTCCGGCAGGAAGGTAAACGGCGTTTCCGTGCGCTGCTCTGGTTCGCCAGTAGCGGCTTAGTCATGCTGGCCACATGACCCGGAAGCTGTCTGCGGACAAACGCCAGCTCCCTCGGCCTATAGAGCGAGATGATGTATAGGGGTACCTTTACATTGCATTATTACTATCATCATCATCAATAAGTTGCTTTTTAACCCAGGTAACTCAAAGTGACCTAAAATACACCAGCATCAAATAAAACAAAGAAAAATCTAAAACACAGTCCTTTTCAAAAAAGAAAAAGGCAGGTATTGGAACATCCCACCCACTCATGGAGACCACAGATAATTAAAATCCAATTAGGCCTAAGGGAAAGAAATGGCTTTGCCTGGCATTTAAAGCTATGTAATGATGGTGTCAAGTGAGCCCTCCTGGGGAGAGCATTCCACAAGCGGGAAGCCACCACAGAAAAGACCCGTTCTCATGTTGCCACACTCCAGACCTTCACAGCCGCTGTCTACTGCAAAGAATCAGCTGCTGTCCCCCTTCTGGTAGCCAGTGTGGTGTAGTGGCTAGAGTGCTCGACTAGAACCTGGGAGGGCAGGGTTCAAATCCCCCCTCATCCATGAAGCTCACTGGGTGACCTTGGGGTCATTGCTCATTCTCGAGTTAACCTACCGGTACCTCACAGGATTGTTGTGAAGATAAAATGGGTAGGAGAAGTATGTAGGCCACCTTGAGCTTCCTGGAGGAAAAGTGGGACATGAATGCAGCATATAAAATAAGTTTCAGCAAGCAGGCAGTGTGCCCCTAAACATGCACGAAAATATTTATTTCCATAAGGACTAGAAACTTGCAGAAAGGGAAGATTATAGGACCGTAGGAAGCTGCCTTATACAGAGCCATCTAGCTTTGTATTGTCTACACTGACTGACAGTGTCTCTCCAAGGTTTCAGGCAGGAAGTCTTTTGCAGCCCTGTCTAGAAACGCCTTCTAGGATTGAACCTGGGACTTTCTACACCAGGCATCCCCAAACTGCGGCCCTCCAAATGTTTTGGCCTACAACTCCCATGATCCCTAGCTAACAGGACCAGTGGTCAGGGATGATAGGAATTGTAGTCCAAAACATCTGGAGGGCCGAAGTTTGGGGGTGCCTGTTCTACACTCAAAGCAGATACTCTGCAACTGCGCTACGGCCCTTCCCTAAGTTATCTGGGTTTTCTATGCAAAACCCAACCCATCCTCGTTATTATATGTGTTTCACAACTATAAATGCAATTGGATGTTTGCATGCTTTATCAATTGTTATCTTTGGGTGTTTTGTGCTTTTTTAAAAATAATAATAATAATAATTGTGCACCTCTGAGGATGTTTTCCTTCTCACAAACTGCACAGGGTAGAAACAGCAAAATAAAATGAAATTTCCCGCCGGCTTTAGAGCTGCAGTGGCGGCCCTTTTCATTTAGTTGCGCCACCCTCAACTTCCCCAGTCTCCAAAAGTGTCCCATCGCTTATGGTGCTTATTGGGGGGGGGGGAGAAGGGAGAGAGGACTGAGCGAGCAGAGGAGGAGGGGGAAGGAGAAAGAGAAAGATTTTGCAGGCCTGGAGATAACAAAGATGTCATTAAAATAATAATTAAAAGACAAAGCTGCCACGTGTGCAGTCAGGGTTTTTGCGATAATAAACCACATTTCGATGTGCATTAAGCCCCCTAATGATCGGCTCTCTGTGTGTCTTACAGGGTCAAATCAATGTCTTCGCAGAAAAAAGGAAAAGAAGAAAAGGAAAATCAATTAAGCCCCATCCATTGTCCCTTCCAGGAGAGGCTCATTGTTTGCGTTTGTCTCCTATCTCCCCATTTGTCACTTGCATTCTGCCCAATTTTGCAAACAAAAGCCAGGATGTCAGTACCAAGGTCACCAGAGTCGGATCTAATTCCTGCACAATGTGGCTATACCCCCCCTTCCTTCCTTCCTTCCTCTCTCTCTCTGTGAAGATTGCACTGAAGCTGCAGCATGAAAGGAAGAATGAAAGAAAATAAGAAACAGAGGGCAAAAAAGAAGTCTTAGTGCCGCCTCAGATATCAGTATTGCAGGATTCCTCTCTCCCCCCCCCATCCCCTGGGTCTCTAACCACTACAGGGTTCCAGAAAGGTGCCACTGCCACCTCTCTTGTTCACAGAATCACAGAGTCGGAAGGGATCGCAGGGGTCATCTAGTCTAACCCCCTGCAATGCAGGAATCACAAATGAAGAATCCCTGACAGTTGGCCATCCAACTTCCATTAAGAAACTTCCAAGGAGAGTCTACCGCCTTCCGGGGGATCCCTTCAAATTTCTTTTTTCTTTAGGACTGCAGCACAACATCCAGGTCTTTATCCATAAACACAGTCAAACTCTGTTTACATTATGCTATGAGAAGCCTCCCTAGGCAGGCAGTATACCCCTGAATACCACTTGCAGCCTACCATCAGGTAGGAGGCAATCCTGGCCCGGAGGGGAAACTCCTTTGATGTGCATCTCCCTGGGGGAAGAGATGGGCAGCAGTAGGGGCTGGAGGAGACTCTTGAGAGTCCCATGGACTGCAAGAAGATCAAACCTATCCATTCTTAAAGAAATCAGCCCTGAATGCTCACTAGAAGGACAGATCCTGAAGTTGAGGCTCCAGTACTTTGGCCACCTCATGAGAAGAGAAGACTCCCTAGAAAAGACCCTGATGTTGGGGAAGATGGAGGGCACAAGGAGAAGGGGACGAAAGAGGACAAGATGGTTGGACAGTGTTCTCAAAGCTACTAACATGAGTTTGGCCAAACTGCAGGAGGCAGTGAAGGATAGGCGTGCCTGGCGTGCTCTGGTCCATGGGGTCACGAAGAGTCGGACACGACTGAACGACTGAACAACAACAAGGGGCTGAGATAAGCCTTCTATGTTATGGAGAAGAGAGCGCAGAACGAATGGGCTTGCTCATTCTGTTATTTCAGGGTTCTGGAGATGCGGTCTATGCTGTGTCCCGCTCCTGCTGAGTTCATAAGAATGCCAGAAGCTGGCTTATGCCCAGTCAAGGCAATGACCCTCCAAACACATGGACTGGTAGTGACTCTTCGGGTTTTCTGGTAGAACATAGCTGTCAACCCTCCCTTTTTTTGCAGGAAACTCCCTTATTCCAATGCCGTTTCCTGCTGCTATCCCGGATTGTTGATATCCCTTAAATTTCCCAGATTTCAAAGGAAGCAGCTCCTCTCCCTCCCTGCCGGCCAGGGAGGCTCCTCAGCTGCATTGCTTGGCTGCCAATAAGGAGTCTGAGACCGACTGGGGGCAGAGCTTGCATGCCTTGTGCAGCCAGACCCCCACGCCCAAGCAGACAGACAGCCTGCCTGCCGTCTACGTGCTCGCTCTTTCGCTCACCCGTTCGCGCGCAGCCTCTAGAGCGCAGGGTGGCGAGGCTACTTGGTGCCACTGCACCGCCCTCGCGGCATCCCTTACTTTCAAATCCGAAAGTTTGGGAAAATCCCTTATTTTCAAATCCGAAAGTTGACAGCTATGGTGGTAGAAGCCTCTCCCAGGCCTTCCGGGAGATCCCAGGGACCTGGGGCCTTTAGCATCAATCACAGCAGATGCTCTACAACTGACCCACGGCCCTTTCCCCAGTTGAGCCAGGAGCACTTCTGAACTTACTGAAAGAATACAGTGGAGCGTGTACACTTCCCTCCAACTTCCAGTCCCATCGCTTCATCTGCATCTTTCCCCTTCTCAATGTTATCGGGGTGCACACTTCCACATATTATCCCTCCCCAAAAGAAGCCACTTTAATGTGACCCTATATATAAATTGGTATGTGCACCCCCAATCTCTGAGCAGCAGGAAAACCCAAGAGGTTCCATCGCTTACCCAGGGGTTTGTTTTTCCTGGAAGGAAGGTTTATGGGGGCTGTGGCACCTTTGGAATATATGGTTTTATTCGCACATATATACAACTTGAAAACAGGATGGAGGGGCTCACAGCATTAACACCGCCCCTAACCACAGCTCTTGAGTCCAGCACAGAGCAAGGCAAGTCTCTGTCTCTTCAGCTTCCAGCACCAGCCAAAACTCTGGGTATTATCCTTCCAACTTACAAGGTTATTTGGCTTCCAACAAGTTGGAGGGGGGATTACACACACACCCATTTGTCTCTATGGCAACCTCTTAGGCATGCAAATAGCAGTACTTAACTGTCCTGCCAAGGCCATTCCCTTCAGAAGGACTGGTTCAGCAGGCTTCCTCTCATAGAATCTATCTCCACACACACAGGATCACAGGTTTAGAAGGGACCCCCAGGTGTCATCCAGACTGTCCCCCCGAAAACCCATTGCACAAAGATCCTTTTGTCAAAGAGGGTGCTGAGCGTTTTCTTTCCCTTTTGCGCTCCCCTTCCCCCTGTTATTTTAGCAATGCCTGCAGCGACCTCCACACACCTGGCTGTAGGAGAGGGAAGCAGACAAGAATGAATGAACCAAAGCCTGTGGCCAACTAAGCATGCACAGCACAGAATGAAACAACAGAGGATTCCTAATGCATCACTTCCGCTTCAGAAACAAGCCCAGGCCATTCAGAACTGCAAACTCCAGGGGAGAAGTGCCTATGGAGGAGGATTAAGGAAGCATCCACCCCCTAGTAACCAAGAGGAGAGTGGGCAGAGAGGAGCTATGGGCTGGAATCTTGGGTGTCTGAGATCCAAGGATGCTGAGAATTGAATGCAAGTGCACAGATCAATCGTTTGGCAATGAACATTGGGGGGGGGGAGCAGCAGCAGCAGCATCACTGGGCTGAGAATAAGGCTCCCCCCACCCCTCTCGCGACTCCCTCCAGCCACACTGGGTGGTATTTCGGTGTGCAGACAAGAATCCCCCGGCGAATAGCAAGAGGCCGAGGGTGGTCATGCAACAGGTTGTAATAAATTGCATCCTTTCATCTCAACTCCAAGCGCTGATGGGTTCTGACAGCTGAAAGGATTGTGCAGGTATATATGACTGAACACAGCACGACGTAATTCGCCTCTTGCCATCGCCGCCGTTTCCATTAGTCATTAAAAATGAGGAGTTCAGGAGGCTGTCGTTGCAGGTGTTCTCTCGGCCCGTTTTCGGAGCAGCTTGAGGTTAGTCATCTGCCATTTTTTGCCCTCATTCCAGGCAATCAAAATGCAGCCGGCAGATGGATCCGTCCGAGCCCCCGATATGCACAGCGCAGATTGTGTTGTTGTTATTGTTTCCAAGCATCAGCTGAAGAGGATCCGCTCGCTCGCTATTCAGGGCATCCGCGTTAAAGCAAGGCTGGCTGATGATTCAAGGCCACTGAGCCCGCTTGCCGCTGCTGCCGAGGAGGCGTGCGAGAGGCGTTGACGGATGGAGAGGCCGGCTGCACCCGCATCTTCTCCGCCGGTTGTCACCCCCTGCCACGCAATTTACTGAAACAAGAGCCCTGAAAGTGCCAACTAAGCAACTCCACATCACCCCCACCCCACCCCCGAAAAAGCTCTATCACATTTCAAGGCTGGTAGATGGCACCTGCCCATCTCATGCTGGGTGCTTGCCCCTATTGAATGCAACTTGGGAGCTTCTGGGTCCAGGGCCCCCTATGCAGATGGTACAACGTAAATCCAAAGAGAAGCCCCTCCCTCCCTTTGTGGCTCTCTCCACATATTGCCACCAGACAGCTCCATTTAATTGGCTAATAGCAACTCAGCATAAAGCAATTAGATAATTTATGTTGAAAAACCTCACTTACGGTGCTCGGGGGGCCCCCGCTTCCTTCCCCAGCGGACCCCGTTTAGTACGATAATTTACACTTTGTCACTGCAGGTGAGACGCACTTTAGACAGTGGAGCTGTTGCTTTTTATTATTTCTGCCTGCCTTACATTTGTTGATTGGTCTGGATGCACCAAAGAGAAATAATAACCACAAGCTGCTAAGTGATGAACAGGAGACAATATTGTTCGGCTTGTGGACAGCCCATGAAGCAGAATGTTGAACCTGAATGCTGAACACGTAAAAGGAAGGACTTCTTTACACAGCACATAGTTAAACTGTGGAACTCACTTCCACAGGAGTCAGTGATGGCCAGCAACTCAGATGGCTTTTAAAAGAAGGTTGGACAAATTCATGGTTATTGGGACGCGGATGGCGCTGTGGGTTAAACCACAGAGCCTAGGGCTTGCTGATCAGAAGGTTGGCAGTTCAAATCCCTGCGACGGGGTTAGCTCCCATTGCTTGGTCCCTGCTCCTGCCAACCTAGCAGTTCGAAAGCACCTCAAAGTGCAAGTAGATAAATAGGTACCGCTCCGGCAGGAAGGTAAATGGCGTTTCCGTGCGCTGCTCTGGTTCGCCAGAAGCGGCTTAGTCATGCTGGCCACATGACCCGGAAGCTGTACGCCGGCTCCCTCAGCCAATAATGCGAGATGAGCGCTGCAACCCCAGAGTCAGTCACGACTGGACCTAATGGTCAGGGGTCCCTTTACCTTTAAGGTTATTGATGGCTACTAGCCATGATGGAGTTGATGTGAGATTGTTTGTTTTTCTCGAGGTCATGAATAACCCTTTGGCTGCCATCACCACTCTCCCACTGCTGCTGCCCTTGGTGGGTTTCAGCTACACTCACCACCCAAGCACAGCAGAAAATCCCCCCAAAAGAAGAAGGGAACACTCATCCCTAAACACTGTCCCAATAAAGAACCAATTGCTGAGTTGGACAGGGATTCCAAGCCAGAAGCAGAGCAGCCTCTCCAGAAACCACCTCCCTCTGCTCTACAGAGGAGATCTTGGAAACCACTCTGAGCTCCACGTCTTATTAATTTCACCTTTATGTGCAATAAAAAGCCATTTTCAGAAAGAGAACTGTGGCCGCATTGGCATTGCTTCTCCGCTGCCGCTTTAATGACATGCAGGTCCCCCTCCCCCTTTCCTAATTCTCTTAATTAAATTCCCCATTTTTAATAACCACAACATAGGAAGAGGAGGAAAATCTTCACCTGTGTCCCTCATCTGCATCTGGGAAATCCGAGTTTGAAATATAAATACTGATGCGAAGAGACATCATCCAGCTCACCTCCAATTAATGGAGATGTCTTTATCCAGCGTTTGTGCTGGGGGACAAGTAGGTGTCATACCCCCCGCCCACTCCTCTGCATCTGAACACTTCTTTCTCAAACTCATCTGTGATAACTAGCGATACAGGTCTTTCACATCAGCAGGGACATTATTTGAACATACATTGTGTCATTATTGCACAGTTCTAATTGCATTATTGGTTGTATTTCTTCTTCTGTTTGTAAACTGCATTGGACATTTACAATATAAAGCAGCACAGGAGTGCTTTGGAATAAGAGAGAGAGAGAGAGAGAGAGAGAGAGAGAGAGAGAGAGAGAGAGAGAGGAACTGTGATTCCGAAGCTGGGAAGACGCTTTCTTTCCCTGGGGGCAAGAGGTGCTGACTGGAAAATATGCAAAATCGATCTAGCATCAAGCTCTGGAAAACCCTTCAGTTCTGACGGGGCGGGTAGACTTTGGCCTTCCAGATGTTGGCATACCCCTCAACTGTCCCGAGTTAATTGGGACATACCTTTGCAATGCATAATCCTAAAGATACGGTCTGGCTTCCAAAGACCTCCTGAGTGGGTGCCACACAATCCTGCAAACCATGCGATGGCCAAAGAACTGTGCCCGCCAGGCATTCGCAGGCGACAACACTCCCTCCATCACTGTCCTGGAGGTGCCTTCACAGGTTGGCATGGCACAGGTGCCTCCTGGCTAAGCTGACGGTCATTTATGCCAGATGCGAGACCGACTTTTAATCTCCCCAACAAATCCAGTTCCATCAGCCCAAACACGGGGCTCCCATCACAGTCAACCTCGTGAGCAAGCCCAGGCAATTACCGCCATCCCTTTCCCCTGTTGTGACTGAATTAAAGGCACAAATAAATTAAAACTACATTTAAAATGTATTTTTTTCCTAATTGAAGAAGGATACACCGACTAATGTCCTACCTAATTAGACAGAAGCGGGATTTTTATTATCAACATGTGAAACCATCCCTAATTGACTCATTTAGAGGCTCCGCAGCGGCATCCAGAACCGGCCCACACTGCCAGCAAAAGAGAGAGAGACAGAGAGCCACAGGTGGGCAAAGGGAAGCTCAGCACGGACCTTGGTCCACTGCCTTGCAAACGGAAAGCAATCCAGGTGCAAACAGCCCCACGGCGCACAAACACACACACATTCCCCGCAGCCACATTTCCCCTCCCAAACATCGTGGCTCACAGCCAGCTCAGTTTATGGCCATGCATCAGTGTGCATGGCAGAAAGAGCAGAAGCCAACTGCATTGTGGAAATAACACATTTCATTAAAACAAAGAAAAATAAAAGGGCAAGTACCAAGAGCCAAAATGATTGCCAGTCATCCCAGAGTCTTTCTGGTCATTGGCCTGGATTCTGGAAGGTGGGACTCAGTATTTATTTATTGCATTCTTGCCCCCAGCTTTTCCTCCAAGGAGCTCGAGGTGGCGTATGTGGTTCTCCCCCTCACCATTTAATACCCACCACAGCCCTGTGAGGTAGTTTAGGCTGAGATGCAATGACTAGCACCCCAGGACACACAGTGAGCTTTGTATGAGTGGGGATTCGAACCCATCCTAAATGATCTTCACTGGCTCCCAGTACGTTTCCGAGGACCATTCAAAGTGTTGGTGCTGACCTTTAAAGCCTGAAACAGCCTCGGTTCAGTATACCTGAAGGAGCGTCTCCACCCCCATCGCATCAGCCCAGACACTGAGGTCCTCCTCTGATGGTCTTCTGCTGGTTCCCTCACTGCGAGAAGCGAAGTTACAGGGAACCAGGCAGAGGGCCTTCTCGGTAGTGGCATCCTCTCTTCAAATGTCAATGAAATAAACAACTGACTTTTAGAAGACATCTGAAGGCAGCCCTGTTTAGGGAAGTTTTTAAGGATTGATGTTTTTTTTTAGATATGTTGTAAGCCTCCCAGAGTGGCTGGGGAAACCCAGCCAGATGGGCGGGGTATAAAATAAAGTTGTTGTTGTTGTTGTTGTTGTTGTTGTTGTTGTTGTTGTTGTTGTTGTTAAGCTTTGTCTCCCAGGTCCTAGCCTGGCACTCTAACCCTCCCAACCCTCAAGACTGGTTAGCCTACATAAGACTTCAGGGGCTCTAGCTCCTTCCTACAGCTTCCCTGGGCAGCAAAGCTTAGGGAGCTGTCCAGGGTCCTGATCTGCTTCCATTAGGAGCCTCAAGCTCCCACAGAACACATAAGTTTGAACACACTTTCATGAGAAGCATCCTGCTGGATCCGACTAAGGCTCCACCTTTCTCCAGATGCTTTTGGGGAGCTCCCAGCAAGCTTTGAAGGGAAACGGCTTTCTTTCACCATAGTCCCTCCCACCCACCCCACCCCCCTTATTGCGTTTCTCCTCTGTGAACTTCTCTAATCCCCTTTAGAATGTGTCTAAGCCAGTCGCCATGTCATTGTATCTTGTGTCCGAGACTTCCTTAAAGGCCCAAAGACCCCCTTTGAAGTTCAAGCTTCAGCCCCTGCACCTATTTCCAAGTACATATAAAGATACAAAGCAGCAGCAGTAACTTGGGTCTCTATAAGCAAAATTCCTAAGGCAGAGATCTCAAGACCTGCTTGTGGGCTTCCCAGAAGAGGCATCTGATTGGCCACTGAGGAAACTGCCCTCTTTGGCCTGGTTCTGCTGCTGCTGTGGGGTTCTTCTGATGTTCTTATGAAAGATGAAAATTCACATGTTTACATTGGCCGCCCAGAGTGGCTGGGGGGACCTGGCCAGATGGGCGGGGTACAAATTATTATTATTATTATTATTATTATTATTATTATTATTATTTCTAACCCAACCTTCCCCCAATAAAGTCAGGGCAGCACACATAGCTTCATGCTCTACAATAAGCCCTGTGAAATAAGGTAGGCTGAGAGACAGAAGAGGGGCCCACTTCATTTGCATTATTTTGAGTTGTTTTAAAGTGTTTTTAATGTGTTTTGATGCTGTAGCCAACAAACAACTGGGTTGGGGTCATCTCACAAGGCAGGAGATGGACCTGGTTAAAGGGACTGCATTATTGAAAATATATTTTACCGTTTCCTGATTCTCTTTCTTATTTTTTCCTTTCCCTACCCCCACTACTTTCCCTTTCTCTCCCTCGTTTGGGCTTTCCTCTTTATTTGATTATATTTCTTTGTTCTGTGCATGTCATTATGAATCGTTGCCAACGGCTCATAAAAATCCATCATTTTGAATTAGGAGGTATTTTTTTTCCTTTTCTTTTTTTACACAGAGGATTTGCAATCTCAATAGGTGTGTGTTGGAAGGAAAGGGAAGGCTAGGGAATTAAAAAAAGACCAAAAGAAAAAGAAAGAAAAAAGAAAAATTAATTTATCCATGTATAAGAGTGATTTTATTGTTTGATAAGTTTCTATTAAAATGAATATTAAAAAATAAATAAATCAAGATTTTAATCCGGCAATAAGAACATAAAAGGAGTCCTGAGGCTGGATCCATCCAAAGGTCCAGCTAGCCCTGCAAGGAGGTCATGAGGGCAATAGCAGCCTCCATGTTCCTTGTCCCCAGCACTAAATATTCAGAGGGCACATACAGTTGTACCTAGGTTCTCGAACACAATCCGTTCAGGAAGTCCATTTGACTCCTGAAACCGTTCGAAAACCAAGGCACAACTTTCAATTGGCTGCAGGAGCTTCCCGCACTCAAGCGGAAGCCGTGTCGGACATTCAGATTCCGAAAAACGTTTGAAAACCGGAACACTTACTTCCGGGTTTTTAGTGTTTGGGAGCCAAAAAGTACGAGTACCAAGGCGTTCAAGAACCAAGGTTTTAATGCATTTCTATCCCACTTTTTCCTCCAAGGAGCTCAAGGTGGCATTTATGGTTCTCCCTCCTTTCCCCACAACAACCTTGCGAGGTGGGTTGGGCTGAGAGTGAGTAAGTGGCCCAAGATCACTGCAGTGAGCTTCATAGCCAAGCGGGCATTTGAACCCTGCTCCTCCCAAGTCCTAGTAATCCGACACTCTAACCACTACACCACATTGGCTCTCTAGGAGGGAAGGGGTCTAGAATACCCACCCACAAGGGAGGCAGCACCTCCTTTTGCTTTGAACCCACCCACTACGCAGGGCAGGATGTGAGAGAGCCCATCCTGCTTAATCCCTGGGGACGGAAGCTGTAGGCATCATCAGCAAGCTCACTCATGTTTCACCCTGAATGTTTAACTTTCATGTGCAGTTTTGCCAGGGATCGCCGGTAAGTCCAACCCAATACCGTGTTTCCCCTATTTTAAGACACTGTCTTATATTTTTTTTTCCCTCAAGAAAACGCACTATGGCTTATTTTGAGGGGATGTCTTATTTTTATAATGTAAGCCCAGCCCCGCGTTTTCCTTGGCGCCCTCCTGAACTGCGCCTATCACTATGGCTTATTTTCGGGGTACGGCTTATATTTCGCAAATGCGAAAAAATCCTGCTATGGCTTATTTTATGACTACGTCTTAAAATAGGGGAAACAGGGTACATTACCAAATCAGAAGGATAATTTTGCTTAAATGCATTGGAAGAGTCATATTTAAATATGAATTTATCATTAAATACATATTTAAATGTGCATTCTCTCTCTCTCTCTCTCTCTCTCTCTCTCTCTCTTTCTCTCTCTCTAAACATGATATCCTAAAACATGCGAAAAAGCTACGAAAGGAACAGCCCCGCAGCAGCTCTTTGCTCATGAGTGCTGGAAGATTCCCTCATCCTGAAGCAGAGCGTGGAGAGCTGGTGTGCCACTCCCCTCCAAAAAACTTAGCAGAGTCAGATCTGGAGCCCAGTGCTGCCTTGTGCGGACAAAGCCCCTACCGTACCGCCGGGACAGAAGCAGGCCTCAAAAACAAGTCAGCTCAGGAGCAGCCCCTTAAGAGAGATTTTAGTGACTTACTTAGTACATTGGTATCTCACCTTTTTCTCCAGCGGAACTCCTGATGGTGCATATGATTCTGCAGTCATTTTAACCTCAGAACAAGCCATGCTGGGCTGAACAAGGGCGTGGCTGGTGAAAGATCAGCCAGCAAGCTTCATGGCTGAGTGGAGATCTGAAGCCCGTTCTCCCGAGTTCAACACTCTTATACCACAGAAGTATCCACCCTGGCCTCATTTTCACAGAACCCAAAGTCTCAAGCCACACTTAGGCAAATTAGCTTGTGCATGCAGTCCTATTCCCCCCTCTTTTATTGTATCCATATCTCACCTTCATTCCTGCAAGGAATGGTCCTCCTCCCGATTTTATCTGCCTAACAACCCTGTGAGATAGGCTAGACTGAGAGAAGCAGTGACCGGCCCAAGGTGACCCTGGGAGCTTCATGGCCACCTGGGGATTTGAACCCAGGTCTCCCAAGTCCTAGTCCAACACTCTAACCCCACCACCACACTGGATCTCTCCCTAGGTTGGCAATGCAGAGCGGCAGAATTCCTCAATGTTGTGAAGTCTATATCAACAGTGACCAGGGCTCACCATTGTGCCCATTGGACGTGCTGGCTGGTGTTGATGCAACGTGGAGCTCAATGTCCTCTGGAGGGTCTCTGGTTAACCACCCTGGTCTAGATCTTCTAAAGGAGATAGGACACCAGCTCCAGAATCCACCAACCACCTTCCACTGAGGACTGCATACTCATGGGTGGCTCCTTCCACCCACTTCCATTTATGTAACAGGGCAAGTCATTAGATTTTTCCCACAGCAGGAAGTTTCCATTAATAACAAAGTCCTATTAAGTATCTGTTAAAAGGTCTGTACCGCTAATTTAGCTGGAAAAATTGAACAGATTACTCTTACCAGTTTCAATTAAAATAACATGATGCCTTCAAACTGATACCTTAATTGGACATTATAAAATGACATTTAGGAATCTGGAGCTCCGATTAGCCAATGAAGTCACCTGACTGTGAAGACACTTCCCCGCGGCCCCATCAAGACCTCGGCTGACCCTTTTGACATTGAGAGAGACCCCATTTTTCATGACAAAGGAGTTACAAGGGCTTCCCCATCCTTCGTAACCAAGGCTGGAGTGAGAGGGCCTACTTTTGAGGAGGAGGGCCATTGTTTCTTCATGGTACCTTCACTCATCTCTCATAACTTGTGGTCCCTTCTGACCAAATCAGGTTTCTGAAGGACTATAAGAACCTGGAAGATGAAAGCTAGATGCCTGGGTTCACCACCAAAAGATGGTTTGTTCTCTTCCCTTTCTTACAGGTGGTGAATATCCACAAATGGTTCAAAGTGCAGACAGAGTCAACTTGCATGTTGGCTAGAAACTTCATATCAGTTGCTGAGGAGCACAAGTAGGAGCAAAGACAGCTCACTTCTGCACCACAAGTAGCCATCTGGCAGGGCTTTTCTGCACGACTTGTATTTCCTGACGTACGTTTTCTTTTCTGTCCTAAAACTTATTTCATTATTACGCTTTATGCCACCTTTTCCTCCAAGGAATTCATGGTTCTCCTCCTCCACAGTTCATGCTCATAACAACCCTGTGAGACTCGTTAGGTTGAGAGATGATGACTGTCCCAAAGTCACCCAGTGAGACCTCAATGGCTGAGTGGGGAGTCCAATCCTCATCTCCCAGCCTAGTCCAACACTCTAACCCATGGGTAGGCAAACTAAGGCCCAGGGGCCGGATCCGGCCCAATCGGCTTCTAAATCTGGCCTGTGGACAGTCCAGGAATCAGCGTATTTTCACAAGTAGAATGTGTCCTTTTATTTAAAATGCATCTCTGGGTTATTTGTGGGGCATAGGAATTCGTTCATTTTCCCCCCTTCAAAATATAGTCTGGGCCCCCCACAAGGTCTGAGGGACAGTGTACCGGCCCCCTGCTGAAAAAGTTTGCTGACCCTTGCTCTAACCATTATGCCACACTAGTTATTTCCAACTTCCAACATTCAACTTCAATGGGCGGTCCCTTTGGGTTCTGGTACTGGGAGAGACGATGTTCTCCTTAACTATCCTCTCCACCCCATGCAGAATTTTCTACGCCTCTTCAATTGCCCTTTTCCTAAACTTAAGGACCACAAATGCTACCACCTTTCCTCATTTTGCCTTCCTTTTCCTGCAGCTTTGCCCCCTGCACTATCTTTTTTTGTGTTAAGGATGTTACCTTAACAAGGAGTTATCCAGGATCTGTAGCTCCCTAGCTCACTCTTTAACCCCACCAAAGTCCTCGGAATCTTGCTGCGACTCTCCTGGAGGTAAATCTCTATCTGTCTCGGGCAAATTGCAAAACAGGGTAAGAGCACCTGGCTTCCACCTGACTTGGGCTGAGGCACAGACCTCCGCAGCACGTTGCAAGCAACTTTCAGTGTCTGGAAACACAAGGAAGGATGGAGAGGTGGGAATAGCCCGTTTGCTGTTATTGCTGCCTCGCAAGCTGTCGCTGAATCCATTTGGCTAAGAAATCGCAGAAATTCTTCCACTCAGAGAATCCCAGAGAATGAAATTTAATACATCCCCTCCTCACCCCCAGCAAAAAAAAAAAGCTTCCAATTCAAAAATGCTGGCTAATGAAAAGCCAAAGCAGAGCAAACGGCAGCCCCTTGCTCAGCTCAGAAAGCGGCAGAAACGGCCCCCTGGAGGACGTGGCGAGGCAGTCACCTTTCTGCAAGGACCATCTGTCCAAAATCACTTTCAGTGTGTAATACAAGCGAGTGACTCTAAATTAGTCGAATCGAGATACTGCGCGGTGGCTGTAATTATCTTTTTTTTCTAATTGCTAATTTCACAATCTTAATTTACAGCTCAGCAGCAGGGTGTGTATGTGTGTGTTCTAAATAACAAGCTTGGATGGGGGTGTGTCATATTTTCTCCTGAAAACTGGAGTTTGCAACTTGGCTAGAATGTATTAGATGAGTTCTGAATTTATTTAATTATGTATGTATGTATGTATGTATGTATGTATGTATGTGAAATGTTGGCATCAATAAAGTTATAAACGCTTGTGATGCCCACAATGTATTTGGCTTGCTGGGTATCCGTAACACAGAGCATGATCTGAACCCAGCCCAGATATTACTGTAGCTCTTCCTCCTCCCCTTGCTATGCTTTGTACACTTTGGAAACAGTTATGGGTAACATAGGGACCCAGGTGGCGCTGTGGGTTAAACCACAGAGCCTAGGGCTTGCTGATCAGAAGGTCGGCGGTTCGAATCCCTGCAACGGAGTGAGCTCCTGTTCCTCGGTCCCAGCTCCTGCCCACCTAGCAGTTCGAAAGCACGTCAAAGTGCAAGTAGATAAATAGGAACCGCTCTGGCGGGAAGGTAAACAGCGTTTCCGTGCGCTGCTCTGTTTCATCAGAAGCGGCTTAGTCATGCTGGCCACATGACCTGGAAGCTGTACGCCGGCTCTCGGCCAATAAAGCAAGATGAGCGCCGCAACCCCAGAGTCGGACACAACTGGACCTAATGGTCAGGGGTCTCTTTACCTTTACCTTTATGGGTAACCATGACACTGATGAAATTTATCTGCAAAGACACTCCTTGGAGTATCCATTGCTCAGAGGCTATATCTATATTATTTTCAGTTTTTGCCTTCCTTGATTTTTTCGTGTTGATTGTAGGAGGCAGTGATAGCCACCATCTTGGATGGCTTTAAAAGAGGATTGGACAAATTCATGGAGCAGAAAGCTGCCAATGGCTACTAGCCACGGTGGCTATGCTTTGTCTTCATGGTCAGAGGCAGCAATGCTTCTGAATACCAGTTGTTGGAAACCACAGAAGGGGAGAGGGCTCTTGTGCTCACAGGTTTCCCCACAGGCATCTGGATGCTGAGATAGATGGACCATTGTTCTTCCCATGCCCTTTTCGTTGAAATGTGTGAAATGCCCAGTCCTGTCTGACTCCCGCCCTCAGCATCAGCTACATCACTAATGACCATGTTTTCAATATGGGGAAACCCTGAATTATTCCCCCTGCCTACTCCTCCTTTCATTTGCTTAAAAAGAAAGCAGTATTTCAATAAATGGTGAAATGGCCCTTAGATGGCATAGGAGGTTCTGAAGCCTATCCCAGGGCATGTTTATTCAGGAGAAGGAACACCCATTAAGTTCAGTGGGAGTTACTCCCACCTCGCATGGGACTGCAATCTCCATCAGACTAGTATGGTGACAAGATCTATCAGAAACAAAATAAAAAATAAAAAAAATTCCTTCCAGTAGCACCTTAGAGACCAACTAAGTTTGTTCTTGGTATGAGCTTTCGTGTGCATGCACACGAAAGCTCATACCAATAACAAACTTAGTTGGTCTCTAAGGTGCTACTGGAAGGAATTTTTTTATTTTGTTTCGACTATGGCAGACCAACATGGCTACCTACCTGTAACGAGATCTATCAGAGACTAATGAGGCTCCCACTATGAGGATTTTCCCAGTAACATACCTGTGCGGCAAAAGGAAAGTAATCCCAGGTGCAGGAAGGATTGGATGACTGCCATGATTCAAGGCTGCTGACTTCCCCACCCATCCCAGCTCTCTGGGAGGAATCACAGTAAACCTCTGTGGAGTGTTTTATCCCAGACCACCTCCCAGCAGAGCCTTCAAGGGCTGCCACTCATTCCAGCGAAGAACCAAGGAGTGGAGGGCCTACATGTGGGGGAAATATCATCATAGAGGGCAAAATCTGTGCCTTTCTCCAATCCCATAACAACAAGGGTGTGGGCGGATGGTGATGGCAAAAGGGGATGCAGCAACCCACATTACTACATTAGGCCACATTCCAGCCATGTGACAGTCTGAAATTCCTATGCACATCTCTGTCCCCATCCTGACATGCAAGAGGCTTTATCCCAAGTCAAAAGGACACATTCGAGCTAGGCAAACACATCCAGGGAAGGTGCAACACAGGGCTGTTAAGGGGTGTGGCCTGTGGAGAGGGGTGTGGCCTGCGGAGAGGGGGTGTGGCCTGAGAAGGCCTATTGCCCATCCCTGCCATAAGGGATCCTTACATATTGCAGACGGGGAGGAGAGATGGTAGAGAGGTAGTGTGTCTTAATGGTTAGAGCATCAGACTAGGACCTGGGAAATGGGGGTTCAAATCCCTGTTCAGCCATGAAGCCCACAGGGTGACCTTTGGAGGCCAGTCGCTGTCTCTCAGCCTAACCTACCTCACAGGGTTGTTATGGGGATTAAGTGGGGGTGGGGAGAACAGCGTACGGAGCCTTGAGCTCCCTAGAGAAAAAGGTGGGATATATGAAGGCAATAAATAAGCAAAGGTTAGACCACTATTCAGCTTCCAAGTCGATCCCCACTTGCACCTGGCATTCTTCCAAAGAATGCTGGAGAAACATATTTAAAATAATGTAAAAACCGGATCCAGCAAGGCACTTCCTCCATCTGCTGAAGCAAGAATGCAGACTCAGGATCCCTCAGCGCAGATTAGCTCTGCCTCAACTGTCAAGACAGCCTTGTAAACGCGAGATGTACGAGCGACTCATGCAAGAGACGTCAACCCATCCCTGGTCCAGGGAACAAACATTCATCCGACTGGTTGAGCTCATAGCACAAGCCTTGCTCTGCTCGATGCCATCCTCTTTGTTCGGACACCGTTTGGGGCCAGTCTCATCGCTCCCTCAATTTTCCTTTATCTATAACGAGGCATCAGCAAACCTTTCTGCCAAAGAATTGTACAAGGATCATTAAAAGGAAAATGTCCATGGTAATTGTTCTTTTTTGCATATCCTTCCTCCAATATCCCTGAAACATAATAACGTTCCACATTTCTGAAGAACTGTCTCTTCAGCATGTTTCCGCATTACGCCTAATTTTCTACGAGATTTTTTTTCAGGCCCTCATAACGACACAGTTCAATGCAAAATCAGATATAAATCTGGCTTAAGAGACTCTCGGCAGGAATTCATTTAAAACTGTAAATGTTAAAAGATTCAGCCTCTGATTTATGGTGGAGAGGGATCCCACCCCCTCCCCATTTCAAACAGGGAATTAAAATGCTTTCTGGAAAAAAGAAAAAAGAAAAGAAGAAGAAGATGCACATTAAATCATTGCCAAAATTATGTTAAGAGTGATTGTGCTGGGACCTATCAGAGCTACAAGAGACTGAAACTCAGTTCCTTTGAAGATGGGCAGCTCTGTGAAATGCCCCCCTCCATTGCCCCTGCCATTCATGTTGTTGTTGTTGTTGTTGTTGTTGTTGTTGTTGTTGTTGTTGTTAATGTCCCACCCATCACCATAAGGTCCCAGGCCTGGTTACAATATTAAAACACAATAATGATAAATTTGGACACACTATGATGGCTCTTTATCTCACATGTCAACAACTTGGGACCAGTTTATCTATGAGACCGCCTTACCCCACATGGGGCCACTTGACCACTTCAACTAGTGGAATTTGCACTACTACCGGCGCCGCATGATACCCATTCTGCATTTGTAATAACTTGATCTACTTCAGCATCCCACCGGTACTTGCAGTGGCTAACCAGATGCCCATAGGAAGCCTTCATCCTGCTTGTGATCTCTGGCAGCAATGGGCATCCAGAGGCTCACCAACCCTGGAGATGGAACATAGCCATCGGGGCCTGCCTTATCCTTCTTGAATTTGCCTTCTAAAGCCAGCCAAGTTGGTGGCCCTCACTGCATCTTCTGCAAATCCTGCAAATTCATGATGGGTTGTGTGAAGAAGTTGGGTTGTGTCTTAGCACTAAAGACAGTCTCTTTTTTTCTGTAAGAATATAGACGTACATTTTGGAAGAACTCAGTCTTTTAGTATGGCAGCAGCTGCACTTTGGAACTCCCTGCCTATTGATATCAGACAGGCACCTTCGCTGCATTATTTTTGGCACCTGCTAAAAGCATTTCTGTTTGGACAAGCCCACCCAGATGCTTAGAAAGTTGATGCGGAACTTTAACCTGTTTTACTACTTTAACTTTTTGTATGTTTTAAACTATTGCTTGTCGATTTCTCTTGCTTTTGTTGCTTTATCTTTTTCATAAAGCACTCTGAGGGTTCTTTTTATAAAGCTCACCGAGTGGCCAGTCGCCATCTCTCAGCCTAACCTACCTCACAGGGCTGTTGTGAGGATGAAAAGGAGGAGGAGAACCATGTTACACCACCTTGGGTTCCTTGGGGGGGGAGTGGTATAGTATATCAGTGGAATAAATAAAAAATAAATATAAATAATAGATTGTCCTTTGGCCTCATCCAGCTGCAGGGATCTCGCCGTAAGCTCACACTCTGACTCACACACAAAATAAGGGCCTTGTAGCACACAGGAAATGGAGGAGAGAGGGAGGTGAAGGCTTCATCTTGAGAACTTCCATTAGATCAGCCAATGTCCAGAAGAACTGACCCCTCTGAAATCCAAACAAGATGCTGGAAAAGCACCATCTGCTCTCTCCGCTGTGACGGAAACCAGCCTTTTCCTTTGCTGCTCTCGTCCCCAGCTCTCTGCCTGCAAAGCCACAAGCATTAGCTTCCCTCCTAATGCGCCCTAATGCACTGGCTTGTTTCAAGGGAAGGGTGGTAAAAGGCAGGAAGGAGGCGGCCTGGGTGGAGCCTGACCACAAGGGCTACAAAACCTCGGTGTTAACAGTTTTTACGCTTGTTTTCAAAAGAAAACTATTACACGAAGCTCTTGATAGATTTAATGAATATGGAGGGCCCATTAGCGGCCGTTGTATAAGCACATATTAAAGCAGCTCTTAAAATGTATGCTGTTTACAAGGCTAAACCATAATGGCGCCGAAGGGGCCATTATAACCAGACACTCATATAATCCCGGATCCATACAATTCCGCCAGCTACCATCTCTCCTGAGCAGATGCCATTTGAAAACCAGCAAGGAGTCACAAGGAAGGCCAAGCCATTGAGTCCGAGAGAGGATCTTCATGGTCTAGATCCTGCTCTGCCCAGTGCATGAAGCCTCCTGGTACGGCAGCACATGGGTTGGTTTGAGGGAAAGAACCATGCATCCCAAAGGAAACGCCCCCCCCAATGCAAGAGGGTGGGGAAGGTGTGTTTTGACAGAGAGAAGAGTCCATCAAATGGTGCGCTTTCCAGATGCTGATGGATTACAGTTCCCCATGAGCATCACCAACGGTCAGGGATCACGCCCTAAAAATGCATCTGCGTAAGCAAGAACTTCAAGTGCTCCCAAGCACAGTTGATGCTAAAAACAACTCTTCTTGGGGGAATATTGTATGTTGAATGGAGCCACGGCAGAGAAGGTGCAACAAAGCATAGCTGCCTGGGATTCAGACTCATTCAGAGGTCAGTGAAAAGTCCTGGAGCACCCAAAATCCAGAGACAGCAGGAGTGGGGTCCATCACACCACAGCCAGGTGGAAAAAGCACACTCAGCTAGTGACCAGGTAAGAACCTAAGAACACAAGAAGAGCCTTGCTGGATCACCCAATGGCCCATCTAGCCCAGGCACAGGCAAACTCTGGCCCTCTAGATGTTTGGGACTACAATTCCCATCATCCCTAGTTAACAGGACACCAGTGGTCAGGGATGATGGGAATTGCAGTCCCAAAAATCTGAAGGGCCAGAGTTTGCCTATGCCTGATTGAGCCTAACATCCTGTCCTCACAGCGGCCACCTAGATGCTCCAGGAGGAAACCTTCAAGCAGGACTCAAGCACAAGAGCCCTCTCCCCTCTTGTGGTTTCCAGCATCTGGTATTTAGAAGCACTATTGCGTCTGGCCATGGAGGCAGAGCAAAGCCATCATGGCAACGGATCAGCATTAGGAGAAGGCTAGTGTTGACTCCCACAGTTGGGCAACAGCTGTCCGTAGTGAGCAAGATACTCCAAAGCCTAGCCCAAAATTGCAACTCTCGGCAAGAGAGCCTCATGATTTTTGGGGGGTAAGAGGAGTGTGCAAGAAAAATAAACAGGACCTTGCTGGATGTGGGGGGGGGGAGTTTGGGCAAAACCAGGCCCTGGGTGCTCGAAGATCAGCAGAAGAGTCTGGATGCTGGATCAGGATTATATAGGGTAAACCTATAAGTATAAAACGGTAAAGGGACCCCTGACCATTTGGTCCAGTCGTGTCCGTCTCTGGGGTTGCAGCGCTCATCTCGCTTTATTGGCAGAGAGCCGGCGTACAGCTTCCAGGTCATGTGGCCAGCATGACAAAGCTTCTTTTGGCGAACCAGAGCAGCGCACGGAAACGCCGTTTACCTTCCCGCCGGAGCGATTCCTATTTATCTACTTGCACTTTGACATGCTTTCGAACTGCTAGGTGGGCAGGAGCTGGGAACGAGCAACGGGAGCTTACCCCGTCGCGGGGATTCGAACTGCCGACCTTCTGATCAGCAAGCCCTAGGCTCTGTGGTTTAACCTACAGCGCCACCTGGGTCCCTAACCTATATAAGTAGATTTGCTTAAAGGAGCCACAGGAGGAGAGAGAGCTCTTGTGCCCGGGTCCTCCTTGAGGCTTTCCCAAAAGAGGCATCTTGTTGGCCACTGTGAGAACAGGATGCTGGACTAGATGGGCTCCCCTCTGACCTGATCCAGCAAGACTCATCTCACGTCCTCCTACTCCCTTTTCCTCCAAATGCCTCAAAATTAAGAAGAGCACCCCTCCTCCTTTCTACAGCTTCATCAGGAGAGATCAAAGCCTTTCACATACATTATCTCCATAATCTTTTGACCCTTGGCTGCCCTCTCAGTGGAATAATATGAGCCAACAACCTCGCAAAATCCTTCTTCATAACCTCCCCCCATCCCCAGCACACACAGAGTATAAATAAGTCCATTACAAAGGCAATTAAATACATCTTGCTTTCAGCACAAAGGATGAAAGTCGGGCGGAATTCAACCAAGTTGCAGAGCGGCAACAGGGAGCTGGGTGGGGGAGGCTCACAAAATAAGAAAGAGCTTTTCTTGAAGAAAAGACGCAAAAGCCAACATTCCCTATGAATACTAAGGCGATGAAGGAAAACCTCCGCGTTCCCGTAATGACGACACACCACACTTTCTGGCTCAGCGTTGAACCCAGAGGCCTTTTTGCTGCTGAGCCTTGTGTCAGGAAACAACCAGACAGTCCCAAATGGTGAAGCAAAACTGAAAAGGGCCTCTCAGTCCAACCGTCTTTCCTCAGCCCTTCTCTTTGCAGTTTTCTCAGGGAATGCAGAGCCAAGCACCAGCCTGCAAGAATATGCTCAAGATCTGCACTCAAGTGGCCTGCAGCTTCCCTGAAAAGCATCCAGCACATCTTGCCCTTTGCAAAACCCTTTCGGGTCTCCTTCTGATCCCATCCCTCTCTCTCCTCCACACATGTCACCACAACTTGTCTTTTTTCCAATGGTGAGAGAAGGCTACAGAGAGAAGAGTTTGGATTTGATATCCCGCTTTATCACTACCCGAAGGAGTTTCAAAGCGGCTCACATTCTCCTTTCCCTTCCTCCCCCACAACAAACACTCTGTGAGGTGAGTGGGGCCGAGAGACTTCAAAGAAGTGTGACTAGCCCAAGGTCACCCAGCAGCTGCGTGTGGAGGAGCGGGGAAGCGAACCCGGTTCACCAGATTACGAGTCTACCACTCTTAACCACTACACCAAATTCATTGGGTAGTCTCTGGGCAAGGAGGGCAGCCAGGAATGCCAGCCGACACAATGCCCCCTCAAGCACAGGAGGCATTTGTTACTTCATTTATTTATTGGTGGGCCGTTCTATAATCTTAAGTTTTCTGGGAAACTTGCAAAAATTAAGTATTTTTAAAAAACTGAAATGCAAAGTAAGGCATAAAGCCATGAGCACAGATGCAAAGAAAGCAAAAATCCCACTGCACCCTCAAATCAAAGAGGCAGATCTGTTCATTCATAGCTGCCCAGACTTTGACCAACGATGTCTAAGGCCTGGTGGAACATAGAGGTCTTCTCCACCAGCCACTGAAAGGATGACAAAGATGGTGCCAGGTGAGCCTCCCTGGGGAGGCTGTTCTTTAGCCAGGGTGCCACGACTGAAATGCCCCACTTTATTTGGGGAGAACCCTCAGGTGACAATCTTGCAGGCCTATGCACACCAAGGAACTTGGGCGGAACACGAGAGGAGGATAGACACAAGGGAGGATGAATGGCAAACTCCATCCTTGAGCCTAAGAAAAGAGCAAGTCGTCTTCTTTTGTTTTTTTTAAAGACAGGGAGAGCTCTTCTAGGTCAGGTTGGGAGAAGGTGGCTAACAAATGCTGATTAATGTACAAGATCAGGCTCCTCTGCAACTCATTACGCCCACGGCTGCCATGAAATCGCCCTCTCCTTTACAATTTCATGCAGGACATAAAAGCGAAAATATTTTTGGCTTGCGTAAGTAGCAGGCTATGAATATTAAAGCAGGCCCCTATTACTAATTCAATGCCATTCATTTTAAGGAGACACGGAGGAGGCGACGCCTTCCCCACACTCCCTTTCCGTTCCTTTCCCTGGAAGGAAAGCTGCTTACCAGCCCTTTCCCCATCTGGAATTCCCCAATCTGAAAGCTCGCCCTACTAACCTGTGAATGGTTTTGAGATTTTGCAAACCAAATGCTGCAACATTCCCACGGCGGAAGCCTGGGGGCAGCAGGGGCATGTGTGGATATTCGCTCTCTTACTGAGCTGAATGTTATGGGAAGGTGCGTGGAGGAGTAGCCTTGGTTCAGCTCTGCCTGTGTGACCCCTCACTTCCCTAAAATTGAAGCTGAATCCTGAAAGACAGAGGTGCTCCAAGTTCTCACATCTGGGAGATAGGAAGACAGCCTGTTCTGGAAGGAGCAGGTCTCTAGCTTGTGGGTGCTACCATACCCAACCCTCTCATGGGAGGCTCAGGCGGCCTCAGGCAGCTCAGAGGTGTGGGAGGAGTGAGGGCGAGGGGGGGTGATTGGTTTGTTCTTATTATGTATTTTGATGTTGTGAACTGCCCTGAGATCTATGGATGAAGAGTGGTATACAAATTTAATAAATAAAACTAAATCAATCAATCAATCTGACTTGGCCATTGTACTCCACACTTCCAGACAGGATTACTGCAATGCACTTTACGTGGGGCTGCCCTTGAAAATGACTTGGAAACTTCGGACTCAGCTCCCTTAGTCAAAAGACTAAACATGCAACACCAGATAGCGCTGGAGAGCAAAAAAAAATTCTATGAGATTTTTACGTAGTGTGTGTGTGTGTGTGTGTGTGTGTGTATGTATATGTATGTATGTGTATATATATATATATATATATATATATATATATATATATATATATATATATATATATATATATATAACTATTTAATTTCTGACATATTTATAGTGGGTTTTTCCTGTGTGTAGATCCACCCTTCAACCGCTCCAAATTGCAGCAACCAGATTACCAACTGGGTAACCATATAAACCCAGTTTAAAAACAGTTCCACTGGTTGCCAGTTCATCTCCAGGGCTTAATTCAAGGTGTTTACAGCCTTATATGCCTTAGGCCCCAAATACCTGAAAGGCACCTCCTTCCCTACAGATCCCCTTGGGTGCTAACAGCAGCGGAAGGTGCCCTCTTGGAGGTTCCACTGCCCTTAGATAGATAGATAGATAGATAGATAGATAGATAGATAGATATCTGAGGGCAGTGGAACCTTCAAATATATCAATATATATATTTGGACCCACTCTAGTTGTTCTTGTGATTTGTTTCAAACTGGTCTTAATGCTGTATTTTGTATGGCTGTAATGTGCCCTGGAGCCTTTTGGTGAAGGGCACATAGATGATAATAATAATAATAATAATAATAATAATAATAATAATAATAATAATAATAATAATAGCAGCTGCACAACTCTAATTATGCAGGTAAGTGTCCCCAGCATACATTGCCAGCATGTGGGAAGGAGCCAAGTTCTGCTTCCCTCTATTTTCTATGGGCTTCATTCCTGGTCCTGTTCAGCCTCCCCTCCTTCCTGGCAACAGACACTACGGGATAATCATCGGCCTTGCTTCCAGCTTTCTGCTGTCACAGTATATCCCCAACACAACAGCTCATGCAAGAGGGAGAGTTTCCAAAGGTTAAGCACTAGATAAATGTTCTGAGGTTCTCTACACTCCGTAAACGGTTGCTTTTGATTATTGCAAAGGGGGGAGAGGGAGGGGGGAGCCAAGCCTGCCTCCAACATCTGTCCACCAGTGCTTCTGGCAAGACTCAAAGAGGTGCCCATGGCGAGAGATGTCTCCAAATCAGCTGATCTGGTTCCAGTTCAGCGGGGACCCCGGCTCCATCCTGCTGGATTCTGCTGTCACATTTTTCACTGTCGCGGCCGGGCTGAAACACCATTCATCATTACCATTACCAAAAAGAGGACGAGGGGGTGGGGGAAGAGAGAGAGAGAGAGAAAGAAGGAAGGAAATCCACCAGCAATGTACATATATCAGATCTCTGTTCCATCCAGCTGGGGCTTTTAACTCTGGGCAGCCCAGCAGGGAGGTGGCCACAGGGTGGCTCACTGGAAGGGCTGTTTCTGAATGGAAACCAGTCATTACTGAAGGGAACCAGATGTCTCAAACTGGGGGTACTGAATGCGTGCAGCCCCTCTGAAACCACCACTACCAAAGCAAGCATCATTGCGTTAGACGGGGGGGGGGGAATATCTGTACCCTGAAAGGTGTTAACACGTGTCCAAGCATAAGCAATATGTCTCTCTATGGGTCCTGGGCAACTTTCCCCATATCAGCCAGCTGTTTCAGGGTGTCCTCCATGGGCGTAGCCAAGGGGGGCAGGGAGGGGCAGCTGCCACCCCTAAATCAATAAAAATCCATAGCTAACTGAGGTACTGCCCTCCCCCAACACAAATCCAGGCTATGCCCATGGGTACCTTCCATGTGTCATAACTCCAACTTGGGTTGGAGGGCTTGCTGCTGCTCATGCATTGATGGTGGTTGAGAAGGGTGCAGGGTATGCGTGTTCTCTGCTTTCATGCATCCACCATGGAAGCGAAATTTTTCAAGGCTGAGGAATCAGTGCGGTGTAGTGGTTAGAGAGTCAGACTAGGGCCCTGGGGGAAACCAGGTTTCAAATCTCTCCAGCTCAGTCAGTTGCGCGCGCTCTCAGCCTAACCTACCTCACAGGGTTGTTGTGAGGATAAAATGAGGAGGAAAAGAGCTATGAGCTCCTTGGAGAAAAGGTGGGGTATAAATCAAATAAATGGGTGGCCTCAGAATGGATTTGGGTGCCATGTTCCCAACACAGCCACACTGAGGCATGAGGTTCTTGAACACAGGTTCCATGTTGCTGGAACACAGGTTAGGTTGTTGTCTTGTTGGGTTGTCTAGGAAATAAAGGGGAGCCACGCTGGGGTGAAGGCATCCTCTTTTGTTTGTCTCCACGCTAGTTTCAATTTGTTGCTTAGCTTTTCTAGTAGGCCTGTTTCTGATTTGACCCAACCACCCCTCATCCCCTCACACCCACAAACGAAACTTACTGCAGTCAACCGAATGCAACCAACCCTCCTCTGGGCTCTGCAACCTCTCGCACCACCGACAAAAACAAACAGGCAAATAAAGAACCTACCCCGGTGATGCTGACTCAAAAACTCTGCACATAACATAGCAAAAGAATGAACCCTGCCCTTTTTTCATCCCGACTCTCTCTCCCACCCCCTCAACCTCACAATGTCTATGACAGCAGTATCTCACATAACTGACCTGTAGAAAGGACTCTATGAATTGAAAACAGAGAAGTTGTAGGTCATCCCTTGTTATCCATGAAAATCCTTCAAAAAAAGAACAACAACAGGCTCCATGCAATGTTCCCTGTAAAGCCCAAAGGGGAACTTGCAGTGTGAGCAGCCTTTGGATATGCTCATGTCGCCTGAGCATCTTTCTGCACATGAGTTCCCCTAAGAGGAGAATTACATGGATGAAGCATGGCCACGCTGGACCCATGACTCTTGCAGCTTCCGCATTGTCTGCACTGCGGAGGCAAGCGGCCATTTCCGTAGCATAACAACTGTTTGAGACTGCATGCTCTTTGGGGTAGAATTTCTTGTTTTAACTGTGTACAGAGCCGTATACGTTGATGGCACTATATAAATAAACGATAGCAATAGCTGTGAGCCGAAGTGGAAACCATCTAATGCAGGGCTGGGGAGCCACAGAGGCAGGGGCCAGATGCCTTCCCAATCTCTCTGTTCAGCTCCCTTGCCAGGCCAGGCCTAGCACCAGCACTGCTCCGCACCAGCTCAGAATGCGCCCCTGATAAATGAACATGCCTATTGCTGGACTGGAATGGAGAGAGGAGGTTGTAGCAACCTCTTGGTTTCCACATGGGTGGGATGCAGCGTACCACCAAAAGATAAGAGTCTAGCCCTGTCCACTTTTGCCTCTGCCCCTTCTCACTGCTGGCATGCTCCCCAAAGGTTGACCATTCCTCACCCGTTAGATGGATAATTCCTGGCAACTACACACAAAGCTGCAGTTCCCAGGGTCCTTTGGGGGGTAAGCCATGCCTGCTAAAATCAGCACTGCAGACGGGTGCTTAGAGAAATGCCAGGTTTCCTTAAGCCCCTCTCGCTGCTATTTTTGAGATTCCATTAGAACAAGGAAGGCTGAAGCATTTCTGAGGGCGCCTTCACGTCATTCATCTTAAAGTCTTCACTCACATGATCCCTCTTTACATACAGTTCACTGGGTCTGAACCTTTAAGCTCTTGGTATTTGAAGAGGGGGAGAGAGAGGCTTTGAAAGGGCTTCTTTTGGGCAGGGTTGCCTTAACCGCCTTCCATTTAAGCCGCCAGTCCCAGAATGGATGACTTTAAGAATTCAGAGAGTGCATTCCCAACAAATGCAAATAATAATAATAATAATGCCATAACAAAAAGGAAATGAGGATTGTTTTAAGCGATAGATATCTTTTTATGCATCTTTTAAACACACATAAACACACAGGCAACTTCCTGCAGAGTATCCCCACCATTTGCAAGCTTAACTGCCTACATGTTCATACGCAACACAAATAAAAATCCTCATTAAGCAGGGCAGTGGGTAGACAAGGCTAGGAACAGTTATATGTATTATCATCATCATATGGTAGCTCGTTTCTCCCTCCACTGTTGGAGGCAGTAGAATCATTGAATTGCAGAATTGTAGAGTTGGGAGGGACCACGAGGGTCGTCTAGTCCACCCCCCTGCAATGTAGGAATCTTTGGCCCAACATGGGGCTTGAACCCACAACCCTGAGATTAAGAGTCTCATGCTCTGCCAACTGAGTTGTCTCAGAGTAAAAGGTAAAGGGACCCCTGACCATTAGGTCCAGTCGCGGACGAATCTGGGGTTGTGGCGCTCATCTCGCATTACTGGCCGAGGGAGGCGGCGTACAACTTCTGAGTCATGTAGCCAGCATGACTAAGCCGCTTCTGGCAAAACCAGAGCAGCACACGGAAATGCCATTTACCTTCCCGTCAGAGCGGTACCTATTTATCTACTTGCACTTTGACGTGTTTTCAAACTGCTAGGTTGGCAGGAGCAGGGACCGAGCAACAGGAGCTCACCCCGTCACAGGCATTCGAACCGCCGACCTTCTGATCGGCAAGCCCTAGGCTCTGTGGTTTAACCCACAGCGTCACCCGCGTCCCAGAATGTCTCAGAATAAATACCTCCAAATGCCAGCTGCTGTGGCCTGTAAATGGGGAGAGTCACTGTTGCACTCCTGCTTCGAGTCACTGTGGGAACAGAAAACTGACCCAACAGGGCGTTTCGCATGTTCTGACATTTTCAAAGCACCCAGGAGAGTGTACAGACTTTACATTAATGCCTTGGAATAGACGGTGAGTCTTCCACAAATGTGGCAATACATACATCAATACATCATTACTCAGCTTTCCCCAGAAGTCCACAGGAACAGCTGGATCTTCAGCAGATGCTGAAATGGCATCAGCAAAACAGAGACGGTCGTGGCTCCAGTGGATGGGAGTTCCACAAGCAAGTCCCCAAGAGGTGTACAGCTTCACACACTAAGGTCAATACCTTGAATTTGGTCGGGAAAGCCAAAGAAGCTCTTTTATGATCAATCTGAAATGATCCCACGTAGCCTGACAGCTGCATTCTCCATCAGCGGCAGTTTCCAGACTGTCATCAAGGACTCATGGAGTGCATTGCAATCATCTAAGCAGGAAGTTAGCAGAGCATTTAGAGTGGCGTCCAGTTGGCTGCTGTGGGAGCAGGGTGCTGGACAAGATGGGCCACTGGCCTGATCCAGTGTGCTATTCTTATCTTCTGACACAAGGTTATCCTGGTCCAGGAAGAGCTTCAGCTGGCAAACCAGCTGGAGAGGGAACTAGGTATGCCATGCCCCTGAGGCCACCTGGGCCTCTAGTGACTGTGTTTGCTGAAGAAGCTTCCTCAGTTGACAAACTTGCTCCTTCGGGGGAACGTGACTCTGTTCAGAACAGGCCACCTAGCTACCTCTCAGATCTGGGAACAACCCAATCATCAGTGCCTTCATATTCAGTCTCAGTTTATCAGCTGTCATTTGGCCAATGGCTGCTTCTAGACGCTTGCCCCCAAACTGAACAGCCTCTTCTGATTCAGATGGGATGGAGAGACAGGGTTGGGCAGTGAGCCTGTGAATCCTAGTTCCTTTGAGGTTTTGCCTTCAGCTGCGTGCTTCCTGGAAGTATCACTGTAGGAAGCAGAGTCCTGGACTAGGGAGACCTTTCCTCTGATCCAGCAAGGCAACTTCTTATGTCCTTAAGCTCTGTCTGACCAGCCTGCTCCATTATAGAACATACCCCGAGGAAACATGGTCGTTTCTCCCAAAACCTATCTGCTTTGGAAAGGGAAAACGTCTCTCTCTCTCTCTCTCTCTCTCTCTCTCTCTCTCACACACACACACACACACACACACACACACAGGTCCACCTCTGAAGCTAAGGAGGTTGAAGGTCTGGCTAACACCTGTCTACAAGGAAAACATTTTGAAAGCCCCATACTCTGACCCTTGGTCATGCTGGCTACTGAGGCTGCTGGGAGTTGGAGGAGAAAGTGCAGCCATGAAAAATCCTGGGGCGCTTGTTAATTCCGAAGACGACGCAGATCAAATGCAGAACAACCTCCCACCCCCTCCCAAGTTTTCTGAGCTCATATCTTTTCTGTGTCTCAAAGAATAGAATCATTTTGCATCGAGAAATGTCGTGTGTTTCCAAGCAAGATGAATAGGGCTCTAGCTGTTTACCTCTGATCACTATTAAGCCGGGTCATTCTTCTTCATCTATCGGATAAGGATGATGCCAATTTAATATCCATGCTCCAACCGCTTGCAATTCATCAATTGCTTCCATCAGTAACTGTCCTGGATTTCGTTCTGTTTTATTGTGGTTACTTGTTCAGCTTGAAAAACAGAATTAAATCAGAAAGGCTCGCTCCTGAAAACACCAGAGAAACTGAAAATTAGCGGATTCCCGCTCCAACTGGAAAGTTCTTTGTAGGACTGGTCCTTGATTGCCTGTTCTTTTAATGTGTTAATGTTAAAATCCCAGACCCTCCAAGTGTCCCTATTTTCCAGGGACAGTCCTGGATTTACAGAAGTTGTCCCGGTTTCTGATTTGATCCCGGAATGCCCCGCTTTTCCTTAGGATGTCCCTATTTTTATCAAAGAAATGTTGGAGGGTCTGGAGTTATGCAACCCCTGAGCCAATGAGATAAGTAACTAGACAACCTTTAGAAGACATCTGAAGGCAGCCCTGCATAGGGAAGCTGCTTAATGTTTAATGTTCTATTATGTTTTTAGATATGTTGGGAGCCACCCAGAGTGGCTGGGACAACCCAGTCAGATGGGCGAGGTATAAATAATAAAATTGTTGTTATTGTTAAATAGGACATCCCTATTTTCATCAGAGAAATGTTGGAGAGTATGAAATCACCCTCCAAATGAGGGAGTGGGCTCATCAAGTTTATGTGTAATGCAAAACTGGGAGGGACTGCAAACTTTTTAGAGGATGTGTTCTGAACTCAAAATCATGTCAAAACCAGACAGCCAAGTTTTTGCAATTAAAGGTCCCAATGTAAGAACGGGAGGTGACTGTCTCCCCTGTTTAAAAGGGTAAGGTAAAGGTAAAGGACCCCTGTACAGTTAAGTCCAGTCAAAGGTAACTATGAGGTTGTGGCGCTCATCTCGCTTCAGGCCAAGGGAGCCGGCGTTTGTCCATAGACAGCTTTCCAGGTCATGTGGCCAGCATGACTAAACTGCTTCTGGCGCAACAGAACACTGAGATGGAAGCCAGAGCGCACAGAAACGCTGTTTACCTTCCCACCACAGTGGTACCTATTTATCACCTTGCACTGGTGTGCTTTCAAACTGCTAGGTTGGCAGAAGCTGGGACAGAGGAACGGGAGCTCACCCCGTCGCAGGGATTCGAACCACCAACCTTCCGGTCGACAAGCCCAAGAGGCTCAGTGGTTTAGAGCACAGCACCACCCACGTCCCTTTTTTACCCCTGTTTACAGATTCACACACAGGCAGCGCAAGGGGCCATTAAGCTGATTAGGAGATCCGTATGCACCTCCCGTATCCTCCCTCGCATCCCGATACAAATGACTTGTGCTCAGGAAAACAGATGGAGGTATCCGTGCTCCTAAGATCACATTCTACTGCATGGCTTCTCAGGAACCAGCAAGTTGGTTTATGGATCAATCAAAATGTCTGCTAAGAATACAGGCGCAATCTGGCTCGGAAATACCTTTGGATGCTTTATGTGGTGTTAAAAAAAAGATCTTTGGTTTAAGAAGAGACCAGCTGCATTGTATATCTAACAAAGCTGCTACTTAATGCTTTCTTGCTCAATTGGGCTAAAGTTAAGGGAGAACTAGCCTCGGACATTATGCCATGAACTCCAACCCAACATTTTACTTCCGATATCCAGTGCCCAGAGCCAAAACAGCAGCTGCACCCACATGAAAATGGGGAGGGGATCACCAGGCTCAGGAGGATCCCAACATTTGCAGGACTACAGAAAAATTAAATGGGGGGGGGGATGATGATGCAAGAACTACCGAAATCAACCCAATGAAGACTGAGCAGACTCAGTGGGAACTGAAGGGACAAGTCAGCATTTAAAGTGTAGAGAGGATCATCTCATTGTCTGGATAAGACATTTCCTGTTTCACACTGGGAAGCTGTTTTTAAGCATCCTGCAAGACAGAAGTGTAAACTGCTCACGGAAACTAATGGAGAAATCCAGCATTTTAATAATGATTTAATAATGCAGGGGGGTTCCCACCACACCTCAACAAATCCCAAATGTAGCAGAAGGAGAACTGCACAATGCAAACTGCTAATCCAAAGGGGCTGGCGCTGAGAAAGAGTGGTTTATCACAGCCCTGCAGTGTAGTTCACACTGAATACCGAAGGTCAGGCTCTGGGTGTTTTACAACAACCCTGTGCTGTTGCCCCACTGCTATGAGACCACTGTTGGGCTGAAATTGGGTATAACAATCAATATTTATTACGGTCAATGACCGCAAATGTTACAAGGACCATTATCAGGGATGGCGGAAGATGTAGTCCAACAATATCTGGGGACCCAAGCGTGAGGCACGCTGGAAGACCGCAACATAGTCCACTGTTAACAGAGTGGTGCTGAGGCTGATTTGGATTCCCAGCCCAAAACCCTCAGTATCTCTCAGGCTGCAGCAAAGGCTAGCCCAATTGTCCCCTCACTTCCTCTGTGATCATAGCAAACACTCAGTGGCATGCCTTGTGCTCCACTGACCTGGGTGCAGACTGGCTGCACTTTTAAATGTTCAAAACCTTAAATAATAATAATGGAATTGAAATGGGAGACCCTTTTCTGCAGAGATTTCTCTCTCTGATGCCGACTCCCCACCCACCCACAACCCACTAAAGCACAGGCTCTGGCAACACAAGCACTTGGGGGGGGGGGAGGGTTCCCTTGTATATACTGAAAGCAGTCTCAGTTGGCAGAAGCTCCCAATGCAGCCCAATGGAGACAGAATTTGCTCCGTGTCAGGGACCGTAACCAGACTTCCTGGGCTCTCGCATCACACAACATTTATTGGCAAGAACTGCTGTTTATATTCATACATCAACAACGGAATCGTCAAAAGCCAACAGTACCTATTTAAGAGAACATCTAGCTTCGAATACCCACCAAGAAAACACCTCTAGCTTTCGGGTTTAAAAAGTGAGGGGGCATTTCCTTCTCGGTGGCCATCAGAAGATGTTAGGAAGAGATATGCAATTTTAAAACAAGCTTATTATTTTTAAAATTGTTTCCAGAGGTGGGAAGTCACTTCGGAAAAGGCCACAAATTTGTGCTGATCACAGCGTGCCGACTGCATAAAAGAAACAAAAGGAGTTTTAAGTGTTTTTTAATATCTCAAATCGGATTTTCAGGGACATTCAAAATTTAAAAGTCTGCTTTGCCACAAGGCAAGAAAGCAAAATGTTTCTCTCTCAACCCCCCCCTCCACCCCCTGCTTCCGTCCAGCTCAAAAGGTGGCACAACCATTGATTTTGAAAGCAATAAAGGCAGCACAAGTCACCCTGGGTACCTGAGGATTCTCTCCCCAGTTCCAGATGGCATTTTGCAAAGAAGCAGAAGGGACATCAAAATCAACCAGCTTTCTATCCCGAGGCAAGATCTGGTGACAAACCAGCCCCGCACATCATCTAAATTGCACAGAGAGATCCAGGTGCATTACAAAGTAATGGCTGCAGATGATTCAAGAGATATGGCCATTAACATTCTACAGAACACAACTGAGATGGCTTTGAAATAAGGTTAGACAAACTCGTGGAAGAGAGGGCTATAGAGGGCTAAATAGCTAAAACAACATACCCTCCAACATCTTGAGTCCCAAAACCAGGCTACGCGTCTTCCCGTCCACGCTGCTGTGTGAGTTATGTGACCTCTGTGAGATTACAGAGCCCAAAAGACATGCTTTTTTTGAGGCGAGGGGCTGTGCTCTCACGGTGCCCCCAAAACATCCATGCTCAAATATGAAATTGCACTGTCAGGGTAATAGTTCCAGTTACAGGTAGATAGCCGTGTTGGTCTGTCATAGTCAAAACAAAATAAAAAAATTCCTTCCAGTAGCACCTTAGAGACCAACTAAGTTTGTTCTTGGTATGAGCTTTCGTGTGCATGCACACGAAAGCTCATACCAAGAACAAACTTAGTTGGTCTCTAAGGTGCTACTGGAAGGGTAATAGTTGTAAAGAAACAGTAGAAAAGCAGACCTCCTCCTGAATTTGAATGGATTGAAAAGATCTAGCCCATTGTAATGTTTATCAAGTTCCCTTGTCATAAAAGAGCATGGGCAAATCAAACCAAAAATTCTACGGGAAAATGGGTGGGTTTTGGTAAGGTTTTGCCATAATAATAAGTCTACTGTCAGTAGTCAACGCTATGCTATCTACTTAGAACCCTTTCAGTTTCTATTCATTGTATTTGTATGTCAATGAAGAGAAGACTGAGAGGCGATACGATGGCCATATTTGAATACCTGGGCTGCTGTCACATGGAAAGTGGAGCAAGCTTGCTTCTTGCCGCTCAAGAGTGGAGGACCTGAACCAACAGATTCAAATTGCAAGAAAGGAAATCCCAGCTAAGCATTAGGAAGAGGAAGAGCTGTTTGACAGTGGCATGGACTCCTTTGGAAGGTGGTGGACTCTCCTTCATTGGAGGTTTCCAAGCTGAGGTTGGATGGCCACCTCTCAGGGATTCGTGGACTAGAAGATGACCCCTGAAGTCTTTCCCAATGCTGCAATTCTATGGTTCCATTAGGCAGGATTCTCATTTTTTGATGCATTAATGTTTCAATAAATAAGGTAATTTTTAACAATTGAAGATGCAGGTTCAGCATTTGGGGAAATCAGAAATGTTGGCCCGTTTCAAACACCTGCACATCTCTCTTTCAGCTCTTACTCCCCACAGTTAGAAGCATAGATCCGTTTCAGCAAACAGCAGCCTTTCCTGCCAGCCAACACCCACATGTCCTTCCCCCTTTCTAGCTCTGCAGCCAAGCTATCGGGAGGTTAAAAACCTTTCCTGTCCCCACCCCCATCAGGCACCGCATGCCAGCCAGTCACCGGGAAAGCCACATTCATTTTCCTCCCAGGCGTTCTTTTAATTTCAGGATATGATTTGCAAAGAGCTGGTTTAGAAAGAAAGAAAGAAAGAAAGAAAGAAAGAAAGAAAGAAAGAAAGAATTGCTAAAATACATTTCACTCAGAACTGGGGGATCTCATGTTAATTGGGCCTAATTGACAATCCAGCCTGGGCCCTGGCCACTGTTTTGATGATGAACCACAATTTATAAGTAGAAACAAAACGGCATTTCAAAAAACCTGTTGAGAACCACTTGCACAGTGACTATCTGCTTGTTAATGCTGACCTTATATTTGCCTCCTGGATTTCACACACGCAGCCCTTTCTGAGGCTCCTAGCACTAATTCCAGTTGGTCGAGTTGTACTAGGCACCCCTATGTTCCTGGGGCCCTAAGAACAGAAGAAGAGCCTGCTGGGTTAGGCCAATGGCCCATCTAGCTCACCAGGGCTGTAGCTCAGCAGTAGAACATCTGCTTTGCATGCAGAAGGTCCCGAGGGTTCAATCCCCAGCCGCATCTCCAGGCAGGCCTGGGAGAGACACCCTGCCTGAAACCCTGAGGAGCCACTGCTGGCAGTCAGGGTAGGCAATACTCTGCCAAGATGGACTGACTCAGAGTAAACTAGCCCCCCCTGCTCTTATCCTGATCTCGCAGTGCCCAGACAGACGCCTCTATTGGGAAACCCACAAGAAGACTCCAAGGCCAAGAGCCCTCTCCCCTCCTCTGGCTACCAGCAACTGGTATTCAAAAGCACTGCTGCCTCCATGAATAGCCATTGTGGCTAGGGGCCGTCTCCTCGATGAATGTAAGCCCAACTGAAGTGCTGGTTATTGCCTCTCAAGCTCAGCATACATTGAGGGGAAGGGTGGGGAATCTTTGGCACCCTTCAGATGCTGTCCAACTCCAACTAACACAGTCAAGGTCAGAGATGAATCGAGCTGGAGTACAGTAACAACTGGGGGCGGGGCATCAAGTTCCCCAGATTTGTCCAAGGGAAAGAGATGGCCTCTGTGTTCCTCCCTAAGCTCACAGTTTTGGGGGGACGATAACCTGTGTCGTGTTTTTGGAGTAGGATAGTCCACTGAGCGGGGCCTTCTTGGTTGCAGCACCAACAGTGTGGAACAATCGCTTAAAGGACCAGACACAGTCGCTGCCTGCATTCCTCTGGAGCAGCCTTCCTCAGCCTGACGCCAGCCCAACATTCTTGATGGCAGCTCCCATCCGCCCCAGCCACCATGGCTGTGCTCCTATTAAACCCATGCTTGCTGGGAAGGAGGGACTTGGACCCTTGTGGTTGGACCCTCATTCCAACTTAAGACCTGATGAGACCTGCAGCTCCAGGACCTCTCTCACCTCACCATGAGCCCTGCCTTGATTCCCAATTCTTCCCCAGGCCTCAGGAGCAAAGGTGCAGTGGACCTAACAGGAGCCGAGAGTTACTGGGCAGAGGTCTACTCAGGAGGAAGGGAGAAGACCCGGTGATGGTCTACCTTGAGAGGAGGGGGAATGCCCAGCTGCAAGCAACAACTCAGCAGAGGAGGAGATGGCAGAGACTCCAGCAGCAGGCTCCTTTGCGCTTTGGCTGGGTGTGTTAATGTCTCCCTTTTCCTAGCTGTGGAAATCCTCCTGGCTCAAATTCAAGTACAGCCTCCCAGCAAAGTGCTGGTCATCAGGTTGGGATACATCAGGGGTAGCCAACAAGGCACCCTCCAGATTTTGCTGGGTTCCATCGCCCCTGATCTTTGGCCAGGCTGACTGAAGCCTCCCACACGTTGGTTAGAATCTGCTTTGAAAACTCCATAAAAGAGATTTGACAACCTGTTTTGTTGGCGCTTGTTCTGGTGGCTGAGAGATGTGCGGCCCGGCCCCCCCCCCCCCCGCCAAAGCACACACATGCAGAGTGTTTCCTAATCCTGCCTTCCTGAAATATAAGCCTCTTTGCTTGATTATCTGTGGCAGCAGAGAACAATTGAGTTGCAACTATATTGCAGCAGACTTTTGACTATTTGAAGATCGTTATCGAGTTCCTCCCTTAATCTTCTTTCCTCTTGGCTTCCTTTAACAGCCAGGCTTTCTCAGGAACAGCCCCCGTTTGTCTCTCCAGGAGCACAAACTGTCCCAAGGGAAGGAAAGAGGCCCTCCTGCCTCACTCGAGTAAGCTGCACCCTTGGAGCAAACATTCCCAATTCCTACCGGCCAGCAATCACTCTCATCTGAGCACTTCTGTGGTGTCTCTTGCCCTTGCCCCATGGGGAACCAGAGCAAAAAGCCACCGAGAGCCCCTCTTGGGGGTCTCCGGGGGGCAGGGGGAATGGCAACAGGCAGCAAGGCTTGGCAAAGGGCTTCTTTGCAGCCTTCGTTCTGAGATGGCATTGCCGGTGGAGAAAACATCTTGCAGGGATCAGCTCGAGCACCTGGGAAGTCAACAGAAATGCACCCCAGTTTTGAAGAGGATGATCCTGGACTCCCGAGGGGGCGCCACTCAGAAATTTTGAATATTAGGCAGTATCTAAGTACCGGAAATAAAATAAATAAATAATACCTTCTTCAGCACAGGAAAAAACAAACAAACCGAGGGGCCACCCCAATGAACCTTCTGAATGAGATAAATAATTCCTGATGATCACATGGGAACTAGTAATGTTTAGCGCCAATATGCTAGGGGGATTGAGACTGGGTCTTCTGCATTTCATTCTTAGTTCAAAGCACCCTCATTAGATTGGAGGGTGGCACCGGGTGGGTTGGCTGGAGTGTGCATGTGTGTTTATGCCGCGGCGAGACTCCTTACGGGGTCCTCGCCGCAGGATCACATTCACCCGGTGCTATACCAGCTGCACTGGCTCCCAGTGGAGTACAGGATCAGGTTTAAGGTGCTGGTTTTAACCTTTAAAGCCCTATACGGCCTAGGACCCTCGTACCTATGGGACCGACTCTCCTGGTATGTCCCACGGAGGACCTTACAGTCTTCAAATAAAAACATCTTGGAAATCCCGGGCCACAGGGAGGTTAGGCTGGCCTCAACCAGAGCCAGGGCTTTTTCGGCCGTGGCCCCGATCTGGTGGAACGCTCTGTCACAAGAGACTAGGGCCCTGCGGGACTTGACATCTTTCCGCAGGGCCTGCAAGACGGAGTTGTTGCACCAGGCCTTTGGCCAAGGCACAGTCTGACCCCCTCTCTCCTTCTGTAATCCTCATAGAACTCTAGCCCAATGGTTGCCATTAATTTGATTCCGAATTGATTTCAGAATGTATTTTAATTAATTGACTGTGTGATTTTATGTACACTGTGCTATTTTTACTTGTTGTTAGCCACTCTGAGCCCGGCTTTGGCCGGGGATGGCAAGATATAAATAAAAAATTATTTATTATTATTATTATTAATGATAATCCCATTAGGCCATACACTGGTACCTTGGTTCTCAAACGGCTTAGTTGCTAAACAAATCGGCTCCCGAACGCCACAAACCCAGAAGTAAGTGTTCCGGTTTGCGAACGTTTTTCAGAAGCCGAACGTCCAACGCAGCTTCCGCTTGAGTGCAGGAAGCTCCTGCAGCCAATTGGAAGCCGCGCCTTGGTTTTTGAATGGTTTCGGGAGTCGAAGAGACTCCCGGAATGGATTAAGTTCAAGAACCAAGGTACCACTGTACTGTTTCCCCAGTCTAAACCCCTCTGCCGCCTTGTTGTTGTTTCAATGGGACTAGAGAGCATCACTGGGCAATGGCTGCTCCTGGCAAGGAAAGCGTTGCAGGGGTTGTACTAGATCAGTGATGGCTAACCTTGACACTCCAGATGTTTTGGGACTACAACTCCCATCATCCCTGACCACTGATCCCGTTAGCTAGGGATGATGGGAATTGTAGTTCCAAAACATCTGGGGTGTCAAGGTTAGCCATCACTGTACTAGATGAAGAAGAAGAAGAAGAGTTTGGATTTGATATCCCGCTTTATCACTACCCGAAGGAGTCTCAAAGTGGCTAACATTCTCCTTTCCCTTCCTCCCCCACAACAAACACTCTGTGAGGTGAGTGGGGCTGAGAGACTTCAGAGAAGTGTGACTAGCCCAAGGTCACCCAGCAGCTGCATGTGGAGGAGCGGAGACGCGAACCCGGTTCACCAGATTACAAGTCTACCGCTCTTAACCACTACACCACACTGGCTCTTCAAACTCTACAGTTCTATGATTCTAAAGTCTTTGCATGCGCAACAAGGCTGTTCTCCAACTGCAACCCCTAACCCCTCACCCCCCCCCCAAAAAAAAGCTTTTTAAAAGATTTGATGGTGGAGTGGAATTGGGTGAGTTTAATCTTCCTTCCATGCTGTCCCCTCCCCCCAATGCTCCCTTAAAGCTAAGAAATGTATTTCAATACACAAGCAAGCACTCAGGATTACAGACAAACCCCGAATGTGCCCGCTAAGATGGAGAGGCACCAGTTTCTCATGGAGATGCCTGGGCATTTTTCAGGAGCAGAAGGCAAGCGTCCTTTCTTCCTTCCACCTGCTGGTAGCCAGACTGGTTGACATCTAGCCAACACTTGTGGGGTTGCCAAGTTTTGTTTTTTGAAAATACCAGGATGAGGGAGGCTAGGCAAGGCTCACGGATGGGGCCCAAACAGAATCTAATAAATAAGGAGCGAAGGTGGGGCAGAATCTAAAGAACTGTTGCTTGCTGGTAACAAGCCCAGTAAAATACAGATGGCTTGCAATGCTGTATGCTTTGGGCTAGAGGCCAGGTCGCTCATCCCTCTGTTAGATCATCTCTTAACTAGTTGCAAAGACCACATCTTAACTGGTTGCAAAGTGGGTCATATGTGACCCTGGCTATCTTAAGAAAGTCTGGTTGGGTGGTGAGTGATGCACAGTTGGCCAAACAGCAAGGCCCAAAGGAATGATGACTGAGCCAGTTTAAGGCTGTGGAGAAACTACCCAACCCCCTGAGTTTCAGCTACTCCCCAGCAATGGGAAGAAAGCAACAGGATTTCAGAAGGACTAGGAAGCCCTTGCCATGGTGGCTACTGGGAGCCTAGAAAATGTTATTCTTAGCTGAGCAAGGTCTGAAATGTTGCATGATTTCTTCTTTGAATGTTGAGTTTGGGTTTATATAATGACCAAGACTGAACCTTTGAAATGGGGCAGCTTAGATATCTTTGGGGGGGGAATGAAAGTTCTCTCCTACCTACTCAGACTAAAGTGCTGTGTGTGTGTGTGTGTGTGTGTGTGTGAGAGAGAGAGAGAGAGAGAGAGAGAGAGAGAGAGAGAGAGAGAGAGAGAGAGAGAGAGAGAGATTTGCACCCCGCAGGGAGTGGGGAGGACCGGGGCTCATTAGATTTCCGAAAATATATTTAGTATGAAGTATTTACCATGAAATTCCCTTTGCTCTTAGGCAGCTAAAGAAAGGTATCGTGCTAAGAGGAGAAGAAGACACCAGGGAAATTTCCGAAGCAAAGCAAAGCTGAGCTCCCTCTCCCTCTCTTTTACACACACATATATAGCTGCAGAAGACAGCAGCTAAAGGCAGGAGGGCAAAGGCAAGCGGTGCCAGAAAGCCAATTATTGAAGGATGAAGTTTTTTAAGGAATTCCCAGTGCATTTCAAACATGTGGGCACTCTTCTTCGGGGGGGGGGGGACTGGCCCCAACAGCCAGTTAAGCTGCATAACAAGAACATAAGCAGAACCTGCTGGATCAGGCCACTGGCCCATCTAGTCCAGCATCCTGTTCTCACAGTGGCCAACCAGGTGCCTATGGGAAGCCTGCAAGCAGGACCCAAACGCAAGAGCCCTCTCCCCTCCTGCGGTTTCCAGCAACTGGTATTCAGAAGCACTCAGACTATGGAGGTATATCCATTAATAACTTTATTCTTTCCCATTAATTTCTCCAGTCCTCTTTTAGTGCAAACATAAGGGGGCTTGTGAAGAAGGCGCAGCAGAGACTGTACTTCCTGAGAGTTCTAAGGAAAAACCATCTTCCACAAAAGCTGCTGCTTGCCTTCTATCACTGTGCCATTGAGAGCGTGCTCACTTATGGCTTATGTGTGTGCTACAGAAGCTGTACTACCCAGGACAGGATGGGGTTGTGCAGAGTTTTAAGGCAGCAGAGAGCATTGTTGGCTGCTCGCTCTCCACCTTAGAGCAGATTTATGCCATGAGGTGCCACAGAAAGGCACTGGACATAGTGAAAGATCCATCGCATCCTGGTCACCGTCTCTTTGAACTTTTGCCATCGGGACGGAGATACAGGACGATGACAACAAGAACAAGCCGTCTTAGGAGCAGCTTCTTCTCCAGAGCTATCTCAGCCTTGAATGGGAAGCCTGGACTTTGAAGTCATCTAATCTTACCTGTTATGTTTTATCATTGTATGGTTTTAATCAGTGTGTATGGTTTGATTCAGTGTGTATGGTTTTAATCAGTGTGTATGGTTTGATTCAGTGTGTATGATTTTAATCAGTGTTTTTGTAGTTGTTTTGTTTTTGTGTGGAGTGCCCTATCTGGGTGGATGGAGCAGCCAAGTAATTTCGTTGTCCCCAAAGGGGACAATGACAATAAAATATATTCTATTCTATTCTATTCTAAAACCATCCAAGTTGGTGGTCATCACTGCCTCCTGCGGGAGGGAGTTCCATAGTTTAATTATGCCCTACATCAAGCTTCCTCAATCTCGGCCCTCCAGATGTTTTGAGACTACAATTCCCATCATCCCTGACCACTGGGTCCTGCTAGCTAGGGATCATGGGAGTTGTAGGCCAAAAACATCTGGAGGGCCGAGGTTGAGGAAGCCTGCCCTACATGAAGGACTTTCTTTGACCTGTCCTGAATCTTCCAACATTCAGCTTCATTGAATGTTCACCAGGTTCCCGTGTTAAGAGGGAGAAGAAATTTTCTATCCCCTTTCTCTGTGCCATGCATAGTTTTATGAGCTTCTATCGTGCGACCTCTTGCTCACTTTTTCTCTGAACTAAAATGTCCCAAACGCTGCAGTCTTTCCTCATAGAGGGATTCATAATGGATCCCGTCCATTACTAGGATTCAGCGAAAGCACACCCTCTGCACCAATTTCCCAGAACGCCAATTTATACCGCCTCTGCTGCCAAAAGAGGGTGGCCGTGACACTCCTTATGGGCCTCAGAAAGGGGCAGCACTCACAAGCCCTCTTTCAACCACCCGCCATGGCATCCCAAGGGAGAGGCACAGATCCGCTGCCTTATGCAAGACTCACTGGAAATGCCATGGACACCTTCTGTAGTCACACACCAGCACTGAACTCTGCTCCTCCTCCACTTGTCTAGCAAAGCCATCTTGTGTTGGAAGCCCACCCAACAGGAATGTCTTCTTCTGCCCAACGTGGCTCAATCCACCCGGATGGCTCAGTTGGTTAGACTGAGCTTAGTGCTGATAACGCCAAGGTTTCAGGTTCGATCCCCTCATGGGACAGCTGCATATTCCTGCATTGCAGGGGGTTGGAAGAGATGATCCTCAGGGTCCCTTCCAACTCTACAAATCTGTAATTTGCTCCCCATCTCTGCAATGCATTGCTCATCAACCCTGCTGGTGCTTATTTTCTTCCCAGACCCTGGAAAAGGCCGCAGCTCAGGAGCAGGGCATGCTCTGAGTGCAGAAGGCCCAAGGTTCAATCCTCAGCATCTCCTGGAAAGAATGAAACCTGGAGAGCCTCTGCCAGCCAGCATAGAGTCCAGGGATAGTCAATGTGGTGCCATTCAGATACTGTTGAACTACCATTTCCATCACCCCTGTTTGCTACACTGGCAAGGGCTGGTGGCAGTTGTAGTCCCAAAACAACTGCAGCCCCCCACTTTCTCTACCCCTGCTGCAGACAACGCCGAACAAGATGGACCAAAGGTCTAGCTTTGGTACAAGGCATCTCCCTGCATCTTCCTTTGCCGGAGGGAGAAGTTCTAGAAAGAGCTTCGGCTAACTCTCTTTCTGGAACGAATGCCATTGTTGCCAAGAAAGGAAGCCTCTTATTCTGCAGGTAATTTTGTATTTATCCCTCCGGGTTTTTATCCTTTCGTTCCGTTCGATGCATCAGTTAGATTCCAGTATTCCGCCATTTAATGTATGCAAATTATGTTAAATATTTCATCCATTTAAAAGCTTCGGTTATTATTGAATCATACCTTAAGCAGTAGGAAAAGTTAATTCCTTTCTTTGCACTTATCTGGTAATGGGAAATCACCACCTTAAATTAATATTTTACATTTCGCATGAGACAAGGGGGTGCTTATTAGGCCCTCATGCCCCCCTCCAACCACACCGTTTTTTTCAGAGCCGTCTTTTAAGTGGGCTGCTAATCTGCACTTTTCTTTTCAAACCTGGGCTCCAGAAAGCCCCTGCCTCAATACTAACGTGTTGGCAATTAACTTCTATATTAACAGACCACCAAGGTGTGCTTTTTAAGTTTTAAATTTCACAGGGTGGTTTTTATCTGTATTTAGACTTGCTGTGCCCCCTGCCTTGAGGTCTTGGGATGAAGGGTGAGAGACAAGCCTGAAAAACAGAGACAAATGAATGAAGTTTAAGTGGCTAAGCAAAAGTGAGGGGCTAGTTGCTGCTTGTTTTGCGTAGCTCTTTGAATGCACAGGAGCCTTTTCACTAACTTTCGATATCCAGTTTAAGAACATAAGAAGAGCCTACTGGATCAGGCCAATGGCCCAACTAGTCTAGCATCCTGTTCTCACAGTGGCCAACCAGATGCCCCAATAGTAAACCCAGAAGCAGGACCCACAAACACAAAAGCATTCTCCCCTCCTGTGGCTTCCAGAACCTGGTATGCAGGCAAATTACTGTCTCTGGCCCTGGAGGTAAAGTCAGTAATGGTAATAGTAGTAGTAGTAGTAGTAGTAGTAGTAGTAAAGGAAAAGGTACCCCTGACCATTAAGTCCAGTCGCTAACAACTCTGGGGTTGCAGCGCTCATCTTGCTTTACTGGCCAAGGGAGCCAGTGTACAGCTTCTGGGTCATGTGGCCAGCATGACTAAGCTGCTTCTGGCGAACCACTGGAACGGTACCTATTTATCTACTTGCACTGAGTGCTTTCGAACTGCTAGGTTGGTAGGAGCTGGGACCGAGCAACGGTAGCTCACACCATCGCGGGGATTCGAACCGCCGACCTTCTGATCGGCAAGCCCTAGGCTCTGTGGTTTAAGCCACAGTGCCACCCGCGTCCCTATTGTATTATTTAATAATAATAATAGTAACAACAACAACAACAACAACAACAATTGTATTTATAGCCCGCCCATCTAGCTGGGTTTCCCCAGCCACACTGGGCAGCTTACAGCATATATAAAAACATAGTAAAAGCATTAAAAACTTCCCAATACAGGGCTGCCTTCAGATGTCTTCTAAAAGTTGTGCAATTCTTTATCTCCTTGACATCTGAAGGGAAGGGTGCCACTACCAAGAAGGCCCTCTGCCTGGTTCCCTGTTGCTTCTTGCAATGAAGGAACCAGGAGAAGACCCTCGGAGGAGGATCTCAGTGTCCGGGCTGAGGAATGGGGGTGGAGATACTCCTTCAGGTATACTGGGCCGGGGCTGTTTAGGGCTTTAAAGGTCAGCACCAACACTTTGAATTGTGCTGGGAAACGTACTGGGAGCCAGAGAAGATCTTTAGGACCGGTGTTACATGTTCTCGGCGGCCACTCGCAGTAAGCAGTCTAGCTGCCACATTCTGAAGAGCCTTCTCTTCCTCCATGAATTTGTCCTACCCTCTTCCTAAAGCCATCCAACTTGGTGGCTGTCGCTGGCTCGTGTGAGCGAGTTCCGTAATTTAACTCTCGCCGCATGAAGAAGTACGTTCTTTTTACAAAAGTAAGGAGTGAATCATCTCCAAGGCGTAGCAGAGCAAAAAGAAAGAAAAAAACCAGGAGGTCAGATGGGAAACCAATTGCCAGAGGAAGCAGTTTCTATGGAGAACTAACTGCCTTCTGGATAACAGTTTATTCACTTGTGTATCCAGCCTATTTCTGTCAACGTGCTGTTGTTGCTTTCAAATTCATTTCTGTCAGCCCAGGAATCTGGAAAAATCTGTCCATTTTGTGTTGATCATTTTCCCAATCTTAAATTTGGTCCTCTCCATTTCCACACTAGTTTTCAATTAAACAAACAAACAAGAACCCTGCATAGAAATCCATCTGCATTTTGAATGTGCATTTTTGGATGTAATCTACCCTAATATACACATTTTACAAGAAATTTCGTCTAACATAATGCATACCTGTGCATTGTTTTCACCAGTAACAATGTGCACACCTCTCCCTAAAATACTTTTTTTGCATGGATATTTTGGTTAGAGAACAGCCTTGCAAAACTCAAAGCAGTGTGCATTTCCAAGGGTAGCTGTGTTTTGGCTCAGGTATTGGTTCAATAAGTGCAAAATTAAAAGGCAAATTGGAATTAATTTGCTCTCCAGAACAACTTTTCCCAACCCGGAGCCCTCAATACATTTTGGGCTGAAACTTTCATCAGCCCCAGCATCAGAAGGCTGCACCAATTGGGTCCAAAACGTCTCGACAGCTCCAGGTTGGTCCGTATGTTTTCACACACATTCAGACATTGGTATAAAGTATTGTGATGTTTTGACCTTAACACTGCAGAAATGACAGGACATTTTTGCCACTGTCACACTGCATCATGGGTTGCTCACAGTCACACTGCATCATGGGTTTTCACATCTCCGTAGTTTGCTTTGAGACTTTGTTGGGTTACCCTCAGCCCTCAAGCATAACTACAACTTCTGCTGCCTCTTTCTGGAGGAAAGAAGCTGGAAAGTGGACTATAGCGTCAACTGCTGGAGACCAGAGGGTAGTACCATAAATATATCCCTCCTGTACCATCAGTGTTGTTGCTTTTAATTGTGAGCTGCCTTGGGGAACCACTCTTGGCTCACAAGGGGGATATAAATATGAAAAATACATAAAATACTGCTTGCCAGTATAAGCATGATATTTTTAACAAAATGAAAATGTCGCTATCCAAGGAGAACACATAGTCAAAAAATCTAAATCATTGTGGAATTGATTAACGCCATCAAAACCTTCCGCAATTGCAATATTGGGTGCAATTCTGTTTTGGGGCTTTGTTTTTCTCAATCATCAGACAAATGCAGTCTAAATGCATGTTCTCTCCTGATTGGAACACACGTCTCATCTAGACTTCTGTTCTCACTATGGCCAGCCTATGGGAAGCCCGCAAGCAGGACACGAGCACAACAGAGCTCTCCTCTTTGTGTTCCCTAACAAATGGGTTTCAGATGATGGTGCCTCTAATCCAGGAGGCAGAATTACTAGTCATCGACAGCCTTCTCCTCCATGAATTTGTCTAATCCCCTTTCAAAGCTGTCCAAGTTGGAAGCCATATTGAGGTGGCAATTGTAATACCTGGCTTCTGTCCCTAGGTGTCGGTATTTCCATAAGACAAGCCTGATGTTCATTCTCTGCTTTGAAATTTCAAGAGTCTGAGGCTGTTGCAGCCCAGTGAGCTCATATGAATTATGCGTCTAGCCCTCTTCGGTTGAGTAAAAGGGGTGCACCACTTTGTCCTCTATGATATTGGCAAATGTCAGGAAGCCTCTGGGTTGGCCAGGCCTGCATGTAATCAATCAGAGACTGGATTTCTGCCTTTGCCTGAGCTGGATTCAGATATGGCCGCCCTGTGGCCTGCCCTAGGAGGCAGTTACAGTACTGGGGTTGGGCATGGAGGTCGAGCAGATTTATCTCACCAGAACCCGTCTCTGTTTAGCTCCAGAGAAAGGATCACGCTGCTGCAACCCCCTTTCTCCACTTCTCGAAAATCACGCCGCAAGTGCAGGACCACGTGTTTGCCATTTCAACGTGGCCTCCTCCTAATCCCTTGTAAACACGCCGAGCAAATGCTTCTCCCGTCAACGTGACGCTTGAAACATCCCTACATTTGCTGGTGGGTGAAGGTTATGTCAAATGTGTTTCACAACAGCAGAATGCAGGCTCCATGCCATTCAGAGACATGAGATGTCACAGCAAAAGAAGAGTCCAAGGCTACATATTCTCCTGCGTTGATTTGCAAGGGAGGCAGATCCCACGCCCAGGTAAGAGTGGGATTCAGGGAGAATCAAAGGCAAAGCATGCTGCTCCAATAATGCCCTCACGTGGGCTCAACAAGTTTCTCTGGCTCCTCACCAACCACCCCTAGGTCTCATTCCTGGCCAGGCACCCCCAGTTCAGACCCTATTATAATATATGTGAAATTAAGAACCTTTCTGCACCAACATGCATCACTTAACGGCTTGTTTGCTTTGGATTGCATTTGCCATTTTACTGCCCGTTCACTCCGTTTGGAAAGCTCGTGGAATCATATAATTGTGGAGTTGGAGTGGGACCCAGGGGTCATCTAGTCCAACCCCCTACAATGCAGGAATCACATCCCCGACAGATGGCCATCCAACCTCTGTTTAAAAACCTCTCATGAAGGGGAGCCCACCATCTTCTGAGGGAGTCCATTCCGCTGTTAAACAGCTCTTGCCGTCAGAGAGTTCTTCCTTTTGGAGCTCCTCATGTTTCTTTTTTTTAATTTTAACCCGCTCAACAGCAGGCTCAGGTGTAAATTGTTGGAGATTCATTCCCCGTGTCTGCAGTCATGGGATTGTTATCTATCACATGATGGTGTATGTGTTTTCATTACACAAAGCGGGAAGTGACAGAGACAGGATGTTTGTATTACTGTGTTCCGTGAAGTGGGACTATTGTCCTTTGTTCTTTCTCTTTGCTGTCTGATGCTAGAGAGAGAGGGAGCCATGTTGCAGTGCTCCGTCTGTGTTTATATGTAAATAAAGTAGATTAGCCACAATGCTGAGTTGCTGAGGTCTGTTTACGTAGCATGCTGCAAAGACTCTGCGGATCCCTAAGTGTGCTGGTGCTTCTTGGTATCAGTCGCTGTGATGTTCGGGCAGAAGAAAGGATTTGAAGCTCCCGAACGACTGACCAGGAGGGAGAGAACATGCCAGCTGGGCATGTGTCTCTGCCAGGGTCCTACACGAGAGTAGGACGCTCCTGCAAACATGTGTAAATAAATCGTATTTCACAAAGACACTACAGCCTCCATTGTACCTCATTTCTGAAGAAACACAAACTCCTAGTTAAATGCAAAGACCCCTGGAATCTTGTGCACTGCATGGCAGAGATTGGGGTGGCCAATAACACTTGACTGAAACTTAAAAACATGTAAATGAAGCCATCTGAAGGAGAAATTGCACTTCTGATCCATTTCACCTCCAAGGAAGTGCTTTGTGACGGGAAACACAATTTTCTCCATCCTGTCTAGGGTGAACCTCATCTAGCAAAAATCAAATGGTTTCACCTCAAGCAAAAACACAGCGCAGCAGAACAAAACCACTGCTTCCTTCCCCTTCATAATACAGGGGAAAGGCTTTGAGAATTAAACCCCCCCCCCAACACGCACACACATTTTCTCAGCAGACGCATGTTCTCAAGTGAGAAGGAGGCAGTTTGCATCTCTGTATCCTGCCTCCCGCAACGTTCATTGTCAGGGTGGCGCCTTCAAGATGCCTTCGCTGCACTTCCAAAGGTAATTCTGCCTTCGCCCTCCACCCTTCTCTGCAGGGAACGCCAGCCAGCGTAGCTTGAGAGGTACGTAGTCAAGAGCTCTAACAGCTGAAGAGAGGTATTAATCAAGGACGTGAACATTTGCGGGGAAACAGGGCCTCGCTCTCGAATTAGAGAAGTTCACCAAAAGAAAAACACACTTCATGGAAAGGCAGGTGACAGTCACCAAAAACCTTCACAGCTATGGGGTGATATGAAAGCCATGTTCAAATATATAAAAGGATGTCATATAGAGGAAGGAGAAAAGTTGTTTTCTGCTGCTCCTGAGAAGAGGACACGGAGCAATGGATTCAAACTACAAGAAAGAAGATTCCACCTAAACATTAGGAAGAACTTCCTGACAGTAAGAGCTGTTCGACAGTGGAATTTGCTGCTAAGGAGTGTGGTGGAGTCTCCTTCTTTGGAGGTCTTTAAGCAGAGGCTTGACAGCCATGGTTCTATGGGCTTCTGCGGACCGAAACCAGCCCTTTCTAGCAATTGGCTCAGCCGCCGGGGTGTTATAGAATATTCATGGAAACCCCAACTGCTCAGAAGTGAGCAGACCCTCCAAGTGTCACTATTTTCCAGGGACAGTCCCTGATTGAGAGAAGCTGTCCCAAGTTCTGATTTGATCTTGGAATGTTCCACTTTTCCTTAGGACGTCCCTATTTTCATTGGAGAAATGTTGGAGGGTATGACCCTGGAAACACATAAGTCTTCCAGGTCGGAAGGAGATGTTGGAGGAAAGGGCTGTTGAGAAAGCTGTATTATCACCAGTGAATTGTGCCTGTTTTGTTGTTGTTCAGTCGTTCAGTCGTGTCCGACTCTTCGTGACCCCATGGACCAGAGCACGCCAGGCACGCCTATCCTACACTGCCTCTCGCAGTTTGGCCAAACTCATGTTAGTAGCTTCGAGAACACTGTCCAATGGGAATGGTCACGGGAGGTGTTGCAACACAGGTGAATTTCTGCAACTCTTTTTAAAAATAATAATAATAAATAAATAAACACCAAAAATACATTGGAACCAGGTGGCAGTGGAAGATGAGTTAAGTTAAGCCAGGCAAAGTGCCGAAGAGACCTGCCGACTTGGTTAATTTCTTTCTTTCTAAAACGACTAATCCATTTCCCCCTTTGTCATTATCTGGAGCAACAGAACGCTGTTTCATAATGCGATTCTTTTGAAAATTAATGTATTTTCTGCTAGCCAATTACAAGAATCCCTGACTTCCATTTTTAATATCAACAATAACAAAACAAAACAAAACCATGCTTGGCCATTTTCAAGTTAAGTGGAAGCGGGCAGAGGGGTGGGGGGAGGACAACGGAAACGGGTAATTCTGTGTAATTTGTGTCTGTATAACCTAAGGACAGCTTAGCTGTTAAAAATGAAATTATGCCTGCTCAAGTCCGTAACTAAGCGCCCTGGGTCCCGTTGGAATTTAATCAAAATAAGGGCAATGATAACACCAATAATAATAGCACCAATAATAATTAATAATTTGGAACAGCAGGGAGCACGTCCTGAAAGTGCTCCCTCCTGCGCAGCCTGTTATCATCTGCTGCTTAAGCAAGATGGATTTCTTTTTTAAAGTGGTCAATTGCCGAGCAAGCTCCAGATACTCCTTTATGCTGAGATAACAGATTGGCCTCCTCTCAGCTCCCGCAAGGTCAGGACTGCCTGCTGAGGACAGGAGAGGTTCTGGGTGACATGGCAGTTCCACCAGGCCCACTCATCACATTTTAGAAAGCAGGGAGATCGGGTGTTGGGTTAGATCAGGAATCCCCAAATAAGGGAAGGCTCCTGAGGAGACCGGCATGCCCATCTACAAAGGAGGGCACTTGTCGTGTCTCTGTGTGAGTTGCCAATCGGGCCTTGCCACTTTCCAGGTGAGTTAATCTCCCCCCCCCCCACAAAGCAGGACAGGCTCATTCAACCAATCTGGATCAGAAGCTCCTCTGCAACCACTTGCATTCAAAGGAGCTTGCCTGTTGTGCCTCTGCACAGTCCTCGCTCCAAGCATCCCAGAACTTGTGAGGCTGCAAAGCTGCAGGGTTGGTTACTTCTTTACACACAACATGTAGCCCTTCGGGTTGAAAAAGCAAAATGGGGGTTTCCGTTTTAGTACCTCAGTGATCAGAGACCTTGGAAATGACGGTTGAAGCCTTCTCGTGTTAAAGAACATGGTTGAATAATAATAATAATAATAATAATAATAATAATAATAATAATAATAAATTATTATTTTTACCCCGCCCATCTGGCCGAGTTTCCTCAGCCACTCTGGGCGGTTTCCAGTCAAATGTTAAAACAATACAGCATTAAATATTAAAAACTTCCATAAACAGGGCTGCCTTCAGATGTCTTTTAAAAATAGGATAGCTGCTTATTTCCTTGACATCTGCTGGAAGGGCGTTCCACAGGGAGGGCGCCACTACCGAGAAGGCCCTCTGTCTGGTTCCCTGTAACCTCACTTCTTGCAATGAGGGAACCGCCAGAAGGCCCTCGGCGCTGGATCTCAGTGTCCGGGCTGAACGGTGGGGGTGGAGACGCTCCTTCAGGTATACAGGACCGAGGCCGTTTAGGGCTTTAAAGGTCAGCACCAACACTTTGAATTGTGCTCGGAAACGTACTGGGAGCCAATGTAGTTCTCTCAGGACCGGTGTTATGTGGTCCCAGCGGCCACTCCCAGTCACCAGTCTAGCCGCTGCATTCTGGATTAATTGCAGTTTCCAGGTCACCTTCAAAGGTAGCCCCACGTAGAGCGCATTGCAGTAGTCCAAGCAGGAGATAACCAGAGCATGCACCACTCTGGTGAGACAGTCTGCGGGCAGGTAGGTTCTCAGCCTGCGTACCAGATGGAGCTGGTAGACAGCCGTCCTGGACACAGAATTAATCTGCGCCTCCATGGACAGCTGTGAGTCCAAAATGACTCCCAGGCTGCACACCTGGTCCTTCAGGGGCACAGTAACCCCATTCAGGACCAGGGAATCCCCCACACCCGCCCGCCCCCTGTCCCCCAAAAACAGTACTTCTGTCTTGTCAGGATTCAACCTCAAGAAGAACTGTAAAAGACCCCTTCCCCAAATGTATTTGCACCCAATCAGAGTTGTCTGCACCCGACATCTCACAAAATGGAGCTTCTATGGCAGGGGTCAGCAACCTAAGGCCCATGGGCCACAAGCGGCCCACGGGGGTCGTTTAACCGGCCCATGAGCCGCCCCCAAACCGAGCCGCCTGCTCGGCGAGTCCCCATGTGCTGAGCTAAACTGCCGCAGATGCCGGAAATTGTGGGGACGTGTGATCCAGTCCACAGAGGGATCTCCGCTGGAGTGAACCGGCCCAGGTGAGGTAAACTTTGCCGACCCCTGTTCTATGGGTACATTCAAGGGGCTCAAGAGGGTACAAAAATCTGCCCTTATTTCCCATTGCATGGCTTCAAAGCCTGCTTCAATGCCCTCCAATGCTTCCTGCTGTTCTTAAATAAATGCATATATTTATTTAAAAGCATGTCTAAATGGTGTAATTCTTTTTTATTAAAAAAAACTCTTGGTGGTATGCAAGATAAAAAGCAAACAATATCATTAAAGCAAACATTACAACCTAAAGCCAATAAAACAGCAGAATAAAAACATGTAAAAGCAATCAAATAAGATAAAAATCCAGCAGATCCAAACACATAAAGCAGGGTCTCGTATTCTGGGTCAGGGAAGCCCCGGGCATTATGGCTCTGCTTCTTCTCCCTCTCTGCCCCATGCCTGTCACTCCAGTGTTTTGGCCCCCATTCTCCGCCCTCTTCCCAACCTCACCTTTCCTGTCCAGTTTTTGGCTTAATCCAGGAGTCAGCAACCTTTTTCAGCCGTGGGCCAGTCCACCGTCCCTCAGACCATGTGGTGGGCCAGACTATATTTGGGGGGGGGGGATGAACTAATTCCTATGCCCCACAAATAACCCAGATGCATTTTAAATAAAAGCACACATTCTACTCATGTAAAAACACGCTGATTCCCGGACCGTACGTGGGCCGGATTGAGAAGGCGATTGGGCCGCATCCGGCCCACGGACCTTAGGTTGCCTACCCCTGGTAATCCTTTGACATCATCCCAAGGCAAGGCAAAGCCTCAGGCTACAATCCTACCCACACCCCTTGCAAATCCCATTGAACTTCTGCGTGGAAAAAACAGATCAGCTGAAGTTGAATCTGCAATTCTCATTAATGGTTACCTTGGACTTTCCCTTCCTACTTTTCAATATGTCGCGTCTCCCCACCCTATATAGATTTTAAATACCTTCAAATACCACATATGCCATCTTTTCATTTAATTTGGTATGCTGTTGGTGCTGGATAAATAGTCTATCACACGCATAAACACAGGTACAGAACGACTTCCCACACTGCTCCGTTCTGAAAGAGGACACCTTTTTTTAGCACCTGAGCTCCATTCTCCACATGTTCATGCATCCAAGAGGTTTACTGGGAGCGTTATGGACCCCTGCTGCACCACCAGCTGATTCCACATGAATACTCATGGAATCGTAGAGTTGCATAGTTGGGAAGAGACCCCCTTGACAGATGGCCATCCAACCTCTCCTTAAAAACCTCCAGTGAAAGAGGGTGCACCAGCTTCTGAGGGAGTCCATTCCACTGCCAAACAGCTCTTACCATCAGAAAGTTCTTCCTAACGTTAGTTGCAACTTCCTTTCTTGTGATTTGAATCCATTGGTTCAGGTCCTCCCTTCTGGAGCAGCAGAAAGCAAGCTTGCTCCATCTTCCATGTTGACAGCATTTCAGACATTTGAAGATGCCTATCTTATCGCCGCCGCCCCCTTCAGTCTTCTCTTCTCCAGGCTAAACATACCCAACTCCCTCAACTGTTCCTCACAAGGCTTGGCTTCCAGATGTTGATCATCTTGGTTACTCTCCTCTGCATGTGTTCCATGCGCTATCAATGGCACATTAGGAACCTGTACCCAGGCCCGTAAACAGTCATGCCATTGGTCAGCCGTGGCGGGTAATACTCACCTCCAGATGAACAGACACAGAAATCTTACAGTCAAGACTTTTTACGAAGGCTACAAACAGCTAGGCTAGAGACTGTGGCAATAGGCTAGCTGAAGAAGACATTAATCTGCAGCAAATGAGGCCCATCAACTCAGGGATATTTTTTTGTAGCCAAAAACGAATTACAGCACATTTTCAGTATGGAGAGTGTTTCGACCCATTGATCTCACTCCATCGAGTGATTCCATCAGCATCCTAAAATTGCTATTATTATCTTTCAAAAATTTGATTCGCAATCAAAACCACAAATCAGTGACTGGAAGATAAAGCAGACGTCTTTTTGCCTTGTGAAACTCTCTTCTTAGCCTTGCCTAATTTGTGCATTCCAGCTGTGGCGTTCTAGGCCAAAACATATGGCGGGCACCAGGTTGGGGAAAGCTGGTCTGTGCAAATAGCAAGGTGTACAGCCTCGCTGCTGAGTAATCACAGAGCAGGTCCCTTTTGCCAGGGGGGTTCCCATAAATCTTGTCCGGGGGGTGGGGGGGTTAGAGCACTCTTGCTTTCCAAAGGAAATATGCAAAAGAGGTTCCACGCTGTAAATCTCCCTTCTTGGCTCTAAGGAGATAAGTAGGACCTATTAACCTTCCATGTTATTTTCAACTTCATTATTTGAGCTGACACGAGGAGAGAGCACAGTGACGGCTCTTTTGGGCAGAGAGCATGCAAATCGCTTTCCTCAAAGGAAATTACTTCTTCGGGCTGAATGTTATTAATCTAAATTCTCCCTTCGCAAATTGTGGCTCATAATAAATACAGAACAGGTGGTGATGCTTATCTCCAGTGGCAGCCGATGCCGGGGGCAATTCATCAACCCGAGCACCTAACCCCCTTGGAGGAAACTCTGCTTCCGGGTCAGCTCCAGCTTGGGGGGGGGGCATGAGCAAAGCACCTCGGTGTCCCCCCTCCCTCACTGAGCCTGCCTTCACATGGCCACACAGCACCTCCGAGGCCCAGGATATTTGCCAGTGCTCTAGGGGTGCAGGTTACATTGAGAGTTTGCACACGTCCTGTTTACTCTCTGGCCGTTTCCTTTTCTCTTTTCCCTTTTTTTGCATGTGCTTCATTGACCTGAGTCCCTCATGGGGTGGAGCAGCCGGTTTTTGCTCTGCCAATTTGTTCTGGAGAGCTGGATGACGACTGTCTTGGAAGAGGAGTCAGAAGGCTCTAAAGGCCGAGGGAGGCGTCATCCAGAGGTTGGCATACTTTAATTAAGTAATGATTTTATGAATTATGAGTGAATGTGTTGCAGACCCTCCAAGTGTCCCCATTTTCCAAGGACAGTCCTGGATTTACAGAAGCCGTCCCAGTGTCTGATTTGATTCCAGAATGTCCAGCTTTTCCTTAGGACAGTGATGGCTAACCTTGACACTCCAGATGTTTTGGAACTACAACTCCCATCATCCCTAGCTAACAGGATCAGTGGTCAGGGATGATGGGAGTTGTAGTCCCAAAACATCTGGAGTGTCAAGGTTAGCCATCACTGCCTTAGGATGTCCCTATTTTCATCGGAGAAACGTTGGAGGGTATGGAGTTATGTGACCCCCTGAGCCAAGGAGATATAACTATACAACCTTTAGAAGATATCTAAAGGCAGCCCTGCATAGGGAAGTTTTTATGTTTAATGTTTTATTATGTTTTGATATATGTTGGAAGCCGCCCAGAGTGGCTGGGGCAACCCAGTCAGATGGGCGGAGCATTATTATTATTAATAATAATATTAAATAGGATGCCCCTATTTTCATCTGAGAACTGTTGGAGTAGTGGTTAGAGTGCTCGACTAGGACCTGGCAGAGACCAGAGTTCAAATCCCCACTAAGCAATGAAGCTCACTGTGTTATCTGTAGGCCAGTCACTGTCTCTCAGCCTAGCCTACTTCACGGGGTTGTTCCAAAGATAAAATGGAGAGGGGAAACAAATATTACAGTTTTAAACTGCTTAGAAGCCATTTTGGCATGCGAGCAGCATTTCATATTAAAGCACAACAACAAGTCTTGCTTTGCCCAATCCAAGAATTGTTACTGCGCTCAAGTCAATATTTTTTTTAGTTTGCAGAAAGCAGAGCCAGGCGAAATGTTGCAATGGAGAAACTACTCTGAGTCCTGGTCTAAGGCTCTTGAACCACACATTTAGTGGGGCCAGTATGTCTGCCCCTCCTGGAGTATCACTGGTGTCATTTCACGGACAGGTGGGCATTCATGCAACTTAGCGGACAGCTCCTGACACATGCGAGAAACCTCCTGCCATTCACTGTTAAGATAATGACACTGGCAAGAGAGTACCTGCTCTCTCTCAGCTGCTAAAATACCAAAGCGATTTAAAGTCATTGAGAGATGAATGCAGGAGAGACCCAGGAGCTGAGATAAAGCTAGAGAGACAGAACCTTTGTAAGAGGAGCCTGGAGGATCAGACCTAAGGAGGCCAACCAGACGCCCCGTGGGAAACCTGCAAGCAGGACCTGAGTCCAAGAGCCCTCTCCCCTCCTGTGGCTTCCAGCAGCTGGTTTTCAGAAGCACTGCTGCCTCTGACAGTGCAGGCAAAGCATAGACTTCATTGTGCTAGCAGCCATTCGTAGCCCCCTCCTCCTCTTCCTAGATAGCTTCTAGGAGCCTCAGGTGAGAGCTGAGTGCAAGGTGGGGACCAAAGGTGAACAAGCTACCCTACCCCAGAAGGAGCACGACGTGTCCCCCACCAGAGGCTCTACCCCTCCCCTGACACCCCATGGGGGTTGTAGTCCAGCAGCAGGTACTCGTAGTCCCAGCATTACAAAAGCATCACCTCTCATCCCTCCATGCAGCTCCTTGGTATGGTCTAGGGCAGGCATCCCCAAACTGCGGCCCTCCAGATGTTTTGGACTACAATTCCCATCATCTTTGACCACTGGTCCTGTTAGTTAGGGATCATGGGAGTTGTAGGCCAAAACATCTGGAGGGCCGCAGTTTGGGGGTGCCTGGTCTAGGGTCAAGGCAGTGCTGAGGAGGCACGCTGGCTCCAGGAGGACTGGAGGAGGCAGTTCACATATATACATCCAAGATTTATGGACTGCCGCAAGTGCCATAAAGCGATCTCGGGCTGGTGCTAGAGCAGTTAAACAGTACCTGTGCATCCAGGGGCTCAGGCTCGCGAGAGGCAGATGAATCAAGGGACTGGGAAGGGCTCTGCAGAGGAAACCACTCATTCCCCAAAATGGGCTCATGCAAGGCCACAGTCACCCACCCCAAAGGACTTTGGAAAGTGCCAGGCACCTTGGTGGGAAGTGTCCTTCACTAAGAGGTGCTGGAAATTGCAGGAGAAACTACAGTTCCCAGGATTCTTGAAGAAGAAGAAGAGTTTGGATTTGATATCCCACTTTATCACTACCCGAAGGAGTCTCAAAGCGGCTCACATTCGCCTTTCCCTTCCTCCCCCACAACAAACACTCTGTCAGGTGAGTGGGGCTGAGAGACTTCAGAGAAGTGTGACTAGCCCAAGGTCACCCAGCAGCTGCATGTGGAGGAGCGGAGACGCGAACCCGGTTCACCAGATTACAAGTCCACAGCTCTTAACCACTACACCACACTGGCTCTCAGTGTGTGTGTGTGTGTCATTTTAATGTGGTGTTGAGTATGCTTTAAATGTAGAGTGTGGATCTTGCTCAGAAGGCTCAGCAGAGAGGGAGTTAATCCCCAGCAGCTCCAGGTTAGGGGAGATTAAAGTCTGGCACACACAGGAGGAGAGAGCGCATTTGAAGCATTATAAATCTACCAGTACAGAGAGGCCTTCTCCTCGTTTGTTAGCCAGCGAGGTGTGAAAATGTTAATGAAGGAAGCGATAATCTATGAGAATCCCACTATTAAAATGTAGCCCACGTCTAGAGACGCCTGTTTCGGCATGGCCCACAGTACATCAACCCCTCCAACGTCCTCCTAATAATAGGTGTAATTGCCTGAGCCTGTCTAGCCAACCTCCACCCTGGCATGCCCAAGATTCGCTAGAGCTGGGGTGGTGGAATTTATTTTCATTCCGCTAAGCTGGCATTTATATTGCAAGAGTTCTGAAAAGGAAAGCGTGTGTGTGAGGCAGCGGTGGCGATATAAACACAAAAGGGACCTCGCATAACAGCAGGCAAGGAAAAGAGAGGGGGCTGCAATCGCTTGCCCCTCTTGCTGAACGTCACAAATAGCCAGCATCCCAACCTTCCAAAGTTCCCCCCAAAAATGTGGGTGCGGGGAGCCTTGGCAAAGATTTTGCCCATCTGATTTTGCTTCCTCCTTTTGTACAGAAAGAGGTGTGTACTGTTTTGAAGCCAGCTGAAAGCTTTGGGGGTTATGGCATTTAGAGAAAAGAGGTCCGATGAACTGTGGTTCCTCCCCCCCCCCACCCCCCAACTAATCTCCCTGTTCTGGACTGCTACTTGAAACAGCATGGCGGCCTCTCATCTGCCTTTCAGCTGCTGCGCCTGCGATGTTGGAACGTCAAGCAAACAGTTGGGGTCGATTCAAACATTTGTGAGAAAACACTAATTGAACCAAAAATGGCTGTGCGACGAATGCTTTCATGCGCTCCTTTGCCAAGAGAATTCCCCACGCCTAGTTGACTCTGTTTCCCAACACACACAGAGAGACACGCTCACTCACAGAAATGCCTGGTCCTCTTGGCACAGTGTCAAATTTGTTTCTCCCTATTACTCAGTTCCCAAGAGGGAGTCAATGTTGGCTCATGGCATAGGATTAGGGTGCTGTCTGTCTGTCTGTACTGTCATCTGCAGTGATGGAAACTGTTGTGTCATGGAAATTAAGCCATGCCAAGCTACCTCTCCAGGTGGGAAAAGCCGCTTCCAAAAGATTATTTTGGAACATTCAGCGCTCTTTTTTCATTTCCCACCCAGGCCCCTGCTTCTTCCATCTAACAAACTTTCTTCTGGTGTTGGGGACATCACACCACTCCTGGGATCTCTTTCTCGAAACACAGCCGATGCAATGGTGTGGCTGGGAGGGAGCGTGAGCTGGAAGCTAAGTCCCCCCCCTTCAAATACTGCAGCAACCCTGAATGTAAAAAAATTAGGAGTCATGCCAATGGCTCACATAGTCCAGCATCCTGTTCTCACAGTGGCTAACCAGATGCTCCAAAGGGAAGCCTGCAAACAGGAGCCAGGCACAAGAGCAGCCCTCTCCCCTTCTGTGGTTTCCAACAACTAATCTTCAGAAGTATTTGCTGCCTCTGATCATGGAGGCAGAGCATCGCCATCCTGGCTTGTAGCCACCGAGAGACTGGTCTTCCATGAATTTCTCTGATGCTTGTTTAAAAGCATTCGAGTTGGTAGCCATCACTGCCTCTTGTGGGAGAGAGTTCCACAGTCTATGTGCCACATGAAGACATCATTTCCATCCTCCATCCCACGAGTTCTAGTGTTACGAGAGGGAGAAAAGCTTTCCTCTGTCCACTTTCCCCATGCCACGCATCATTTAGTAAATTTCTATCATGTCCCCCGTTGCTCACCTTTTCTCTAAACCAAAGCTTCCCAAACGCCTCAACCTTTCCTCCTAGGCAAGTCGCTCCACCCCCTTTCTGAACCTTTCCGAACTCTCCAATATCCTTTTGGAGATGAGGCGACCACAGCTGTGCACAGTAGCCCAAACACAGTTGCACCATTGGAGTGTATAACGGTATCACGAAATAACCAGTTTAATTTTCAGTTCCTTTTCCTAATGATCTCAGGCACAGAATCCCTATCCTTCCCCAAGCTGGTCCCTTCCTGATGCAAAATTGGATCCCTTCCTGATGCAAAATTGGGACTGCAAATTGCCCTCTATGCCCAGGAGTCCAACCTCCCAAAATACCCCATCAACTAGCAGAATTCCAGCACCGTTTGCTAGTACTATAAGCTCCACATATCTGAGAATGTGCGTTTTCAGTGTGGTGTATGTAGATGGGCCATTTTAACCCCAGATTGGGTGTACTGCATCCCTCCACCCGCTGCTTGTTTCCTACATTCACACAGTAGCTTATTCTATTTTCCTGACGTTTCCTTAACTGTTAATCTGAGCTTTCACACGACGTGAAAACCGCTACCTGAAATACAGCTCAAGTTTAGCACTCATTTCTGTGTTGTGTACAAATGGGGTCCCTCCCCCCCCGGGGGGGAGAAGATAACACAGAAAGGAGTGCTCAACTTGAACCATATTTACGTCATTTGAAAGCTCAAGTATAATGCAGAAATTAAGAGGGAAATGTCAAAATAAACTGCCTTGCGAATGCAGCCGTAGACATAATTCCCCAAGGGCACCAGGTTGAGGAAGGCTGCTCTGAATGTTAACAGGGGATGTGTGAAACGGTCTGTATAATGCCCTGTGCTATTATTCCCTATGACTGCCTTGATAAAAAGTGGCGTTGCCTCGTCAGGACGTTTATCCACAAGGCAGATTCGTAACTGTCGCAAGGACCAGGATTTTTCCAAACAGTCAGCTCTCCCCTTAACATAAGTATAGCAAACTTAAGCACTCATCAGCCCTGAGTAAGAGCTGCTGGCCGGTTTGCTATACTGTACAGTGCTCAGATTCATTCGCCCCGCCCCCCGCCGTGGTGACGGGCTTTATATTGACCTGCATTGTTCCTGGATACTTCCTTATTGCATTGATGTCGGACCTCTCCTCCAAGGAGCTGATGGTTCTCCCCGATCTCAGTTAATCCCAACAACCCTGTGAGGTAGGACAAGCTGAGAGGCCCAATGCCACCCAGTGAGCTTCACGGCTGAGTGGGGGATTTGAAGCCTGGTTTCTCCCAGGTCCCTAGTCCAACACTCTCACCACTGCACCATGCTGTTGCAGGCAGTCTGGAAAGTCCAACTGGCGCAGGCTGTGCTACTGCTCAGTTTCTGATGCGGGCAACGATGGCCAGAGCGCATGGCACTGATTCCGGACCAGTTGCACTGATCTCCCAGGCCGGATTCAAAGTGCTGGTTTCAACCTTTGAAGTCCTAACGTGCCAGGGATAGAGACTGACAACCTGGCTGGCACAGTTAAGAGTGTCAGACTAGGACCTGGGAGAGACCTGGGTTCAAATCCCCTCCACTCGGCTATAAAGGTAATGAACGTGACAAAGTCAGATGCATTAGGCTCAATGGGTCTACTCTGAGTAGGACTACAGTTCCGCTCCTGGTAGTTTCTCAAGCTACCGTCCCTTTCTCCTCATTTGGAGAGGCTGGCTGAATTTCCCAGCATCTTTTGCAAGAAATGGTGGGTTCAGTTTTTCACAGCTCTGCAAAGTTCATGATTTAGGGCAGTGATGGCTAACCTTGACACTCCAGATGTTTTGGAACTACAACTCCCATCATCCCTAGCTAACAGGATCAGTGGTCAGGGATGATGGGAGTTGTAGTCCCAAAACATCTGGAGTGTCAAGGTTAGCCATCACTGATTTAGGGTCTTTATTGATTCACTGGGCTGCTTCTGCTTGCTTTGGGGGTCAACTCAACCACCACCACCACCTAGATATCTGTGGGAGCCCTCAAGTCATCTGTAAGCTGTTGCAAGTCATGGTGCAGGTGGAGGGGGCCAGAATGGAAGCCGCCTCCCCCCCCCAAGGGCAGGGCTTGAAGATGGAGCTGGAACTTCATTGGGTGACTCCAACAATGGCAACTTGTCAAGGGACGGAGGACGCTTCCCTTCTCGGCACAAGAGCAGAAGCAGCTGCAAGAGGGACCCTAATAAAAATCGAGGCAGGCTCTCAAAAAATTACCGGTGCTCCCTCAGCCTTGTGATTTTTAATTTTCCTCTAATTTCAGGACTGCAGTGCCGATATAAAAAACCCCTTAGAAGTGTTTTAGGGAGATGGTAATGGTCCCACACTAAAATAATTCAACCAACACTATAATTTTACTACCACCATCAAAATGAAATAATGGCTGTTTACTGTGTTACACCTTTCAGATGACCTTCATCTGAATACAAATTGTGGGCTCCAAAGCTGGGGGTGGTGATGGGGGGGGAGAAACAACTCTCGTTTTCCAGTGGCTGCAAAACAGAGGCTGTTTACTCAGGACTTGCTCCCCCGCTGCAGAAGTGCCCTGCTCCAATAGGATCTCTCTCTGTCTCCCTGGAGATGCCCATGCAAAGCCACCCGCTGCAAAGATAGCTAGAACGGCTGCAGTTTTCCCCAAAAACACAGAAAGCAGAAAGTGGCAAGGGGCACCTTTTATAATAGGGCTGCCATACGTCCAGATTTTCCCGGATATTACCGGGATTTCAAAGGTGGAATTGACGTCTGGGGGGAATTTCCGAAAGGCTGTGCTTTGTCCTGGATCTTAGGCAAGTCAATCGAAAAAATCATGTTTTTTATATATATATAAAGCTGAACAACTTGGGAGTTTGTCTAGAAAAAAGCTCAACAACTTCTTTCAGGGTTGGCAACCCTATTTTATAATGCCAAAGGATGAAGGGCAGAGCAGAAGGCTTGGAAGAAAAGGGAGTCAACAGGGAAAATTTGGAGACATCTTAGGGGAAGCCTTTCTCATTCTTGGGTTTGCAAGTGTTATTGAACTACAACTCCCATCACCCCGGACCACTGGCCATTCTAGCTAGGAATGATGGGAGATGTAGTCTGACAATGTCTGCGAACCCAAGGCTGAGAACGCAGGCCTGTGCCATGGAAAATAGCAGCCCCATCTTGCGATTCCCCCACCCCCTTTTTCCATTTGAGTTTTACCAATAGCAAATCTATCCAAGGGTCTTCTTGAATGCCCCCTCCCTTTCTGGGGTCATGGGAGGGTAGCAGTGCCTTCTCTGCAGTGGCACCCAAACGATGAAACCCAGCCTCACCCTAGATGTGTGGGCTTGGCACCATCATTTGTTCCCTTTTAGGAGCCAGAAGAGATCTGTCCTGTTCTCTTAAGACCCTTTTAAGGGTCTTTGGCTGCCATTTTTATATACCGGCTTGTTTCTTTTTTTCCCCTCCCAATGGCTTTACTGTTGGGAGTTTGGGGGCTTTGCATTCTGTTACTTCTGTCAATTATTGTAAGCCACCTTGAGGGCAGCCCCATGAAAGGTTGGGCACAAAATCCTAATGAATTACTTTGGAGCAGAGGAAACTGCCTTGGGTACACTGGTCCAGCTAGCTCAGGGCTACCCACACTGACTGGCAGCAGCTCCCCAGGGTTTTAAGATGGGGACGTTTCCCAGTCCTACCTGCAGGTGCTGGGGATTGAACCTGCCACCTTCTGCATGCAAAGCAGATGCTCTACCACTAAGCTACAGCCTTCCCAGGCCATTATCTAGCAGGCCCCAAGACTGGCTGGGTGGTTGCTTTCAGCTATGTGGCTCAACCCTTTTGCAAACCTGAGTTGGCGTGCCACTGGTCCTTCTAGCAGAGCTCCTTCGGCTTCCTATTACTGCATGAGAAGAGGGCTAGGAATCCCAGGCAGCACCTCCAGCTAAAAGACTCCTGCCAGGGCAGGATGTGGCCCTTACAGGCAAAAGGAAAACTGTAGAGCGAGATCTTTATCCCCAGGCAGCTGGGCTCTAAAGTCACAGGAGACTAAGGTGGCTCCTAAGGGTAGCGCCGTCTGCAGCTCCTTGGACCTCCTGAGATGGTTAAGAGCCTAGGATCTAGCCCCCAGCCAGGTGCACCTGACAGGATGAGGCCTGCCTGCACCTCCTTCAGTGGAAGGCAAACAAGAGATGCAAAGAGAAGAAGCCTGGGCTGGGACATAAACTGCTGATTTAGAAGGATGCAGACTTCCAAGGTCACACAGAATTCACAGAAGGCGTTTCTTCCAACCCCCGTAATTGTACTAGCATAGTTGCCTTTGGGAGTGATCTAACCCCGAGTGACATCCACGAGGCAGAGAAAGCAGGTGGCGGATTGCAGAGATAAATACAAATTAAGAGATTACAGCCAAGGGGGCCTGAGTCACCGGTGGCTGTCCTTCCACAGAGGCGAATCCCTGTGTTGTCAGGAAACAGGCAAACTTGTTCATTTACAGATGGCGAAAGGACAAGTATTGTGGGGTTAGGAATCCCACCCTGAATGCAATATTCAGGGTGGTCACTGAAGTAGCCTCCATAGCCAGGATGCAGAGGCTTTAGCCAAGCAAGCTCAAAAGGGCTCTAAATGTGACACAGCTTTCCCAACCAACCTGCTGCCCTTCAGATGTGGCTGGACTACAACTCCCATCACCCCTGGTCATTGGGAGTGGTGCTTGCAAGGGCTGATGGGAGCTGGAGTCCAACAGGCTGGGGCTGTCTGAAATTGTAACAGTTCCGAAAACTATTTGCGAGTTGGTATTGCGGAGAGGGGAAGCCTACAGTGCAAAAGGGGCAGAGAGCTGGTGGAACTGCACTGGGCCAGCGCAAACTCCTCTCAAGTGGCCCAGTGCAGCTTTTTAAAAACATAAAGAGGGAAGGGACATAGCAGAGCGGCCAAGCACCTGCACTGTGTGCAGAAGGTCCCGAGTTCAATTCCAGACAGCATCTCCAGGCGGGGCAGGAAGGGTCATCTGCTGGAAACCCCAGAAAGCTGCCATTCAGTGTTGGATGGCCATCTGTCATGGAAGCTTTAGCTGAAATTCCCTTGCAGGGGGTTGGACTAGATGATCCTCAAGGGTCCCTTCCAACTCTACAATTCTATGATTCTATGACAATACCAAACTAAGCGGATCAATGGCCTGACTCATCGGTATAAGGCAGGTTCCTATGTACCTCTGAGAGCTCTGCAGCTGAATCAGGCCAAAGACCCCTCTAGCCCAGCCCTAGATCTCTCACAGTGGTCAACCAGCAAGGCTGGATTAAGACCTGTGGAGACCCTAAACGTGGACAAGATTATGGTGCTCCCCAGTGCTATATTTCTAGACAAAAGAGGTGCTGGAACTCTCCCTGAATGGCTCTCTTGTTCTCTTAGAATGGCAATGGTGCCCACCTGAGAGGTGCCGGAACTGAGTTCCAGTGAGTTTTGGCTGAGGAAAAAAACAAACCCTGGTGCTCCCATATATAACTAAGGATAACAACAATTAAACCAACACCACCACCAAATTACACAGCACACTATAAGTATATGTGTCACACACATATGAAAGAAGGGAGAAAAACAAATCCAGTACACACAATCAGAAGAATATCTCAGTAACGAAGAAGAGATTTGTTACAGGTAGGTAGCCGTGTTGCTCTGCTGTAGTCGAAACAAAATAAAAAAATTCCTCCCAGTAGCACCTTAGAGACCAACTAAGTTTGTTCTTGGTATGAGCTTTCGTGTGCATGCACACGAAAGCTCATACCAAGAACAAACTTAGTTGGTCTCTAAGGTGCTACTGGAAGGAATTTTTTAATTTTTTATTTTGTCTTGAAGAAGAGATTTATTACAGCACATGGCAGGATCCGATTTCCTTGCATTATTTTGATCTACATGAGTACCACGGTGCCTGGTTTCGGTGGGGATAAGCAATAAAAAGAGAGGAAAGCCATCAGAGGGGAAGCCCACAAGGAGGGCCTGAGTGCAAAGTAAGGTAAGACACCCAAAGGAAATGAGTACGTTGATGGAGGAGGAACGGCTGCATTTGACATCTACGTCTGGCGCATGTTTAAAGCACGTCGCCTGCACTTCGCCGTCCATCCTTCCCACTGCCCCGCAAGGTGGCAAATACTCTTGTTTACTAAAGACATTTTAAACTTCCCCCTCATAGGATGCTCAATGTCAACGTTTAAAAATGAAAGCAACCAAATGCATCATCATTAAGTACATTCTAAAAACCCCGACAAAACAAAAAGCCCTTCCAAACGAAAGCACGGAAATAGCAGCAAAACACAAAACTGGCAGCAGCTTTTCCCTCTGACTATTCTCCAACCAATGAATAATTCCAAAAATGCCCATTTGAAAACTAGCAAAAGGAAGAAGAAAGTGCTTAGTGAATTTCCCTTGGGTGGGATTCAGGGTTTGGTTGTGCTTACCTTACTTTCAAGGAGGATGGCTGTGAGTACCCTCCCTTTCAATCTACAAAGAATCCCTCCAGTCCTCTGCATCCTGCAGCCCTCCCAGGTGCCCCTCGTTCCCTGAAAATCCCATAATACCCCCAGCTGGGCTTCCCTGTAATCACAGTGAGGCTGGGAGGCTGCCTCTTATGCTCCTGGCAGCTGCTTGTTGCTAGTTTTAAAAAGTGAGGACTAAAAAAACAAAGTGGGGAGGTGATTTAAAAAGTAGAAAGGAACACTTCCCTTAAAAACAAAATCGGCAAGCACCCTGATTGAAGGCTCCCCATAGCCAAGTGTCCTGGTTTCCCCAACTTCAAGTGAAGCCCATAGGAAGATGTCATGAGGCAACTCCTCTTGGGGAAGAAACTGCCTACAAACTGGGCTACGGACATCAAAGGATTCTCTCAGAAGTTTAATTACTTTTTTTCCTGTGAAACGGGATGCCCCAGGGACTGCAAAACAGCTCCAGTCTCCTGGGAGGGAGTCAAGGGACAAAGCAGCAGCGTGGAGGCTCTCCCAGGCACCAAGGAAAAGAAATGGGCATCCTTTGCTGTGTGGTGCTTTCTCAGCCCGCAAGAACCAGCCGAGGAGGAGGCGGCGGGGGAGCCTGGAGACCCCAGCGCAAAAGGGGTCCTTCTGCATCTTCTTCGGAGGAGAAAGGTGGAGCCCACTTCCTGACCCACTTTGGGGCTTTGCAGAGACACTTCGCCAGCCACCCTCTGATTAAGCCAGCCTCCCATAAGCTGGTGCCCTGCAGATGCTTTGTACAACAATTCCCTAGTCCTAGGAGACTGAGGTTGGTGGGAGTTGTAGTCCAAAACATCTGGACAGCACCAGCTTGGGAAAGTCTGGATTCTAGGCACCCCTGGCTCTGCATAGTGTCTAAAGGTAAAGGGACCCCTGACCGTTAGGTCCAGTTGCGGACAACTCTGGGGTTGCGGCGCTCATCTCACATTATTGGCCGAGGGAGCCGGCATACAGCTTCCAGGTCATGTGGCCAGCATGACTAAGCCGCTTCTGGCAAACCAGAGCAGCACACGGAAACGCCGTTTACCTTCCCGCTGGAGCGGTACCTATTTATCTACTTGCACTTTGACGTGCTTTCGAACTGCTAGGTTGGCAGGAGCAGGGACCGAGCAACGGGAGCTAACCCCGTCACGGGGTTTCGAACCACAGACCTTCTGATCGGCAAGCCCTAGGCTCTGTGGTTTAGATCACAGCACCACCCGCGTCCCATAGTGTCTTAAATTCATACAAATATACTCTCTGTGCATTGGGAGGTGGGGTGGGCAGAATGTTCCATGATGGTCCAGGAAGGCCTTTAGGAATACATGACGATTTTGCCTAATTTTGCATCCAAAATAATTCCCACTTATTTTCTTTTACCATTTCCCACCATGAAATTGCATTTCCTTATTAAAGGGATACGAACATTTCGGTGGAATTTTCATGGGTGGGGTGCGCCCCTTATTGACCAAGCGTTGCTTGTGGGTCGCTGCTATTTCATTCTACAAATCATCTCTTTGGTGGGCTACACTTCACAGCCCCCCTCCCCCGGTTACCCAGCGGGGAGGCATGGTGAGGTGAACTCCTCCCCCATGGGGCTTTTTTCAGACCACAAAAGGCAGACAGGGAGGGAGGCTGCAGAAAAGTGTTCTGGAAAGAAGCACATTCACTCCACCCACAGCCACCTCCCAAGGCCATACCCTCCAACATTTCTCCGCTGAAAATAGGGACGACCCATTCCATAATGATAATTTTACTATTTATATCCCACACATCATACTGGGTTGCCCCAGTCACTCTGAGCAGCTCCCAACATATATAAAAGCATAATAAAACATTTAACATTTTTTTAAAAACTTCCCTCTACAGGATTGCCTTCATATGGTTCAGGGGTCTAATAATTCCATACCCACCAACATTTCTCCAGTGAAAATATGAACACCCTGAGGAAAAACGTGGGTGGCGCTGTGGGGGACGTGGGTGGCGCTGTGGGTTAAACCACAGAGCCTAAGGGAAAATGGGACATTCCAGGAACAAATAAAAAACCGGGATGGTTTCTCTAAATCAGGGACTTCCCTGGAAAATAGGGACACTTGGAGGGTCTGCAAGGCCCCAAACTCTCTGAAATTTCCAAGGAATTCTGAAGTGCCCTGAAAACAAGCAGGAAAATGGAAGAAGCATCTTTCCTGGAAGGAGCGAACTTCTGAAAAACCAGAGGACAGAATTTGGCACAGCACCCGTTTAATCCTGGCCAAAGTTGGAGACTTGACATCACCTTTCCCTCCGTTAGTTTTTCCTATTTCAAGTGATGGAAGGGGAGGAAAGCAAAGGAACTTCTAGGCAATTACACTCACAGAATGAAGAAGGAGGGAGGAAATGGGGGGGGGTACCAGTGTGCTATTATTCTCCTGGAGGCCCACCACCCGCCCCCAGTTCCATTAATTACTTCCAAGGTTGTTTTTTCACTCCCTCCCTTTCTTCACTCCTTGACACTCCCTGGAACAAGAAGTGTTACAAGCTGTGCTTGCCTCTGTGGCTAAAGCAGCAGCAGCCATTCATTTGACTCTTCTTAAAGGGGAAATGAATGAAAAAAGGGACACACACACACACACAAAGGGGGGGGGGGACTTCATACAGCAGCAGAGGGAGAAGACATGAAGAGCTCCTCAAGCACTTCACTACATCTTTGATGTTGGTGATGAAAAGATATACGGAAAGCAGAAGAGCGTCCGCAAAGGAGATCTGTCAGGACTCGAACCAGGAGCCCTGTAGGCAAGGCCTAATTCCCCAGGCCACCCAGACAACTAAGCAAAGGAGATGATTTGTAAGGTGACTGACAAGTGTCCTTAGACCAGAGTTCCCACCAGCCAGCAATAGCAGCCCTGTCCCCCGGACTGGGCACTGAGCCCCACCCCCAAGGGCCAGATCCTGCCCACCAGATCCTAAGTTAAATAGAACCCTGCCAGATCCTGTTTTCAGCAGTGGCCAAGCAGATGCCTCTGGGAAGCACACAAGGAAGGCACAAAGGCCCTTTTCGGCCACTGGTGGGTGAGCCTGTGCAGAAACGAGTCCACAGAGCAAAGGTACAATTTGCTGCTCCGCCCACTTTTGCCTCTGGCCCCGCCCACTGCTGGCATGTGACCCTCGGGAGGCTGCCCAGGAAGGAAATGCAGGGCTCTGGCTGAAATATATATATACTTAGCTGGCAACCTGTAATATTAAATGAGTATGTGGGTTTTATTGTGTATATGTAATTATTGCTGGACTTTTAAAAAATGAAACTTCGGTGTGCAAGCATTTTTATCAATAAAATTCCCCATCACCACCACTGATATCTGGGTATTTGGGTGGGTGTTCTGCACTTGGAGGGTAGGGCAGAGAGGAAAGTGGTGATGCATTAAAGAGATCAGGGACTCAGCTACATTAGTCAAAAACCAGTTTTAAATGTGTTACAAACATGCAACACCAGATGGCGATGTGGAGCAGAAAACTTTTCTATGCAATTTTACATAGAGTTTCCCCCCTTTTGTTAAAACAATTTAATTTATGGTTTATTTATACCTTTCCCCCCCTGTGTGTAGATAACCCCCTAGAGACAGACCTGATGCTCCCTTCCTGAAACCCCTAGCAGCCTCTAGCTAGAGAATCATGGTTTTAAAGGGCAGACTTTACCTGTTGCAGACACACAAGTAAGAAGATAATGAAGTTGATTGTTATAGCAAATACATAACTTGGATACAAAAGTTTCTAGTTCCAGTCTAACTAACTAGTCTAGAGGAGAGCAAAGCAGCCACACTTTCTCTGTTGTTCTCTTGGGGATAGTTAAATATGACATCTCATTTTGCGGCCAACCCAAGAGAGAGAGAGAGATGTGAAATGGAGAAGGAATTTGTAAAACAGGATGCAACCTAGGAGGTACCCGTCTGAACAACAAAGGGATAGAAATCTCAGCTCAAGAGGTTAAAGATACAGGGACAGTCGAAAAAAATTGGAGGTTCCTCACTCTATTAGTTTTAATCCATGCAAATTCCACTCCCGCAAGTAGAGCTGCATGCAAACTTCCAGTACAACAGAGCTGGAGGATTGGAGCTCACTGGTGCAAGCAGGAAATCAAGACAGAGGAAAGGGGGCAGGTAAGTCCATGGAGAGATGTTTGATTGGCAGGAAAGGCAAGAAGCTGGGTGCAGGAGAGTCTGGGCAGGCAGCGGAATGATCTGTGGAGAGGCAGGCCACGAGAGGAAAGAAGTTGGGGCATAAAACTGCTGGGGGGCACTTCAGGGTGAGCGCCTCTCCGAGACGATCCATCAGGCTCCCTTTTCATTCCCACTGCTTGCTTAACAGCTGCCTGGCATTTCATTACAGGCAATTCCTGCCTGCCTGTCCATTAGCCACTGGCTGCTTAATGCAAAGATCTTGGAATTTATTGGTGCTCTTTGGGTTAACGTAAGAGTACTCCGCATATATTTAAGCCTGCATTTGTAATTAATAGCCGTGCAATGTCACCCGGATGCCGCAAGCGATGTTTACATATTTACATTGGGGGGAAAGGGCCATGAGTCATCTTGGCGGGACTGTCGGCTGTGGCTTTATCTCTCGGATGTACTTTCTGGTCAATTTCACATCCCAGCAAAGGATTATGCCTGGCTCCCAGATTAGCATCGCCAGCAGTCAATTAACTCCACAGGAAAAGGGGGCTGCATGGATGGGCTTGAAACGCACAGAAGGCTCTGTGGCCAGAGCAGGTGGCCTGGCGCTGACGGTCTGGGGTTGCCTCAGCACAGTCCGAAAAGGAGCCTTGTCCACCAAGGCAGGCATTTCCCCCTGCACTGGCAAAGTCAGGTTTCAGGGGCTGGAACAGTTGACAGGGAGATGGAACAAGAGGCAGAGACTTGGGATGGAGCTTGCAGCCCAGTGGCAGGAAATGCCAGCTCCAGGATGCCGAGTCTGATTAACAAAGGAAGCTGTCTTATATTGAGTCAAACTTTCAGTGCATCGATCTCAATACTGTCTACACTGACTGGCAGCAGCTTTTAGGGGTTTCAGGGAGGGAGTCTTTCATCTGGGGATGCTGAGGTACAGTCCTTTGAGATGAAACCTTCTCAAAAGAGGAGCCTACTGCAGACTCCAGAACCAGAAGGAAATTCAGTCTCCTCTTATTGATGTGCTCTGCCGGTTGTGTTAAGTACACCGCTTAGCACCCTGACTCCTGAAGCTCCACAGTGCATGGGATTGGCTGCAAACACCACTGGAGGAAATGGATGGTACTGTAGTGGCTGTCTTCTTTAAGATGAGATGGACTGACCCTTGTTGCCTATGGAGGTGATTCCTTATGCTGGAGGGAGAGACCTTTTTGGCTTTGTGAGCCAGAACCTTATTAGGTACTAGCGTCATAGGTCAAATTTGACAGGTGGGTGGGGTGGCCTGCTTATCAGTCAACTGATGTCAGATCGGCACTATGTGATTGTGCACTTTGAAGTCCCAGAGGACTTCAGAGCACGCACCCCACAGGGCTTGCAAAGAGCAGCACGGTGCTTTGGAGTGCCTGTGGCATTGGCTCTACTGCCCATCAGCACATTTCAGGGGCGTAAGTCTGCTCCGAGTGGACATGAGAAGTGATATTTGTCTGAAAAGATGCAGCAGACCCATCCCAGACTCTTGTATCCTTCTGATCAGTTGTGTGTGACTGTTTTGTCCCATATTCATGGGGCTTTATATGCCAGTTCTGAGGCAGTGGGGGCTTTGAGGGATGTGAGTCAACTGGAGTCTCCCTGAAAGATCGCACAGGCTCCATGCCCCAAGGAAGAGGCCAGGGAGAGAGCTTAACCCTTGAATCTCTCCTTTGGGCTGGGGACTCAGACTCTTCCACCAAGGAGTCAGGCTTCACCACTCTGCAGCTGCCCAAGGATTGCCCTGGGAGTGCCAAGCAGCCAAGTCAGGGGAGGCAACCAGGTGGTCAGTCAGGGCTGCAAAGCCCTCAAGTACCAGACAGGGCTTGACTTCTGAGGTGCTGAGTGTTGGCAGAGCAACGTCCTTGGGAGACTATCGAGGGAGCTGTCCAGGGTCCTGTTGCTGTTCTCTGAAGCCTGTGAACTCTCCTCCTAGGCCAGTCTATCACACAGGCTCACAGCCCAGGCATGATCAGCTGGTCACTTCCTTTAAAGAAATGAGGTGGTGGGTGTGTGGCCTTTTCCCTTCCATCTAAGTGAGGAGAGCCCATTTGCTTATGTCACAAAGGGAGCGTTGCCGTTTCAGTGCCCATGTTTGCACTTGTCATTTTGCAAGGGCCCTTTCGCAACCACTTTCTATTTAATTGTGACTGGCAATTATTCTGCAGCTTAAAGTCTTTTGCGAGAGAGACGAGAAGGAGCTCAACAGCCTGCCTGCCTTTACTGGGAGATCCTGAGATAATCCGATTCTCCTTCAGGATGACATTGTGGAGAGAGGAAAGCACTGCTTTAAAAACGAGAAGATGTTTTCTGAAATGTTTGGGGGGGAAACAAGACAAATTAGCCATTAAAAATTAATTTGGAAAATTACGACGCTTCGCTAATGGAGGCCACTTCGCACTCCCGATTCCTGCTTCTTCGGAGGCAGAAGCAAGGGTGGCCATTTCAAGCATGTCTTCTTCCATTTCATCAAAGCCTGGAAAGACGGAGATGAGTATGTGCATGTGTTTCTGCTCAGCATCGATTCGCGCCCTGGCTAGATACAAAGCTTGGGATCCAAACCAAGCAGGGAAGGTGATGGATGAACAGGAGATGCTGCATTAGCTGGTCTTGTCAACTTGTCACAGGCTGACCCTTTAAGTCCCATCCCACCCCTCACCCCCCGGCACAGCAGCTGCCTTTATTTTTAATGGATTTCTGTTACTTAGTACAATGTCATTCCTGGTTGTCTAAAGCTCCCGTCTTCTTATTGCTTGCTCAAACCTTCCCAATTCACAGGGCACAAGGCAGACCCATCCTCATTCCTTCCCTCCAAACCTCACAGAGCTGCAATTCCCAAAGGAGTTTAACAATGGATCCCTCTTTCCAGGGAACTGTAGCTCTGTGAGGGGAACAGTGGTCTGCTAACAACTCTCAGCATGTTTAACAAACTACAGTTCCCAGGATTATTTGGGGGAAACCCTGACTGTGTTAAGTGGCAGGATACTTCTTTAAACATAAGGGGTGGATGTGACCACAGACTCAAATCCCTCAGTCCACCTCTGGCTTTGTCAGAGCAAAGGGCTCGCTCGGAGCTGACCGTGGTGCTGCAATTGCTGCTTTGCTGTGGTAAGTGGGCTCCTTTGCCAAACCAGACACCAGTGCCCAAAAACAAATTCCTTGGCTCAGAATGTGCCCCGAGGCACCCAGTTCCTTAATTGTATCTTCATGTCTTTTGCAAACTGGCTCTGGTGAGTAGATCTTAGGGTTCTAGTATAAGAGCAAAGTAGACCTGATGAGCCTAAAGTCTGCTCGCCTCTTTTATATATTGAAAAGAGCAAAGCCCACTTGTAGCAATTGCATCAGGAACCAGCCTCGCTTATGCTTACCTGACTGCAAACCGGGTCCTCCGCACAATTGCTGCAAATGTTTCCCCAGCTCTCATTATTTTCAGAAAAGCTTCTAGACGCAGGACCAAGTTTGTGGAGTGAAGAGGGAGGGAAGGTGATTTTCTCAGAGAGCTTGGATGTCTTACAGAGGAATCCTCAGAAGAGCCCAATTTCCTGCCAATCTGTTCTCTCAGCAGCCCCTCAGTACATTGCTGGCTGGGCAGAGCAGCGTCTTTAGCATTCCGCATTTGTTACGATTCCATGTTTTCAGTTGAAACGCCAGGTTGAAACCCACCACCAACAAACTCCCAACACCCATTTTCAATTAAAGATGCAAAATACATTGTCCAGGGCTGTCTGTCCTGGACTGAAAAAACAGAATGGATGTTGGTGTGCTTGTTAGGTATCCAGTTTCACAGAACAAATTTGAACACCAGCTTGACACCACCACCCGTATCCATTTTCCTGGAGGCTGGGAAAGGTGCAATGCAGGCTGTGACATGATTTCATGAGCACTGAGATCACAATCTGACTTGGTGCAAATTGATGGCATTAATCTTTGGTTTAAGTTGATTCCCAAAGTACCCAGTGTGGGAACAGAGTGGAGAAAAGATGTGAAGCACATAGTTGTGCAATATATTTTGCAGAAAAGCAGGGTTATTTGCTCATTACTTATAACATAACACCTTTATCTTATATTTATAAAACAATATATTCAGCCAGACCTCTTGATCATTGCCGTTTGCTTCTGGTAATACTTCTAGTATTAGAGAACCTTTTTGCTGAAAATATCCGGAGCAGCTTTCACTACCAGATGCCTTCCAGATGTTTCAGGCTGCCACCCCACCATCAGGCCCAGCCAGCACCACCATATGATGCTGAAGCTGAGGCGAGCAGGGACTGATGGGAGTTGTAGTCCAAAAACATATAAGGATGCACCAGGTTGAAAATACTGCTCCAGAGGCCCTCCTGAGATGAATGAACATTGTGCGATTGCAAGTCTTAACAAGCAAGTTCTTTTATGCAACCAATGACATTTTAAAAGTTCATACAGTAACCACCCTATTCAGAGATCTCACAGGATTTGCCAAACGGGTAGTGTCAGTGTTCTCATGAGAGAGATGTAAAGATGTCAACATTTCCAAACATAAATACTGGGCTGGACTGTCCTTGGGAGATATGTCCCACCACCAAGCACACAATCTCTCCTATGGGCATCATCTGCCCAGGGAATAGCTGTGTTTCCTCAACATCTTATAGCATCGCTGTGAAGGACAATCCCATTAGAACATGTCCAACCTCTACAAAGCTTAAACCTGAAGACAAATGGGCAATGAAAAGTTTGGTGGCTATGCTCTGCCACCACAATTGGAGGCAGCAATGCTTCTGAATACCAGTTGCCAGAAACCACAGGGTGCGTGGGAAATGCTGCTCTTGTGCCTGAATCCTGCTTATGGGTCTCCCATTGAAGAAGCTGGTTGGCCACGATGAGAACAGGAGGCTGGACGAGATGGGTCACTGGCACGATCCAGCAGGCTCTGCTTAGGTTCTCATGAAAACCAACAAGGGACAGATGTGACCAGCCTCAGAGGTCAGTGCGCAGCAGATGCTACTACAAGCACCCCAAACAGCAGAATGCAAAACCTGGGGGGATACATTTTCAGAAGGAAAAAGCAATGTAGGTCAGTCACAAGCCGTGCCATAAAGCCTTCTCCATCTCAAAACAGAGACATTCCTTCAGTCATGTCTCGGGGTAGAAACTATTTCTAGCTTCTGCTGACGCACCATGCTGGGCATGTGAGCAAAATCCATTAGGCAAATAGTGGCCCTCTGTGCAGCTATGCCACCCAAGGAGGTAGTCCAAGGTGTGTGCCTGCCAGAGAGCTCCCTTGGCCTCTACAAAATGGCAATCGGGCAGATGTGCAACTGAAATGAAAGCAACAAGCTCAGAGCAGGACCATTTTCCAAAGGGCACGGTAGAATTATCTCCCTCCTGGGGATGGAAGCAGAATCAGCTGATTCCGGTAACAGATGTGGCGATGTGCCTCACAGCTTTGAATCAACGGATGGAGCTGGCAGCCAGTGGAACAGCTTTCCCTTGCATCTGCGTGTGGGTGTTTCCTCTGACTAATTGTATCACTAATTCCCAAACTGACATAGAAAGAACCAAGCCTGGCTGGTTCAGATCAAGTCCATCGCCTTGACTCCAACAATGGCAGATCCTTCCAGGTATCTTGTAAACAAGGCATGGAAGCAAACACACACACACACACACACACACACACACACACACACACACACACACACACATTTACAGAGGCTCACTGCTTCTAAACCAGGAGGTTCTGTTTAGAGGTGATGGCTCATATTGATCAACCTACTCCCCTCAATTGTCATGGACTGGCTAGATACCCAGGAGTGGTGGGAGGCACCAGCTGGGGAACCCCAAGAGAACCTGCAGGGAAAGAAGACTCAGAGCCAGGCGGCTGGTGGTGGGATGATGATGATGAGTGGCCAGAGGGAGAAGACCAGTCAGGAGGGGAGCTGGTCACAGTCGGAGGGGAAGACCTCCTGGCTTCTTTACCAGCCAGACTCATCTCTGCTTCTTGGCCCCTTCTCCTCTCCAGCCTCTCTTCTGGACTGCTCTCTGCCATAGCCTCTTCCTGCTCACTAAACCCTATCACCTCTTCAGCTTCAGAGACCTCCTTCTCCCAGTCTGTTCCCTCTTCTCCCTCTGGCATGAAGCGGGAGGAGCAAAGACAGGCACAGCAATGGAGGCTCAGATTTATTTCACTCTTCAGTCAAGGCGGCGAGGGAAGGCTCCCCAAACAACTTGCAAATGTCAGTTGAAAAGACATGACACAAAAGGAAAAGGGAATTGGATGGGCGGAGGAGAAAAGCAAACTCAGGCACTATTTTGTAGTTACAGAATTCTTGTAATGGCTGGCAGGAATGGAAAGATTTCAAGTATAAGAGGCGCCAAAAGTTGATGATCTGCAGTTGTATCTCTTCCCTGCTCTCCAGCAGCCTGATGGAACAACTGTTCCCTTTTGTCTAATAACCTCTTTCAAAGCCACATAAACACCATTGGCATCAGCAATACATAGTAAAGAGTTTGCAGTACTTAGGGAAATAAGTGGTTTTGGTAGGTTGGGAAAACAAGATTTATGGCATTTCCCCACCATAGAGTTTAACAGGCATAATGAGGTGAGACAAAGAACGCTGTCTATTTGAGAGAGGAAACCCTTTGAAAGAACTGCTCAAACTTCATTAGATTTCTGGTTATAATTTCCTTGTGTCCTTGCAATCACACTTCTAATCTGTAAATATTGGAAGAGAAGTACTTGCCGGTGTTGATGCAAACAAAATGGAAGAGAAATTAGGGGAAGAGATCTCCAAACTGCAATCCCGGTTTCATGTGGCAAACAAGCCTGTAAAATGGGCCCAAGGCCTTCTTCAGCAATGGCCTTGAAAGACAGCAGTTGTAAGATACCATGTTAAGCACCACCTTGGGTTTTTATTTCTTTAATAAATACCCACACAACTCTGGAAGATGCTGCTTTTTTTGTTATGAGGCCAACACAGACTCTTGTGGAACTGAAAATCGTCTTTTAAAAATATTGGCAAAATATATGAGGACACCCAAGGGCAGTAAGCCGTAACAAGGGACCATTCCATGCACAAGTAATTAACTTGGGCTCTTTTGAGAATGGTGTGGAAGGAGGCATGGACAACGGACAGGGAAGTTGAAATGCTGCTTGCGAAATATTGAAAAGGTGACGCCTGTCGTGGCTATGGCAGCCTTCTGCAACCTAGTGCCCTCTAGAGATTCTGGACTGCAACTCCCATCAGCCCCTACATCATACGGCCATGCTGCCTAGGCCTGCTGGGAGTTGTAATCCAAAACATCCGGGTGAAGTAAAGCTTGGCCTACGGTGACCTCCACCCTGGGAGTTTTATGCCAAAGGGAACGTTGAGACACAAACTCTTCATTCAAGTCAGCTGTTTCCTGCAACGTGGAGGCTCTTTGCTGATTACTGGAATAATATCAAGCCAATTGGCGAGGGGGTGGGGATGGAAACAGCAGCCTCACTTTAATCATTAAAGTGCTCTTTACGTAATGTCTAGAATGAGCTATTTTTCTGGGTCATATTTTAAGAGCCGTGCACGGAGTCTTCACTTTCGTTTCAGTAAGTTGTTCTCTACAGCCTGCCAGTGGTGATGTGCTCCTGGCACTCATCAGAAACATGCTTGCTTGCTTTGGCTTTTGGGGTCCGTTAGCCCATCTCACTGCACTTTAGCCAGTTATGGGGGCGCTGCTGCCACCATTATTGATTGCTGCTTGTTGTATTGATTTTAATGAACTTGCATTTTAGTGGGCTGTACACCGCCTCAATGTTGTTTTTTGGCAAGGATAGGCGGTTTATAATTTGCTTCAAATGAAATTAAAACTATTTTAATAATAATAATAATCATAATAATTTTATATATATATAAAAATCGGGGGGATCTGAGCTACGTGGCACTCACAGGAGGTGCGAGAACTTTGGCTGCAGCAAAAGCCATTAGATTCTGGGGTCCCACAGCTCTCTTTGGGATAGTCAAGGAAAAAGGCAGCAATGTAATTATTTAACAAAATTTATACACCGCTGGATTGCAGTAAAAGCTCTAAGTGGTTTACAAGGAATAAGTACCTAAAATAAAGCTGCAGAAAGGTATTCAAAGGCAAGGCAGGTGAGAACACAGTTCTGGCCCTCATAATTATTCCAGCCATTCCTGTCTCATCTGGGCTTTCAAGGTCATCTTTGCAGTCGCCTTTGGACAGCACCTTCCAAAGCAAGCCAGTGTTTGGAGGCAAGAATATCAGAGGCCAGCAGCCCCCAAACAGAAATAGGCAGGGACATCCACAGGAGCCTTCTTACATGCCCAGCTCGAATCCTGTGGTGACAGATGATAAAGACATACTTTGCATGCCAAAGGTCCCAGGTTCAACTCCTGGATTCCCCAGGTAGCGCTGGGAATGTCCCCTGTAAGCCAGTGGAGAGTTGCTGCCAGTCAGTGTAGACAATACTGCACTAAATGGACCAATGGCCTGACATCAGAAGGCAGATTTCCATATCCCTATGTTCCTTTGCTTGTCCCTCTAAGGTAGAAGAAAGGAGGTGATGTGAAGGAAGCCATGGTGGGTAAAGGTAAAGGGACCCCTGACCATTAGGTCCAGTCGTGACCGACTCTGGGGTTGCGGTGCTCATCTCGCTTTAGTGGCCAAGGGAGCTGGCGTACAGCTTCCGGGTCATGTGGCCAGCATGACTAAGCCGCTTCTGGTGAACCAGAGCAGCACACGGAAACGCTATTTACCTTCCCGCATGGTGTATTGGTTAAGAGCGGTAGTCTCGTAATCTGGGGAACCGGGTTCCCGTCTCCACTCCTCCACATGCAGCTGCTGGGTGACCTTGGGCTAGTCACACTTCTCTGAAGTCTCTCAGCCCCACTCACCTCACAGAGTGTTTGTTGTGGGGGAGGAAGGGAAAGGAGATTGTTAGCCGCTTTGAGACTCCTTCGGGTAGTGATAAAGCGGGATATCAAATCCAAACTCTTCCCGCTGCAGCGGTACCTATTTATCCACTTGCACTTTGATGTGCTTTTGAACTGCTAGGTTGGCAGGAGCCATGGTGGGTAACAAAAGCCAAAAAGGGCTTTTTTAGGTGTGCTAGTTTAGCAATTTTGGAGAGCCATAGGGAGCTGCCTTAGATACTGAGTCAGATTTCTGGTTCACCAAGCACATCTACTGGCAACAGCAGATCTCTAAGGTTCCTGATAGGAATCTTTCCCAGCCCGGCTTGGAGATTTTGCAACCTTCTGCATGCCCAACAGATGGTCTACCACTGAGGGACATGGGCCCTTCTACAGCACCCTTCAACCAGAAGACCCCAGACCCCTTCCCAAACAAAACAATGTGATAGACGCAGAACACATCAATAAAAAGCACACAGCTGCGTGGACCCAACACCACAATGATTAGAAGACAACATCAATCAGGGGAGGACCACAGCACAGTGGCACAGCGCAAATCCAGCTTGGTTTGCACCCTAGAACCTTCTGGTTAAAGGATCTCATGTAGCAAGGCTGGAAAAGCCCTCCAAGAGTCACTCTCGCTGTGCATTACAGTAGCATCCTCCAGATATTTTGGACTAGAACTCCCGTCAGTCCCAGGCAATGCCACAGCGGTGTGTGTTTGGAAGACCCGTTCTGAGCCCCTCGATCCGGGGCAGAGGAAACCAGCCAAGGGATTTCTCAGGGTTTTATGCTGTGGCCAGCACATTTCAGATTCAAGCCAACCTCAAGCACCTCTCCTCCTGGGATCCTCAACCCCTTAAGGTTAATTCCTGCCCCCTCCGTGCACCACCACCGCCCAGTCTATAAACCATGCCACATCTCCCAACCCTCAAGTCCCTTGGAGAGCTGGAAACCCGCTTTGATCAATTTCACTGACCAGCCTGAAATGCTAAAATTGTGAATAGCGTCAGCCCCAAAGTGCTCCCTTTCCTGGAACAGGGAGAGGAGGGGTTGCCTGCAACAGCGTCTCAGCTTCTCTGGATACTTCGGCTCGTTCTAGGCACTGTTTTCTGACATCGCTGCAAGCAAACCCAGCCAAGTTCACTCCTACACACACACACACACACACACACACACACACACACACACACATGCAGACACACAAACAGGGCACTCCTCAAAGGTCCACGTGGACTTGAGGGCTCAACAGATGCTCTTGCCCGCCCCCGCCCCCCCCCCCCCCCCCACAATCACAGCAGTCACCTTCAGGGACATTTTCTACAGCAGCTGGAGACTGTGTGTGCGTGGAAAGGGGCAAAGAAAGCAAACAAGTAGTTTAGTAATAAATGCAAATGATTTTAATTGACTGCCGAGGCCAAAACTGCATTGCCAATTGAGTTTAATATGGATCATATTTAGATTTGTAATGAAAGTAATGTCTCTGGTGCTCATGGACCGCGCCGTGCAGCGAGAGGGTGACCTAGAGGGAAAGCTCAGGGTCCTGCACCAATTGAGGGGGAGGCCACAGATTTCAGAGAGCAATTCTCTCCCCTTTCTCCGAAGACCTTGGGAAGCTGGAAGCACAGCAACCACCGAATGCTCCCCCCCAAAAAAGAAGGTAGCCCCCACACACCCCTGGGCCCTTCGGACAAAACTCCGCTCAGCCCTTCCCCTGCCGTGATGGTCACGGTATGGATTTCAGCAAGTCGCAAATCCAGCCAGACAATTAGTCCTCGTCCCCTTGCCGCTAGCTCCAAATTGCCTTCCATATCAAATTCAAGCTCCTTGACTTCACCTCCAATGCTCGGCTCCTGCTACCTTGCTTTGCAGATAAACAGGACAGGGGCCGTCACGTCCTCCAACGTTGTAGGAAGACAGAGGAAGAATTTGGGGCATCCTCTCCCCAGGGGGTGTCCGTCATGCGCCATCTTTATATTCTTTCCACAAGCTAGCAAAAAAAGCCCAGAAGCTCTACCCCCTTACCCCCCAACCCACCCGAGAGAAGTATTTTAACGACTGCTTACATCGGCTTGAGATTATTTGCCGCCGTCAGAATGATTTCTTGCGGTGTTTTTATGAAATTATTGTTTTATCGAGTTTTTAAGAGCATGTTTAGCTTTTTGTGGCATCTGGAGCAAAATAATGAAAGGGTGGCCCGTTTTAAAAACAAAACACTGAGTAAGCCATCTTTACAACAGCCAGCGATAGCTCTGGAAAAGCTGGCAGCCTGCGCAACCAGGCTGGGAGCGGAACAGGGACTCGGGGGTGCAGGGGGAATGGGAGAGTCTGGCCTTGTGAGAGTACCTCGCTCTCTGCCCAAGAAACCAAGCTAAGGGAGTCCCAGAGAGCCTTGGGAAATCCAGTGGGAGACTGCTAAATCCCCTGTGTGTAAGGTAAAGGACCCCTGACCATTAGGTCCAGTCGTGTCCGACTCTGGGGTTGCGGCGCTCATCTCGCTCCTTAGGCCGAGAGCCGGCGTACATCTTCCGGGTCATGTGGCCAGCATGACTAAGCCGCTTCTGGCGAACCAGAGCAGCGCACGGAAACGACGTTTACCTTCCCGCCAGAGCGGTTCCTATATATCTACTTGCACTTTGACGTGCTTTCGAACTGTTAGGTGGGCAGGAGCTGGGACCAAGCAACGGGAGCTCACCCCGTTGCAGGGATTCGAACTGCCGACCTTCTGATCAGCAAGCCCTAGGATCTGTGGTTTAACCCACAGCGCCACCTGGGTCCCAACCCCTGTGTGTAGATAACTGCAATATCTCCTTTTGGCTACCTGAAGAGGAGGCACTGACGAGCTCTCTTTCGGCCAACTAGGTTGCTCAGCGGTGTGGGGATAGATGTACAAACTGACAAACACTCCACCTATAGACTCCCTGGTTCCACCTTGAAAGGTTTACTTCATAGAATTCCAGAGTTGGAAGGGACCCCAAGGGTCATCTAGCCCAACCCCCTGCAATGCTGGAATCTTTTGTCCAGTGTGGGGTTCGAACCCATGACCCTGAGAGCAAGAGTCTCATGCTCAAACGACCGAGCTCATTTTCCTCACAAGCACCTTTTTCTTTCCATTCAGGTATCGGACATTTGTAAATGTTGCGTTTCCAGGCAACGCCTCACTTAACAGCTGAATTTAGAATCCCAGCATCACAGAAGCATAGGAATCTGAGTCAGGTCATTGGTTCATCTAACTCAGTGTTGTATACAGCAGCAGCCCTCCTGGGTTACAGGTGGGGGACATTCCCAGACTCACCTGGAGATGCCGGGAATTGAATTGGAGACCCTCTACATGCAAAGAAAATGCTCTCCCACTGAGCTGGGGTCTCCCCCCACGCACTACAGCCCAGAAAGCTAAGGAGAGCAGCAGTATGGCAGCCTCATGAGCAATGGGTTAAGTGCCACCATTGGGTACATCTTCAGTCCCCCCATAAACATGGTCCGCATACTTGCCAGAGGTTGGTGGTCAGGCATGCCAGCTTGGCCCCATGGCCGTGCATGGCCCTGGTGCCAAAATTTGTGGTTGCCCAGTCCCATCATAGGGAATGTTGTGGGTGCTCAGGCCCCCCAGGGCCCCAGAGAGTCAGCATCTGTGTTGGTGGTTGCATGGAGACCCATCCGCTCGCTTCATCCCGGAAGCACATTTGAAAAGAGAGTCCCCAGTTGTCTGCTCCCAAGCAGAGGCAAGCAACGCCCCCCTCCCAAATACCTGACCTCACCAAATGGCCATGTCAATTCACTCCAGGATACATCCCATTCCCTTCCCCCCTCCTCAAAAAAAGGAGGGGGGGAATACAATCCAGCTACTGAGACGGGAGCTTTCATTGGCTGTTTCATCTTACAGCTTACATTGCATTCAAATATTCTCCACCCCACCTCACCCCACGGCACCCCCAGAAATCCTCGCGTAAAATTGCCAGCATTCATTTTGAATTCTGACAGCCACGACAGCGCGGGAGACATCAAGGTCAGGAGACCAGCGTGATTCGAGGCAATCTGTACCTCTTAAAACAGTGACAAATATGTTATTTAATTTTAATGAGCTTTTTTGCATCTCAAATCTAATTACAGCATTATCAAGTACTGCTTTGAACTGCAGGTGGCTTCTCGTTACTTCCATGGCGGCTGCTACAAGCCGTTTTTCGTGAATACTAATAACTGCTTAATTTTACTATAATTTTTTTTTATTTTAAGAGAAAGATACAAAGGATTACGGGGGGTTGGGGGAGAGAGAGACAGAAGGACGCTTCCCTGAGCTTTCGAAAACAATGCCAGGATTCCTTAAGGGGTTAAATCCTGCCACTGAGCTGAAGGACATGAATGTAAGGCCTGGTTGCCCAAGAGGGTCCAATAGAAGGGAACTGGAGTTATGGGGTACAGCATTCCCCAAAGGTTGCAAAGGAGCTACCTGGCTCCCTTCCTTCTCAATAGCTTACTATTCTATATACAGAGTCCTCCACCCTTGTGCTAATGGAGAACTGTGTAGCTGACAGATCTTCAAGAGCAACCCTTTCCCTCACATGTGATTCCAAGAAACTGGTACTCAAGAGACATGCCCTGGTGTGCTTATGACACGAGACCAAAAAATTGCAAGTTTTTTCTATTTCTTTACATTGCTGTTATGAGACCCTGGTCATTAATTTCGAGGAATCCATTTGAAGAAGATCACAGTAAAGAAAAAACGCAGCTAGATCCAGCAAGACCCAGGTGAACAGAGACCGGGTGGCTTTAGCCAAGAACTGCCCTGAGATCAACAGCTGAAAGGCAGTATCCAAATACTAAAAAATAATAATGTGCCCAGGTGTTCACTGGCTTTACTTCAGGTTTTTTTTTTACAGTGGTGCCAACTGGGCTATGCATGAAAAAATCCTCGTACGCGGGATTTAGATAAAACATTCTTAATGGTTTATGTTTAAGAATCATATGTTATCTGTCTCTGCCAATAGTAGCCCCTTCAGGGACCCTTAATAAATACCTTTGGCATGCAAAATAATGTTCGGAATCATGCCAGAATAGTTGCACTGGCACATCGTCCTTGAACTTTCAGTTTCCAAAGCTTGGCACCTTTACCCCAAAGCTCCCCTGGGCATTATATTCAAGCATGCACAGAGTTTCACATTTATCTCTATAATCCCGAACCCTAGCAAGAGGACCAGTAAACCAGAAGCTGAAATGATCAGGTTTTGAACAGCACCTAAGAACAGGGGAAGCTGCCACACCCTGCTGCAGGCTTCTTGTTATTATTATTAATCAGTTGCCTATCAACCTGGTTCACACCTCTTGATATTACTGCAGTTTCTAAATAAAATGCAATGGTCATGGTCATTATCAATGAAGACAAGGGACTGGGCTGCAACACCAAAGTCCAAAAGAAGAAGAAGAAGAGTTTGGATTTGATATCCCGCTGTATCACTACCCGAAGGAGTCTCAAAGCGGCTGACATTCTCCTTTCCCTTCCTCCCCCCACAACAAACACTCTGTGAGGTGAGTGGGGCTGAGAGACTTCAGAGAAGTGTGACTAGCCCAAGGTCACCCAGCAGCTGCATATGGAGGAGAGGAGACGCGAACCTGGTTCCCCAGATTATGAGTCTACCACACTTAACCACTACACCACACTGGCTCAACTTTCTGTTTCCTCCACTGATTTAAAGATTACATGGCAAAAATAAATAAATAAATACATCCCATCCTAACACCGACCTAGAAAGTTCGAATTAACAGCTTTCATTCTAGTTGAGATGGGGAAGGGCCAGACTGGTCAGTAGCAGAGAATCTGCTTTGCATGCAAAAGGTCCCAAGGTTCAATCGCCAAATAGGGCTGGGAGAGATCCTGCCCCAAACCCCGGAAAGCCACTGTCAGGGTAGAAAAAAAGTCAGGCAGATCCCAAAGACCTCCTCTCAAACATTGCAAAGTTTGTGTGTTTTCCTTGCCCCTTGTCTTTTTCTCTTTATTTTTCTTTTTCTTTTCAATTCACTTGGTTCTGGGAAAGGAAGGCGGGGAGAGAGGTTGTGGGAAAGAATTATCACTGCTCCATAGACGCCCTCTTAATTCTTCATTCCCTGAGATTTAAGTGGATTATTTCCAAACGCAGAAGAGAACTTTTCTCGTGTTGTTTCTTTTGAGTTATGCTCCCATAAATTAGCATCCTGCCAGCAATCAGGTGGCTCCGAGGGGAAGTCCGGAGCAATATATGGCGGGACGTGGAGAGCTTTCTCTTTCCAAGAGCAGACAAGCGAGCCTGATTGCAGGTGCCATATTTTCCTGGCCTCGCTATTTACAGCCTGAATCTTTCCGTGGGGAGCTGCAGAGCCCCATTAATAACCAGGACTTAGAAAGACAGTGCCGGAACAGTGGCAGCAAAAGCCAATCCATTTCGGAGCCTGGATCAGGAACAGGCAGCGCCTGCCCACGGCCCCACGAAGCCGAGCTCCTCCTGAACCACGAGACGCTGTAGAAAATCTCGATTTAGCAAAATAAAAAGGGAATAAATCTGGGCAAACGCATCGCTGGGCAATTTATTCCAAGAAGCAAGCAGGAGCTCTCTCACCGGAGAATGCGGAGGGTGCTGGGGTGTGAAAATGGCCATGATGAGTGGATGACAAACCAAATGGGGACAGAAGCCCCCCAAGTCAACTCAGATCATACCTGGGTAGGGAGAAGGAAGGTTATGTGGGGTTTCAATCAGCAAATGTATTTGCCCGTAAGAAAAAAGGAAGATTCTGAGCTCAACGGTTAGCATGCAGAAGGTCCCATGTTCAATCCTGAATGGTATCTCCAGGTTGGGCCGGGAAAGACTCTCAGTCTGAAATTCTGGAGGCAGTGCAGGCAATACTGAGATGATCCTCCATTCAGAACCATGATGACTGGAATCTTGCTTTATTTTTAAGAAAAGGCTCGTACCTCATCCTTTGAATGCAGAAGGCCCTGGCATCTCCAGGTAGGACCAGGAAGGACTCCTGGTCTGAAATCCTGGATTGCCACTGCTGGTCAGTAAAAAGCTGGAAGAAGGACCAATGGGTCTGATTTGGCATAGAAGGCAACTTTCTGTGTTCCGATCTGTCAATGCCAGTCTCAGTTTCCACACCTCTCCTACAATCCACTTGCCGTGTGGGAAGGAGCAAAGAAAATTAAGCACCCCCAGGGCGGGGAGACAAGTGGATTGGCCTTTAGCCTTGCACCTGACTTAAGAGATTTGATTAATTTCGCCCTTCTTTGCTCTGGTCTGCGACTTACAAACTGAAACAAAAATTATTAAACATTTGACAAGAAAATGCAGTGCATTGCAAACAAAATACAAAACCCCACACATCGCATAAAAAATGCAGATTAATGAAATGTACTTGGATTTTGCAACATTTCCCGAGCTCAATGAAAAGAGGCACTCTGATCAAAGCACAAGAGATTTCCAAACTAAGTGCTTTCACAGGGAAATTGCTGTTTGAGTTTGACATGTCCGTCTTCATCATCATCCATTGTTCAACCACAGGTCACAGCAATCAGAATGTGTGTACAAACACACACACACAAAATTCAGAACATCAGGAGGTTTTCAACGAAACTTTCAGCAAAACTGTCGAATCAGCAAAGCTGCTTGAAAATTCAGCACGCACACACACACACACACACACACACACACACACAATATCTTCGTTCGGGAAAGGCTACACCCTCAGGGGACACCCACACCGTTTCACCGTCTCCGGTTTCTCTAATGTGCTTCTACATCCATTCACAAAAAAACCCTAAGAAACAGACATCCATCAGATAACTTGAATGAAAGAGCTACAAGGAGCAGCCGGGCGGGGGTGGGGGGGAAGGAAATTCAGCTTATGACCAAACCCAATTCCATTCCGTTTTGCCAACACATTTTCAGCCCCTCCTTACTACAGGGATCAAAGTAACTGGAATTGAAAACAGCAGCTTTCCAAGAAAGATAACAAAAGTTAAGTAAAAACCAGCGTGCTCCAGGGCACTTAAGAATGGCTCCCTCTAACAGCATGGAGATCTGACCAGCAGCCCAATCTAGTCCGGCATCCTGTTCTCACAGTCGCCAACCAGATCCATCAATGGGAAACGCATAAGCGGGAACTGCACAGAAAAGAAAACTCTGCCCGCTGGTGTTCCTAGCAACATATATCCATAAGTCAGCACAGTCTCCACGGACCTTCCAACAAAACCAAATCGTGGGTAAGTGCTAGGATCCCAGGAGTCTCTCAGAGATTGGGATTGCATGCACCAATATTCTCTTTAAACGAAACACATTCGGGGGGGGTCAGTACAACACACAGCATCGACTCATCCCTCAACCTGGTGTAGCACACAGTTGTGCATCATGTTAGCAAGGATGCACATGCTCTGTGGGAGAGTTGAGGCAGGGACCATTATGGGCAGATAAAGCCTGTTGGGATTAACCCATCTAATCCAGCATCCTGTTTCCACGATGACCAACCACGTTACTCAATGGGGGGACATAAGAAGAGCCTGCTGGGTCAGGCCAGCATCAGTGGACAACAAGATGCCTCAATGGGAAACCCTTAAGCAGAACCTAAGCACATGAGCAACCCTTTCCTTCACATGTGATTCAGCAATGCTATTCAGAAGCATTACTACCACTGTGGAGGCAGAGCATAGTAATCATGGCTGGAAGCCACAGATAGCCTCCTCCTCCATGAATTTGCTAACCATCTTTTATAGCCATCCAAGTTAGTGCTCATTGCTGCCTCTCGTGGGAGTGAGTTCCATAGTTCGGTTGTGTGTGGAAGCAAGTTTCTTTTATCTGTCCTGAATCTTCCAACATTCAGCTTCTGGCCAGGAGCGATGTGCAGTGCTGCACCACACTGAAAAGACTCCTTTGAAGATGTTGCAGCTGGAGCAGCAACCCAGGGCAATGTCCTGCACTCCTGTCCGGAGCGCTTCAGCAATGGAGCCACTCAGATTAGGAGCTTTCAGAGGACCTGGAGGCCTTCCTGGCTCTCAGCCGGGTCCTGATCTGAGCGAGTGCTTTCATGTACTGCATGCTCCTCCCAAGTAGCCTCACAGGCAGGGCGCTTCTGTGGCAGCTCTGAATCTCCTGCCTGGCTCTCCATATTCTCTCCTCCTGTAGTCCTGGGTGAGAGCCAGCCAGGAAGTCAGGTAGCTGGTATGGGGACACCCCACCACCACCCTGGGGCAAGGATGTCCAGCTCCAAGGGCTCCTTGGCAATGGGGGCTCCTTGCTGCCCCCTCTGGGAAGAGCCCCAATTTGGGGCCTGCTTAGGACTGCCAATGCCACACTCACTTCCTTTCACCTACATGAAAAGAGGAGGCTGAGAGGAGATATGATAGCCATCTTCAAATATCTTAAGGGCTGTCGCATGGACGATGGAGCAAGCTTATTTTCTCCTGCTCTGGATGGTAGGACTTGAACCAGTGGCTTCAAGTTGTAAAAAAGGAGATTCCGACTAAACATTCAGAAAAACTTTCTGACAGTAAGAGCTGTTCAGCAGTGAAACAGACTCCCATGAAAGGTGGTGGACTCTCCCTCCTTGGAGGTTTATAAGAGGTTGGATGGCCATCTGTCATGGATGCTTTAGCTGAGATTCCAACATTGCAGGGGGTTGAACTAGATGATCCTTGTGGTCCCTTTCAACTCATAAGATTCTATGATTCTACAATTCTACAATTCTACGCCTCTATGATGCTATGATGCGGTTGCACCCATACCCAGCTTGCAAGCTTCAGAGAAAGAGACTCCAGGACAGCAGTGCTGGGCTGATGAGTGATATAACACAGAAGACTATCTTCTGTAGGCAATGCTAAGCCAGAGTGCAGGGGTGGAAACCTGAACCGGAGAAAGCAGCCCTGACTACAGCCACCCATCACCCTCTCCGCCCTCATGGTCTTACCCTTGTCTGCTTCAGACTAGAAAAGATACAGGAAGCTAGTCTTGGACGGCTGTTATTTTCCAAACATGAGAAATACAGCTTTGAAGCTCCCTAACTGCTGCCTGAAATGCAGTCTAATTCAAACCGGAGCAGCTTCTTTTTAATTAGCAAAATACACATCAATACAGGGAGTGCAGCGGAATCTCGTCTCTTTGCACTGCTTGATCATTTTGGCTTTTGCCTCACAGCTTCAAGAGACGATCAGACGAAGGCAGTTGCCCACGCGGAATTTGGCACCGACACAAATCCAGTGCAAGGCCTCCTTTCTCTCGCCCAACTTCCCTTCTGCCATCTGTAGAGAGAACCTGTGTTGAGACTCCAACCGGGCTTTGAAGCAAATATCACGCCGGAGAGAGCGAGGCGGAGAGAAGGGGGAACTCTTGGCTTCTTCGGATGTCCCACAACGAAAGCGAGGAAAGTAACCGGGCCAGGTTATTTTGCTTTCCGGAGAGAGCAAGTTGGTTTGCAGCAGAGAAACCAAAGTTTCCCCTCTCTCCCCTTCTTTTCTCCTGCGATTCGCGGGGCTCCTTCGCCGAGCCCATTAAGCCTAGTTATCTCTTCCAAAGCACTGCCACCCAGGTACCATTGGCAGAGACAAGTTCATTTAAGAGAATTTATAGCCTAATTGTACAGCTGTTGCCTTCCGAGCCCGTTCAAAGAGATTGTTACACAAGCGCTGTCATAATTTAGTCATGTTTTCATCTCACAACTATGCGGTAATTACCGTTGTTAACAGCCAACAGTAAACAAAAAAGTAAATACGACACAGCCAAAGTCTGTGCCAACAAACCGTGAATCAGATGGTCGTCCCTGGCAAGTCCGCTGTGTCACCACTTCAGAGGCAAATGGACCAGGCTCAAGGCTTCCTCAGCGCGGACGGGGCAGAACATTGCTAGCCAGAGGCCAAGAGTGGCCGGGTCCCAAGTGTATGGACCCCGGAACCTCTTCCCACCCTATTTTCAAACTCTCTCATGTATTAAATTAGAAAGCCAGGGTGGCCTAGTGGTTAAGAGTGCCAGACTAGGACCTGGGACAGTTCAGGGTTCAAATCCCCACTTGGCTCAGCTTACTGCAGTGACCTTAGGCCAGTCCCTCATGCTCGGCCTAACCTACTTGACAGGGTTGTTGCAAGGATAAAAACAACAACAGGGAAGTGGGAAGAACCGTGTACGCCACCTTGAGATCCATGGAGGAAAAGGCAGGCTATAAATGCAATAAATGAATACGGTAATAAAATGTTCGCTTGCTTGCAGGGCTGGGTGTACGGTCTGCAAAACACAGCACCGGTGAGACCCCCCAGGCCCACCTGCCATCTTCTTTTGCCCAGAAGCACCTACAAATGAGCATGTGCCGATTTATGCGGATTTGTGGCTGCGGCCATCTGCCCCACAAGCCCTTTGAGCACCATTCTTGGAATGCTGGCAGAAGGAAGGACTTCTCCACACAGGTATGGTTAAACAGTGGAACTTGTTGCCTCGGGACGTATAGTAACGGTCACCAACTTGCTCGTATTGTTGTGAGTCCCATGGAGACATAGCAGAGACGATGGTCAGAAGACAAGGAAGGAGGGAAGGAGCTTGGAGAGCTGGAGGAGGTGGACCCCAGGGAAGGCACCAGTGGGCTGGGACCCTTGGAAGAGCTCAATCTGGGGAAGGGTCCCAGTGGATTGGGAGGTGGAGATCTGGACTCATAGGAAGGAGAGCGTGGGGTGGGTGGGTGTCAATTGTTGGATGAACATCTTAGGTAAGCCTACCCTTATCTTGTAGTTCTCTGCCTGTTTGTAACCTGTAACCCAGTGCTGGGGTGCTGTGCTCATTTCATCAGGAAAGCTCTCAAAACCTCCAGTGCCAGTACTGAGTCCTCATTGCAAGGGGTAAAGAGGAAGCTTTAAAAGGGGGCCAGTTCTCTTATACATCACCTGCTCCTTCCTGGTTCCTTTTGGACTGAGGATGTCAAGAGCTGGACCCGGGGCCTTCTTCCTGCAATGCAAGTGGTCCCTCCCACTGCTGCTTTCTTACCATGACATTTCCGTTTCGGTGATTGGTAGGGGATTTCTTCCCAAGAACATAGGAAGGCACCTTCTGCTGAGACAGACCAATGGTCCATCTAGCTCAGCACTGTCTGCACTGACTGGCAGCAGCGGCTCTCCAGGATTTCGGACCAGGGTTCTTTCCCCAGAACTCCCTGGAGAGGCTATTGGGGGTTCACCCTGGGACGTTGTGCATGCAGAGAAGATGCTCTGCCCTGGGGCTCCAATGGCCCTTCAAACTCACCCTGTTCCCCCCACCCCGGTCCCCACTTGCGAAAGGAAGCAGGGACAGGAGCCAAGCTAGGGAAGAAGACAGATGACAGAAGCTGCAGCCCTCATCAGAATCATCAGCTCGCCGCCCGCATGAGCGCCACTCTGCTGCTCTGGGACGCATCCCCGCAGCAGAGCAACAGTGATTTTACGGTGCGGTGCTGTATTTTAATAGTCAATTGAGGCAGTGATTAAAATTCAGCTTCACACATTAAAAATCCCTACTGCAGATGTAGGAACACGAGATGCTGTTGTACGACACAGCAGCCCAGAAAGCTTTCCGAAAGCTGCATAGAGCCACCCGCTGTCCCCCTATCCCGGCTTGGGGGGGTGGGGGGCTGCTGGCTTGGGTCAGTAGCAGAAGCAGCCAGAGGCTCCACCCAAATACCTCCACACTGCAAATGAAACCACAGCTCTCCTATTGCCCCAAATCCATTCTGCACTCATCCTGCAAATTTGCATAATTTATTCTGCTAGGCTGGATGAGGGGCAAAGAGCTGCATGAGCCACTCAAGTTTGACACTCTAATTTGGCCACCCGTTTTGGAGATTTCGTCTGACCCTTGTTCACACTTTAACATCAGGTCAATGGCCCATCTAAGTCCAGCATCCTGTTCTCACAGTGGCTAGACAGATGTCCCAATGGGAAGCCCACAAGCAGGACCCAAACCTGTGGTTTCTAGATACTGGTACTCAGAAGCCTTTCTGCATCCAACTCTGGAGGCAGAGCGGAGCCATCTGGCTAGGAATCATAGACAGCCTTCTCCTCCAGGTCGGTGGCCATCCCTGCCTCCTGTGGGAGTGAGTTCCATAGTTTAACTCTGTGCTGCATGAGGAAGGATTTTCTTTTAGCTATCCTGTATCTTCCAACATTCAGCTTCACTAGATGCCCACTTTCTCAAGAAGCAGAATCCTGCACTACAAGCATACATACACGGAGCAGCATCAAACTGCAGCAGACCTGCAGACTTCACCTTTCTCCAGCAGGGTAACAGGAGGGCTCCATGCATCAGCCAGAGGCAGGAGGCAAAGGGGCCTGATGTCGTCAACCAGCAGCAGCAACCAGGCCGGCCCTATTATTAGGGAGGTTGAGGCAACTGCCTCAGGCGGTGGATGTTGGGGAGTAGCTCCAGGGCATTGGAGGATAGGGGTGTTACTATGCCAGGGGCTTGCCTTGAACCCCCTCAAGCTAGTTCCAGGGCCAGCAGAGGACGCTGGCTCAGTGGCGTAGCATGGAGAGGGCCACAGGGGCAGAATTGGCAGGGTCGCAAAATTTCATCACCCAGTGTTGCCTCAATACAGTTGTGCCCTTCCATTGTTGGGCTCTGTTGAAAATGACTTCTCCATGCAAACCAGGAAGTGACCTTTCCAGACAATGGAACAACTCTTCTCTCTCTGCGGCTGCAATCTCCTGAGTGACTTGGATGCCGTTAAGCAGTTGAATGCTCATGTGTACCGGTACTCCGTCCGTTTTCCTCCTGCTAGGCCCCGGGCACTGGCAACCCACGCTACACCACTGCCCTGGTTCATCTCCAGTGCTGGAGACTGTTTCAGCTACCAGCCAGGTCAGTTTCTGTATGTGGAATGGGGTGCGGGGTTGGGCCCTGCCATCTCCTCCTTTGCTTCATTCGGCAGAAATGCCCTGGGATGGCCTGACCCAGAAGCACCATAATTCTGTGGTAGAGCTGCTATCCATCCAGGCTGGGGACTCCCCCTCTGGAGAAGAAATAAGCCACTATTTGAACAGCCACTACCAAAAACAATCTTTAGAGCATGTTTTGAAATCACCATAAGTTCTGGTGATTTTTTAAAAATAGATATTGTGGGAAACAGAATTGTGGGACACACACACACATGTAATTAGGGGGTTTTCATTCAGCCAAAAGGCCTGTATTGTTGCATCGCTTGTAGAGAAACTTCCCCAACCCAACCAAACGGTACAGGTAACCCAAAACCTGGAAAAGGAGATAAGCACGTTTGTTGCCGAAAAACAGCATGAGAACCTGAGCCATTCCCCGCTGGGGGCCAGGGTTGTCTGTGCCCCATCCTGCACCAGGAATTGGGAAAATAAAGGAGAAGGTGGGGAGACTTGGGGAGAGAGCTTTGCTGCTGGGCAAACACACAGACTTGCTCTTTGGAAACAAGGATGTAAGCGTCTATATCTCACTTGGATCCAACGCTCGATAGAGAGAACAGCCTCTATTCATGAGGATTATTCTTCCTTTTCACCAGTCATCAGACGGCCTTGAAATAGCAGCTTATGGTCTGTGGACAGAAGGCAGCATTGCAGTGCAACCCACCCAGCCTGTCTTATTTGCTCTCCTGTTTCTCTGGGTTGCCCCTGCGGCCGCTTCTCCTAGACAATCCTTCTAGCATCCTGGCTGCCTACTCCTCCACTCTCTGACGTCAGGACAACTCAGCCAATAGCGGCTCAGTACTTTCCAGTACAGATCTCTGCCTCCCTGGGGAAAAATGCCTGTCGGCAGGTAAGATCATAGCACCTTAACCACCAACTGCGTTTAGAGGTCAAGGAGCAAGTCAGCCCTCCTTGAGGGCGTTTGGCTGCCTGCGGTGCTAAATCTCACATTTCCACTAAGCGAAACCTTCGCTGAAATATATGGCACGTATAAAGCGTACGAGGCTCGGAGAACGCCGTGAGGAGGCTTTGTATTAAAACATAAAACGCTTAATAAAAATTAATGCAGGAGGGCTGTGTACGTGGTGCGTTTCCTCAGAAAAAAAAGACGTGTTAATTCTTTCGTGGCGCGGCTCCTCTGATGAGCATCGTAACAGCGCTGCAATCTCTTCCTGACCTTGATGCAATCTGTAAGGCTCCTTCTAAAAAAAAACAAAAAACTGCTTCTGTGCCTCTCTTTTTAAGCAGCTCCAGTCAATTATTGCCACATGATTGTTTAATTATATTTGCCTCCACATCATCACAATTGCTGTTGGTATTACTCGGATGTCACGCGATGATTACCAGATAAAAGGGGGATGTTTCTCGAGATAATTGGAGCTGAGTAGCTGTTTTGTTTTCCTTGACAGGGCCTGGGAGGAGACGGAGCAGGCAGGGCCTAGTTCTGCTCCGTAAAGGACTCCCCATTCCGGATGAGGGAAGCGAAGGAAGAAGTGGACACCTGTGCGGACGGCAGAGTGATCCAGGGGCCAGGACTGCCCTTCTTCTCATCATCTCACAGTCTGGAGGCAAGCTGGCAGCACAAGTGGGCGGCAGCAGCAGCAGCAGCAGCAGCAAAGGGGACACGTCAACATGGGCAGCCTTTGCCTGAAAAACAAGCTGCTCAGAGCCCAGGATCCAGGCCAGAGTCAGCAGCGATATAACACTCAAACTTGTGGACATCCAATGAAGAATTCGGGACAGATTTTTAGATGATGCTCAGAGTGTCTTCCAACTCTACAGTTCTGTGATTCCCCTGCCTGAGTGGTGCAGGTGACCAGGTATTTGGGCCTCTCTGTTAAAAGATTTTCTGGTCCGGGACTCTCAATGCTTGACAATTTATGGGCAGCCAAGTTTCTGGAATCAAATTCCTGGTGAGCAGGGAGCTGGATGTTGAGAGACGCAGTGAGACTCAGTGGAAAGGCTAAGACCAACAGGAAGAGGCCTTGCATTGGAAGTGAGGAGCCCTCCTGCCCACTGAGGGCTAGGACCATTGGGTGGAAATGGCAAGGAAGTAAAAGGTAAAGGTAAAGGGACCCCTGACCATTAGGTCCAGTCGTGAATGACTCTGGGGTTGCGGCACTCATCTCGCTTTACTGACCGAGGGAGCCGGCGTACAGCTTCCGGGTCATGTGGCCAGCATGACTAAGCCGCTTCTGGCGAAACCAGAGCAGCGCACGGAAACACCGTTTACCTTCCCCCCTGGAGCGGTACCTATTTATCTACTTGCACTTTGACGTGCTTTCGAACTGCTAGGTTGGCAGGAGCAGGGACTGAGCAACGGGAGCTCTCCCCGTCGCGGGGATTCGAACCGCCGACCTTCTGATCGGCAAGCCCTAGACTCTGTGGTTTAGACCACAGCGCCACCCATAGATTTCAGCTAAACATTAGCAGGAAAATCCTAAAGGTAAGGAGCAGTTTGGACATGGGTAGAGACAGCTTCTGGAGGAGGTGGGCTCTCCTTTGCAAGAGGTAATTATGCAAGGGGGGGACTATGTGGCCTGTATGATCCCTTCCAACTTCAGGATTCCTTTGCAAAGAGAGAGGGAAGGCTGTTGCCCTCATGTCCTGCTTGCGAGCTTCCTCAAGGGATCTGGTCAAGCGCTGTGGACGGCACAGGGTGCAGGCCTGATCCAGGGGAGGCTCATCCTCCACTCCGAAAAACACATCCTCTGTGGCCCACTCCACCGCCCCTCGCCAACAGAATCCCAAAATCAACCAAACAAATGCGTTTTATCACAGCAGCAGCGCACGTCAGCGGAGAAGGCAGCCACAACGCAAGCAAACTTACATAAATCTTATTTATTCAGAGAATGCATTTTGTGCAAGGGGGGAGGCGGGGATAGCAGCAAAGAGAGAGAAAAAGGAATCTGGCACGGAGTCTCCTCTGCAAAGCAATTTGGTCGTAGGTGTTCGATTTGGTGTCCCCACAAATGTTTTATTTACAGAAGCCGGTGGCGGCGGGGTTGGGGGGGGGGAGTTGCTGGGAAGTCAAACGGATCAGACAATTAAGAGGAGCAAACGCAGCCCCAAATCTGCATTTGCTCAGCTGCCGCTGCTCCTGCCTCGCTGCCGCCTGCGCCATTTCCCCCGTCTCCCACAAGTCAATTTGCCCAGGGAGATCAGCCTCTCCTCCAGATAAGCACATTGGCTTTAAAATAAAGTGCGCGCCAACAGCTGCAGCGCCCGAGACGAGAGCAGACAGGGACGTGGCACGGAATGATAATTAAAGGCATTTTCTTCATCCGTCATTTTCCCACTGCAGGTGCCGGCGTCGTAAATCGCCTCCTTCATGGCACCCAGCAGCTGAATGCAGGGTCTCCGGGGCGGAATTAAGAGGGCGACGACCGCAATAGGCCTTGCAGTAGGGGAGGGGGGGAACTGCTAGGCTGCTAATATTTGCTGAACCTGCCAAAGTGGGGAGCCATGTGACAACTAAGTTCTTAAGATTTTATCCCGTGGCTGACCCATCTTTCGGCTCAGGGCCCTGGCTCAGCACGCAGAAGGTCTCGAGGTTCAGCAGCTGTTGGTATCTGTAGTTGCAGCTGGGAGAGATGTGGAGGCAGAGCATAGCCATCTGGGTTTAGTAGCCATTGGTAGCTTTGTCCTCCGTGAACCTGCCCAATCCTCTTTGAATGCCGGCAAAACCTACAGCGAAATGAATCTACCTTATACCCATTCAAACCGCACGGCCACCTGCAAGTATATTCTACGCTTAGACTGGGAGTACCTTCTACAGGGGCTAATTTAGAGAAAAGGCAAGTCAGAGAGGACATGATAGGAGTTTATAAAATGAAGCTTGGCAGGGAGGAAGTAGACAGGGGGGACTTTTCCTCCCTCTCCCGTAACCCTAGAACTTGTGGACAGCCAATGAAGCTGAGTGCTGGGAGATTCAGGACAGATAAAAGAAAGGCCTTTTTCATGCAGCACTGAGTTAACCTGTGGGACTCACTCCCGCAGGAGGCGGTGATTGGCACCAACTTGGATGGATTTAAAAGAGGATGGGGCCAATTTATGGAGAAGGCCATCAAGGGCTACTCCCATGGTGGGTATGCTCTGCCTCCACGGTCAGAAGACAGTAATGCTTCTGAATACCAGTTGCTGGAAGCCGCAGGAGGGAAGAGTTGCTCTTGCATTCGGATCCTACTTGTGGGATTCCCATTGGGGCATCTGGCTGGCCACTGTGAGAACAGGATGCTGGACTAGATGGCCTGATTGTTATGTTCCGATGTGCGTGGGTGTATGTTAGCCCTTTCCATTTATTTCAATGGGTCTACTCTGAGTAAGACCAACTGTGCGGACAACCCAAAGCCGGGATCTTTCAGAAGTGTCCCTATTTTCCAGGGACAGTCTATTCCTGGTTTCTGATTTCATCCTGGAATATCCCACTTTTCCCTAGGACGTCCCTCTTTTCATCTGAAAAATATTGGAGGGTATGGAGTTATGCGACCCCCAGGAGATCAGGAGATAAGTAACTATAAAATATCTTGAAGGCAGGGAAGTTTTTAAAAATGTGTAATGTTTTATTATGTTTTTATATATGTTGGAAGCTGCCCAGAGTGGCTGGGGCAACCCAGCCAGATGGGTGGGGTATAAATATTATTATTATTATTACTATTATTACTACTATTATTATTATTATTATTGAATAGGACACCCCTATTTTCATTGGAGAAATGTTCGAGGGTATGGACTTTGCATGAGAGACTGCTTCCCCTGCCGCCGACACCGCTGAGCGTCTCATTGTTGGAACTCCTTGCAAGACTGCATTGGATTAACATGGCAGAGCTTTATAATTAGAAATTGCAGGTTGAAAAAGCTGCCGAAGCAAACGACGACGACGACGACGTCGCTGCCGCTTTCACCTCCGAGGTTCCCGGTTTACTTTATCACTAATCATAGCGTCAGGGTTTCCTCAAATAACTGCGCTCATGAATACTTCAAAGTAAAGCGAAGGCAGCAGAAAGCTGAGCTAGGGGTGAAATTTAAATTTCAAAGAGAGGGCAACAGCACAGAGGAAGCCCAGCACACTCCTATTTGGGAGGGAGCGGGGAGCGCAGGAGACACATTTCAAAGCGGAGGAGTAAGAGGGGAAGCCAAGAACATGCAAAAATCTCCTTTAAAAAAAGAGAGGAAGAGAAAGACAAGTATCAAACATTTAGAGACCCAGAAACTCAAAAGGAAGAACAGCTGATAGTCTGATGGTCTGAAGAGAGGAGTGTGTTTTGAGCAGCAAGTGGAAGCAGAAAGGGACCTCCCTGCAGTTTTGTGTTTTAGGCAAAAGCAAATTCAGGTTTGGACACGTGCAAAGAGCAAACTGCCCTGTCTTTTTGACCTGGTGCCAGCATGAGTTAAGATTAGAACTCATGGGCAGCCAATGAAACTGAATACTGGGCGATTTAACATACAATTGTAGAGTCAGAAAGGACCCGGAGGATCATTTAAGCCCTAATAATGATGATGATGATGATGATGATTTATTTATACCCCGCCCATCTGCTTGGGTTCCGGATCCGGGGATCGAACCTGCAACCTTGTTGCTATCAGCACCACGCTCTAACCAACTGAGCTATCCAGGCTGATTTAGAACAGATAAAAAGAAAAGACTTCACATAGCGCATAGACTATGGAACTCCCTTCCACAGGAGGCAGTGATGGCTACTAACTTAAAATCATAGAATTGTAGCATTGGAAGGGACCACGAGAGTCATCCAGTCCAACCCCCTGCAATGAAAGGGTCTTTTGGCTAACATGGGGCTGGAACCCATGACCCTGATATTAAGAGTCCCATGCTCGACTGAGCTATCCTTGGATGGGCTTAAAAGAGGATTGGACAAAATTCACGGGGGAGAAAGCTATCAGTGGCTACTAGCCATGATGACTATGCTCTGCCTCCGGGGTCAGAAAAAGCAATAAATCAAGTAAGTTTAAATAAATCAAAGATGGGGAAATAGGAGTTGGCTGCCGGAGGTTTAAATCTGGGTTTGGCTTCCTAGCAAGAGGAGCCTTGGCGTTTCAGAATATCCGTTGCTGAAAGACCAACAGTGTGGGGTGGGTGCTTTGTGCTCAGGTCCTGCTTCCAGGTTTCTTACAGACATCTGGCTGGCCACCGTGAGAACAGGAGGCTGGGCTAGATGGGCCATTGGGCTGCTCCAAAAGGCTCTTCTTATGTCAAGTTACAGACCTCAGAATCACAGTCAGAGCTGTTTGTACACTGCATGCTCTTTCCTCTCTCTCTAAGTGCCAACAACTTGTGTGCACTATGCAAACTAAATGCATTTGCTTATAACTATTCAGTTTGTGTAACTTGCTGGATTCCTGCTAGCCGTAGAGCAGGCATCCCCAAACTCGGCCCTCCAGATATTTTGGGACTACAACTCCCATCATCCCTAGCTAACAGGACCAACAGATAACAGATGAGTGGTCCCAAAACATCTAGAGGGCCGAGTTTGGGGGTGGCTGCCATAGAGCATGGCCTTGAGGTTTTGCAATACACAATGGTTCAGTTAATGACCCCTCTTGCCATCTTCAGGGACTGCAGCAGGTACACACACACACTCAAGCCCATGAGGACTAGAAGATTGCCTGATTCTTTCACTTCTTACTGACAGCTGAGATACACCGCATTCTGAATCCTGAAGCCAAAACGGGTTATAGGCACAGCCTTGATTGTACCTGTCTTCTCTCTTTCTTCGTTGTAAACAAACGTCCTTATGCTGTGGCGAAGGAGATCTTGAACACACATCGCAGGGGGCTGGACTAGATGACTCTCAGGATCCCATCCAACTCTACAGTTCTATGATTTACTGGAAGGCAGTTCCCATGGCTACAAGCTACCAGGTGTATACACCCAATTACAAATGCCCCCTCCTCTTGTTTAGAGAAGACCAGCTCCTGCCCCGGCCCAGCTGTTCTCTTTGAACACCTTTCCTGGCCCCTCCCTTCAGTATCAGAACTGGCGCTGACCCATTTTCCTTCCTCTGCAGGAGAAATGTGCAGCTGCTACTCCTCGAAAGTACCAAAAGCACATCTCACATGGAGGAAGATGGGGAGGGGGAGGGAGCTTGTCGTACTTTTATTTTTTGAGAAACACTTGCTATATATATATAAGAAGGGCGCCTGTTCTTTTCAGTCTCTTTTTAAATATATATATTTTGGAGGAATTTTTATTCTTTTTAATTTTGTTAAAACTCCAGCACTTGCCTAAATAAACCCAGGCTGGATGTCTCACCATATGTTACTCCTGCAAGCTGTAAAAATAGTATCTGGGCAATAACTTTAATTATTTCAAGCTAAAATATCCAGGGAAATGTGGAGGAGGGGAGAGAGAAGGGCTGCCAGGATGTGATTACATTTCCATTGTGAAATATTACTTAACTTTGCCATCTCCCTCCCTCCTCCAGCCAACCCCACCCCCTCCTCCCTCCCTCCGTGGTACCTGAGATAATTCTCCTAGCTGACAATTGATGGGCTGGCTCCCTCTCTCCTATGAGGTCAGCTGCTTGTAATGGGAGACGTTCCTCCTCCAAGCTAGCTTAGCCTTTTGCCTGACCTGGCGGAATGGAGTTTGTAGCCTTTTGCAAAGGAAATGTCTGCCACGCAAGTTAATATAGCAGCACGACGCCAGATGAGCCTGCCCTTATCAGAGTAACCTCGCTGGATCTCAAGGATATAGGAAGTTTTTTGGGGGGGAGGTATTTATTTTTCCAGAGGTCTTTTTCCCCCCAGCTGTGTAATTCACAGTCAAGCATCGGTTTTGAGAATGCAAGAAACCGTCTTGCTCGGTCACATGAAGGGACTAGGATGGGAGAAGCAGCAGGCCCAGATCAAGGTGTTAAAGGAGCATCCAAAACGGTGTGACATTTTGCAATGCATTCATTTAAAACCAAAAGGAAGTCCTCCTTCACTCAGCACCTAGTTAAACTATGAGCGGCTGTCTACTGGCTACGCAGGGCAGCTGTCTACCAGCTCCATCTGGTACGCCGACTGGGACCCTACCTGCCTGAGCACTGTTTCACCAGAGTGGTACATGCTCTGGTTATCTCCTGCTTGGACTACTGCAATACACTCTCCGTGGGGCTACCTTTGAAGGTGACTCGGAAACTACAACTAATCCAGAATGCGGCTGCCAGACTGGGGACTGGGAGCGACTGCCAGGACCATATAAAACTGGTCCTAATGGATCTACATTGGCTCCCGGTACATTTCTGAGCACAATTCAAAGTGCTGGTGCTGATCTTTAAAGTCCTAAATGGTCTTGGGCCCTGTATACCTGAAGGAGCATCTCCACCCTCATCGTTCAGCCCAGATGTTATGATCCAGCACCGAGGGCCTTCCGGCGGTTCCCTCACTGCAAGAGGCGAAGTTACACGGAGAACCAGGCAGAGGGCCTTCTCCGTCATGGTGCCCTCCCTGTGGAATGCCCTCCCACCAGATGTCAAGAAGAAAAATAACTTTCTGGCTTTTAGAAGACATCTGAAGGCAGCCCTGTATAGATAGGGAAGTTTTTAATGTCTGATGTTTTATTGTGGTTTTTAATATTCTGTTTGGGAGCCGCTCAGAGTGGCTGAGGCAACCCAGTCAGATGGTCAGCGCATAAATAATAATAATAATAATAATAATAATAATAATAATAATAATAATAATATTGAACTCGTTTCTGCAGGAGGCAGTAGTGATGGCCACCAGCTTAGACGACTTTAAGAGGTTTGCACAGAGGAAAGGGCTATTTGGTGGCTACAACCCATGTTGGTCATGTTCCACCCCCACCATCAGAGGCAGTAATGCTTTGAATGCCGGTTGCTAGAAAACACAGGAGGGAAGAGTTCTCTTGTCCTGCATGCAAGTTTCCCACTGGGGCATCTTGTTGGCCACACTGAGAGCAGGATGCTGGACCAGATGGGCCGCTGGCCTGATCCAGCAGTCTCTTCTTATGCTCTTAAGTTTAATTGTGGCATGGGGTTGTATCAAATGCTGGTCTTAGTCAAAGTCGATCCATTGAAATTAATGAACTTGAGCATGCCTTAATTGGGCTGCTAATCCATGGTTTCTCTTCAGTTTGGTGGGGGGGGCAGGAATGTGACGCATTTTCAGGATGGTACATTTATTAGCCCGCTCAGAGGCTTGATGGCAAAGTCATGGGGGTTTTTTTCTGTGTGTTTTTGCAGCGTATTTATGTCTGGCAAGAGTTCTTAGCCCTACTTGGAGATACCATTGGAGATTCAGCCATGAACCAAGGAGACTGGTGACACTTTTTGCCACTGAGATACAGCAAGACGTTTCCTGAAGTTGGGGGTTTTGTACCTAAAGACAATCTCAGCTTTATCCCACCTGAGAAAGAGTGCCATGAACATGTGCCACCGAAGTTAAACATGTGCAGTAGGACAGTCCATCAACACCTTAGGCTGAAGCAGCACACCAGAAAAAAAATCAGCCAAGGGCACAGGCTCAGAGGCGGGGGACACCACACCATAAACACAGGAAGAATCAAGTCACCTGCACTTCTCTCGGCAAAAGAGACCAGTCCACAGGAAGGCTTCACTGTGATTTATAGCGGTTCCAGCATTCCTTGGATGGTGTCTTCCTTCCAAGGTAAGACAGCAAATGGATTAGGGTGTTGCGCTAGCGAGAGACCAGGGTTCAAATCCCCACTTGGCTGCGAAGCCCACTGGGTGACCTTGGGCCAGTCGCTGCCTCTTAGCCTGACCTACCTCATAAGGTTGTTGTGAGGATAAAATGGGGAGCGGGAGAAGCTCATGAGCCACCTTGCGCTCCTTGGGAGGAAAGGTGGGATATAAATGCAATGAAAAGATAAATATAAGTAAGTCGATTCCCCACCACACATTTACAGGCATGGGTGAAACTTGGGGAGATTTAATTCATCTGTGAACTTCATTTGAAGCAAACAATGTGTGTATGTGCTTATGTGTGTGGTACGGAAGCTGTACTACCAAGGACAGGATGGGGTTGTGCAGGATTGTTAAGGCAGCAGAGAGCATTGTTGGCTGCTCGCTCTCCACCTTAGAGCAGATTTATGCCATGAGGTGCCACAGAAAGGCACTGGACATAGTAAAAGATCCATCGCATCCTGGTCACCGTCTCTTTGAGCTCTTGCCATCAGGACGGAGATACAGGACGATGACGACAAGAACAAGCCGTCTTAGGAACAGCTTCTTCTCCAGAGCGATCTCGGCCTTGAATGGGAAGCCTGGACTTTGAAAGTCATCTAATCTTACCTGTTATGTTTTATCATACTGTATGGTTTTAATCAGTGTTTTTGTAGTTGTTTTGTTTTTGCGTGGAGTGCCCTATCTGGGTGGATGGAGCAGCCAAGTAATTTCGTTGTCCCCGAAGGGGACAATGACAATAAAATATATTCTATTCTATTCTATTCTATTCTATTCTATTCTATTCTAAACATTCAAAATGATTTACAAAATATTACCCCCATAATATTATCTGGCGGGCAGCTAATCGCTTACCCGTAACAATCAGACACACACACACACACACACACACACACACACACACACACACACACACTTGTGCTTCCTGCCTCAACATTGCCTGCCCCAGGCAGGGCGAAACCTGCCCACTTAAAAGCTGGCAGGCAAGCAGTTAAGAGCGTATGTCAATAGAATAGAACATTGTGTCAGGATAATGGTCTCCTGGTGCCAGGTAAGTGCCATTGTGAAGCCGGGGCATTTTTCAAACATTGAAAACACCACAGGACAAAAAAAAAAAAAAAAGCGCAAAGCGTTTATTTGCAGTGGGGAGACATTCATTCCCCACACCCCCAACCCTGGCCGCCCAGAGCAATTCTCTCTTGGTGCTTTCTGCATTTTTGTTGTGGCAGCCGGAGATTAACGATGCAAATTTTTGTCATTTTCCCGTGATGGATGGTAGTAGACCAGAGTGGCAACTGGGCTCGTTATTTTTAAAACGGCACATTTTTATTGGTTTGTTTGGGGGGGGGGAGAGAGAATTGGCATGCCCAGTGCCTCAGTCAAAAATCACTGTACAACCAGGAGTAAGCAAATCTGATTGGCTGGAGAATTATTCATTTATCAGTCAATCAGGGTAATTCATCCAGCAGCAAAGCTGGCTGACACCAATTTCATTGGCGAAATGACACAAAGGCATTTGGGCTCAGAGTACAATTGTGAGCAGCAGACACGCCATCTCTTTTTGGTGACCCCCCCCCCCGTCCCACCCCAATCAGGCTGAAATGCCTTTTGACAAGTTAGCAAAAGCCAGGCCTATCAGCCAATTAAAGAGCTGCATTGATTTATCCGTTACGTACATTGGGCGATACCCAACTAAGTGGTGTCCAGAGTAGACCCACTGGAATTCATGGGCCTAAGTTAGCCACGTCTGTAAATTTCAACTCGCCTGCTCTGAGTAAGGCTGACATGGGATACAATGTCAGTGAGATGGGTTTTTTAAAAGAATTTTGCATAGCAGCAAAACATCAATACATAAGATTTTGGAGGTGGTGGGGGTTGTGTAGAATTTTAGGGGTCATTAAGGTGCTGGTGAGGGAGACGGGTGGCGCTGTGGGTTAAACCACTGAGCCTAGGGCCTGCTGATCAGAAGGTCGATGGTTCGAATCTCCGCGACAGGGTGAGCTCCCGTTGCTTGGTCCCTGCATGCCTTAGTTCGAAAGCATGTCAAAGTGCAAGTAGATAAATAGGTACCGCTCCGGCAGGAAGGTAAACGGTGTTTCCGTGCACTGCTATGGTTCACCAGAAGTGGCTTAGTCATGCTGGCCACATGACCCGGAAGCTGTACGTTGGCTCCCTTGGCCAATAAAGCGAGATGAGCGCCGCAACCCCAGAGTCATCCGCAACTGGACCGAACATTCAGGGGTCCCTTTACCTTTAAGGTGCTGGTACCCAGCCGGTGCCAGGATGCCCTATGATGCCCGCAAAGCGTCTCTGCATATATTCCCTCAAAAATCGCATGGTTTTTATCTTTTTGTAAATGATTTAGTGGTATGTAAATATTTTTTTTATAAATAAATAAAACATGTGCGAGGCTCTTTGCTCTTCTAGCTCCATTCCCATTTGCACTGCCCCAGCCTCTCCTGTTTTGAAAACACACACACACACACACACACACACACACACCACAAGCCCACACTGCACTGGATGCCAGGACTGCACATCAATACTTCCATCCATACCGAACAGGCGAGAGCTTCTCTCTCTGAGCAAGTGAAGCAATGACTGATGAAGGTGCCTTTTCACATCTCTCAAAATTTTAAATGTGCCCATTAACTCCTAAAAATGCTAGGGGGGCCCTGGTGTAGATTGTTTATGATTTGATCGGGGGTGGGGGTGGGGGTTAAATGGTACTGCTCCTAGTTAGAAGGAAAGGTCTCGTTATATAAATACATCAGTGGTTCTCAAAGGGTGCGGCAGGAGAGGGTGGCAAATGTGGTAGGAAGATTCAAGGACAATCGAAGAAACATTTCAACATTTCAGTCTAGTATAGTAATATAGTATCAAAATAATGTTTTATATATTTGCAGAATATCTTTTCAAAATGAGAGCAAGAGCCTTGGCTGGTCTTCTACAGCTCTCCACCACATTGCTGAGAACAGAGATTTTTGAACTCTGACCAATACGAAAGATCAAAAGAGATAAAGGCTTCTTTGCCTTGATGAGGAGACGAGAGTTTGTTTGTCTCGAATTAGACTTAATATAAATGCGATTACCCGGCAAAACCAAGCTCCCACCTCAGTTGGTATACTTACTTAAGGCACATATGTAAGAGGCTTGCTTATAAATTATATCTTGGGAATGACTGATGGTCTTATGTAGCTGCATTGTTTTATACTTTCTGGATGCCCTATGATCATATTATAAAGTAGTTGCATTCCATGTTGTAAATCAAACACAACTAGGAATTGCTTATTTTTTTGTTTTGCAGTCTATTTATGCCTGGCAAGAGTTCTTAGCCCTACTTGGAGATACCACTGGAGATTCAGCCATGAACCAAGGAAACTGATGGCACTTTGCCACTGAGCTACAGCAAGATCTCAGTCCTCATGGTTCTGAGCTAAGGGCTGATTTAAATAGGGAAAGAAGAAGCAGCCTTAAACCAAGTCAGAAAGTTTGGTCCATCTTGCTCAGTACTGTCCACACGGACTGGCAGCAGCTCTGCAGGGTTTCAGTGAGATTTCCCCCCAGCCCTACCTTGAGCTGTCATTGGGGATTGAACCTGCGACCTTCTGCAGGCAAAGCTGATGCTCACCCACTGAGCTACAGCTTCCTTGCCCAAATTAGAGGTTGCAGCCCCAGAAAACAGCATTGTTGACAATGGTTGTATTAAATCTATAAATCTGCTAAATAACAAATAATGATGATGATGCAAGATGCTCAAATAGATGGAAGAAGAAGAAGAAGAAGAAGAAGAAGAAGAAGAAGAAGAAGAAGAAGAAGAAGAATTAATATACCACCCTATACCTGGAGGTCTCAGGGCAGTTAATTATAGGGATTTTTTATATATAGTTTTATTTACTGAGGCATCTAGTAAGTTTCACCACTAAACAAATAATAATAATTGCTACTGAATCGATTGTGTAGCAAATTAGCATAACCCCCAGCACAGTTGTATGCAAATTGTTCGCAATTTGTGTGATAACAAGGAGGGGGGGGGACTTCTGGTGACGTCCCTCCTCACAGGGGCAACAAGTTCCTGGCATCTGGTGTTATCTTAATCTGATCATCTTTATGAGGGCCCTTTCCTGGCAAATATAAAAATTTAATCTAAAGGATATTTCAGGACCAGTAGCAGGAGAGTGAGAGTCCCGAAGCAAACACAGCACTTGATTTACACAAATGAAAAGGGGGGGGATCCTCCTCTAATATCTTAGGACTCCTACTCAATGTGCCTAATAACTATTAGTGGGTGTGAGAGAGAAAGAGAGAGAGTGCCATTTGATGCATTAAATACTTTATAGTCTTTATCTTTCAGCTCGGCATAAATTGCTGTGCATTCTTGAGCAGACTAGAGGTTTCAGCGATGGGCGCCCCATCCTCAAAGAAGGCTTCTCCCGCTACATATTCTCCAAGAACTTGCTCCACCTGGTATTCCAGCCTACAACTATTTCTTCTCCAGCTCTGCTCCTGCTCCTTCAAAAGTCTCCACCCTTCCTTTGTTGCTGTCCAATGGATGCCTGGGTTGCCCATCCCAGAACCCTGGCATGATGCCATGCCTCTCTCACATAAGATCTTCGCTCATCCTTTAAGATCAGCCGAGAAGGCTTTCCTGCAGACTCTATCAGGCACATGTCTGGCAGGAACACCACAGCAAGCCTTCTCTGCAGTCACATCTAGCAGAAATGTGTGAACAGTCTTCAAGGGCAGCCCCACGCAGAGGCATTACAGTACTCTAACAAGGAAAGGGTGGGTTCACCTGGTTGTCTTGGAGGCTTGCTTGAAGCAGCTGCGAGCTCCAACCAATGGGTTCGGCATCAAATACAAATGAGTGACTTGTGGAGATCTCTGCCAGAATGTGGCAAATTCGTAGAGGAGGGGGACTAACAGCAGCTATAAGCCACAGGAGTCGAATGAAACCTCTCTTTACGGAGGCAGTGTATCCCTGAATACAAGACATAGCTGTCAACCATCCCTTTTTTTTTGTGGGAAACTCCCTTATTCCAATGCCGTTTCCCACTGCTATCCCAGATTATTGATATCCCTTAAATTTCCCGGATTTCAAAGGAAGCAGCTCCTCTCCCTCCCTGCCGGCCAGGGAGGCTCCTCAGCTGCGTTGCTCGGCTGCCAATAAGGAGTCTGAGACCGACCGGGGGCGGAGCTTGCATGCCTTGTGCAGCCAGACCCTCACGCCCAACCAGACAGACAGCCTGCCTGCCGTCTACGCGCTCGCTCTTTCGCTCACCCGTTCGTGCGCAGCCTCTGGAGCGCAGGGTGGCGAGGCTACTTGTTGCCATTGCACCGCCCTCGCGGCATCCCTTATTTTCAAATCCGAAAGTTTGAAAAAATCCCTTATTTTCAAATCCGAAAGTTGACAGCTATGATACAAGATGCTGTGGAGAAGCAAAGAGATAGACATAGAGGAGGGACATCCTTTTCATGCCTTGCTTGGAAGCACCAGGCTGCCTAGCGCTGGAAACAGAATACCAGGCTAAGTGACCTGGTCAGGCATTTCTCACCTATCAATGATGAGGAAACTACAAAAGGAGAAGCCATTCAAGTCTAAAACCCCAAACAAAGAAGGACGTTTTTAATTCAAAGCACTTTGAAAAGCTGTTCTGCAAAGACGACCTGACCCACCCAGTTAACGCTATTCACACAAAGTCACCACTCCCCAGAACTTTATGGCTCGGCTCGCAATTGCCGCTCAGCCGAAAATTCACATTTTACGAATGCGAGGCGACATTTGCAAAGTTACATTTCCAGCAGCTGTATGGGTTACATACCTTGACCTTAAACAAAACAGAAGCGCAGAGCCACTGAAGCAAGCACCAGCCAAAGAGGAGGGGTTGGTAATCTGCAGTTCGCATCCAATCCTGGAGTGTAACACTTTGCCAGGGGGCAACGTTCTAGGCCTTTCAGTGCAAGCTTGGAGGGGCACTGGGCGGGGGGCTTATTGGTGAGGAAGCAGCTTTAGCACAGTGCCATGTGAATGCCACTTGCCACACAGGAACAGACGGCAGCCAATCGACCTTGCCAGTGATCCAGGTTCCAGCGAAGGACTTCCTTTCAACCGCAGCTCCCAGACTACTTTCAGCATTCAGAATAATTCTGCAACCTGCGTGAAAACTGCTCATTTGGCACAGTTCGTTCCACTCCTCAGAGAACACAGGTTGTACAGTTCTTGCTACCTCGCATCCAAAAGGATATTGTAGAGTTGGGAAAGGTTGAAAAAAAAGAGCAACCAAAAATAATCAAGCGAGTGGAGCAAGTCCCCCATGAAGAAAGGTTCCTTCTTCACGCCAGGCATTGTTAAACTATGGAACTCACTGCCACTGGATGGCCACCAACCTTGGATGGCTTTAAAAAAGGATTAGACAGTGGAAGGCAGCAATACTTCTGAAAAACAATTGTTGGAAACCACAGGAGGGGAGAGCATGCCACTCCATGAAACTGGGAAGCCCTGTTCATGTGTAGATCCTAAATAAATGCTGAATGGACAGCCCACCAAGGTGCGTGGCCAACCTTGGCTTATGGTGCATGGCACTGGGCAAAGCCTGTTTGCTCCTCATACAGTCACTGAATGCAACAGTGAAGACTCAGGACAGATAAAAGATAGTCCTTCACATAGTAAAACTATGGCACTTGCTCCCACAGGAGGCAGGGGTGGCCACTGAATTGGATGGCTTTAACAGATGGACTGGACTAATTCATGGAGTAGGAGAAGTCTATCAGCGGTTACTAACCCCAATGCCTATGCTATGCATCCATGGTTAGAGGGGTATGGTTCTGCATACTAGTTGCTGGAAGCCTCAGGTCCTGGGGCATCTGGTTGGCCACTGTGAGAACAGGATGCTGGACTAGGTGGGGCCCCTTTTGGCCTGATCCAGGAGGCTGCTCTAATGTTCTTCCTATTCCACAGAAATCTTACCCAGCGTCTCCGTCCTGCAGCTTCTGAGATTTCAGCAGGCACCACCCTTCACAAGCTTTTGGCATTTCTCTGCTGCCATAAGGCCTGGAAGCTTATAGCAAAATGTAACCATGGAGTCTTGAGAAGATGAACTCTGCAGCCCAGAAGGTTTAAGCATGGGTTGGGACCCAGGTAGCAGTTTCGCCCTGTGGCATTGGAATAAGGAGGGACGGTACAAGCCTTGCGGAAAGGGAAATGTTCTTAAAAGCGCTGAGTCTACCAAGTCCACAACAGGCAGCAAGATTACAGGTAAGTCTGGCTTGGCATGTCCAGCATGCACTATCACATGTGGTGGTGGTGGGGATCTCTTTCCACCCTTCCCGTGGAGGGTTCAGGGTCTATTAGGAGAGCCAAAGTTACCTAGAGCTCATATGGCCATGCTGGGGCTGATGGGAATTGCAGTCTGAAGCATCTGGAGGGCATAAGGTCAGCTTTCTAAAAATGGTTGAGAAAGAAAAAACACCCCCCCCCAAGCAATGTTTATTTTAGCAACTGTACCTAAAACAGACACCTTTTGGGACAGCTGGCAACTTCTTTCTCTTTCCACATTGCACAGGAGCAGTGCAAATGAGCTGCAGAATCCTTCCTTCCGAGCTTCTGGTGTCTTGTGGGAAGGGGGGGGGCAGACTCACACCTGTCCTCAGAAGCATGACTCATCCATGTAGCCTTTGCCACATGTCTGAGTCACTCACGCAGGAAAAGCCACCTTCGGAAAGCTGGGGCCTTCACAGGTGAAAATGGTCCAGAGGAGGAGGAGGAGGAGGAGGAGTGTTGGGGGGCATCTTTTGCAATGGGTGGGCAGCACTACACCTACTCTGGCCTTTTGTCAGGAATACAAGGGAATAAAAGCTCGGAATCCTTTGGTGGGTGAGCGAGTCAACGTCAATATTAAAATATTCCATCTGGGTTTATGACCCTGTTTTGCAGCATTTTGCAAAACACAGATAGCATGAGACGGATTGAGGGAATGGTGTGACCTTTCTTGACAGTGACAAGTTTCCAATAAAAAAAGAGAGACAGAGAGAGGACTCGCAGAAAGAAGTTTCATTGCACCGCTTGGTGCTAGTTCAGAACAGATTTCTATTTCATTCACACACACACACACACACACACACACACACACACACACACACACACAAACATCCCACCACATATCAATCCCGGCTTTGACGCAATTTAAACATATGTTTGATTCCCCAAATGGATTTTCAAAAGATGTCACAACAGATCAGGTGTTTCAGCACCATTAGAGGTAAACATTGCAGGAGAAGCCATGCTCTGTAGCTTCCGCATATTCCAGAGCCGAACCCTTTTCTTATACCCAAATGCACACACGTCTCCTCTACTGCAAGGGTGGCAAACCTCCGACCCAGGGGCTGAATGCAGCCCTCCAGGCCTGTCTTGCAACATGAATTTCACCTGCCAACAGTTTCTTGCAACACAACCATTTGTGCAGGTGGAGGTAGAGAGCAAGAAGGCAAAGCAAAAAAGACTGGGGTTGGGGGAATCCTGTGCTACGACCCTCACTTCCTTTCTGCTTCCTCCAAAACCAGCTCAGATGGGAGCAGCTGCCAAACGGTTCAGGCTCCAAGCATGCTGTGGGTAGCCCATTCCCACTGCTCCATTCAACTGTCCTTCAGTGAGGTTCAGATCCGAATCACTCATCGTTATGCATCGATCCCCATACCCTGGGCTATTATTGGGCTTTGCTATGTTATCCTTTGATCTGACGCCTTTTAAATTAAATTGAAATTGACCGAGCCTTCTTGGCATCGACTTCAATAGTTGGGCTATTTTTAAGAAGGCTGAACACGGCCGAATTAGTACTGCACGTTCAGCTGTCAATATAAAAGCTTACAATGAAAAATAGGGAGGGTGGGAGTTGAGGGATTTGGACAACTAATGATCCAGGCAGCTCAGAGGCCAGGAGCAGAAAGGAAGTGAGGTGTGGGTGACCAAGGATCATCGACCACTCCAAAAAAACAAAACAAAAAACCAGCACACCACTCCCATGGTGCTCCAGAAAATTTCCTAAGCAGGGAAGGAAAGGAAGTGGAAGAGGGGGCATTTTAAGGTGCGGAGAGACATATGAGCAGGACGCAGGTAGTGCCTCTTGGGCTTGCCAATCAGAAAGTCGGCAGTTCAAATCTGCACAATGGGGTAAGCTCGCGTTGCTCTGTTCCAGCTTCTGCCAACCTAGCCGTTCGAAAGCACACCAGTGCAAGTAGATAAAGAGGTACCACAGTGGCTGGAAGGTAAACGGCATTTCCATGTGCTCTGGCTTCCATAACGGTGTTCCATTGCGCCAGAAGCAGTTTAGTCATGCTGGCCACATGACCCGGAAAGCTGTCTGTGGACATATGCCAGCTCCATCGGCCTGAAGCAAGATGAGCATCACACCCCATAGTCGCCTTTGACTAGATTTAACTGTCCAGGGGTCCTTTTCCTTTTCCTACCATACACTGAGCCATCCTAGAGTCACTGTGGCATCAGTTCTGAGGCTGGTGGGGCCAGGATCTCAACAATTCAACCCTTCCTGGTCTCGCTAAGCAGCTGAGTTCGCACAAGCTCCTCCTCTATGCCAGTTCAGCACAAAAACATTTTGGGGTCCAAGGTGGACAATCCAAACGGCACAGCTCCAAATATCTGTAAGCACTTTGTCTGGGTCCTTTTCAGTTGGCAGTTACATCCCTGCCATCTGCAGTAGGGTACCACATCATCTTTCCTGCTACCCAGAAGCTGAAGACTGTGAAATAAGCAGAGAGTTCTTTAGCCAGCCAGGCAGCTCCTCCAGGGAGGAAGCCCCTGCCACTCCAGAGGCCTGGTCAGCCTGCATAAGACTTCAGGCAGCTCTAGTTTCTTCCTATAGGACTGCAGGGCCTCTGGAGCTGTCCAAGGTGCTGGTCCTCTCTGCTTCCATTTGGGCACTGCCTGCTTCCCTTGTGAGCCTCAAGCTGCCCTGGATCTACCAGGGCATCCCAACACTCTCCCCAAAATATTTTGGCCCTACTCTCTGCCACGCTGACATTGGAATCCAACAACATCATCAGGGCCACAAGTTCCTCATCCCTCTTCTAAAGTCCCCCCTGGCCACAAGGCAAGAGGAAAAGCATGACCAAGGCCTTCTCTGCATATGCCTTGGGACAAAAGGCTTGCCACCACCTCTGTGGTTGCTGCAAGGTGCAGATTGAGCTTTTATGACATAGCTGGGCTTCTGTGACGGTTTATGCAGCACACAAACAATCCTGGAGGAGCTCTCGAGGAAAGCCTGAAGCCAACACTCCAGCGGCATTGTTCCCCCCTGCACCCATTACAGAGGTATACTGCATCTTGACAAGGAGGTTGTGTTTCACAAGCATGGTAACAGCTGTTTATTGAGTAGCCCTTCTCGTATGAAAGTTGTGGTCCTTTCCAAGCTACCTCAAGGAAGAGCCACTGTGGTGCAGTGGTTAGAGTGTTGGAATAGGACCTGCCAAACCAAAGTTCAGATTCTCACTGGCTCGCAAAGTTCACTGGGTGACGTTGGGCCAGGCATTGGCTCTTTCCGCCTAACCTACCTCGTAGGGTTGTTGTGTGGATTAAATGAGAAGGCAGAGAACCATATATGCCACCTTGAGCTCTTTGGATTTAAAAAAAAGGTGGGATGCCATAAATTGAATAAATAACCTTTGAAATGCCAACATTATTTTGGTCGCATATGCTTTTGGTAGCCTTGCATGCTTATTCAGTTTTCTACTTGGAAGCATCATCAGAAGCATATACGCAAAGATATTTGCTGATTTATCTTCCTTCAATCCCACGAGAGACCATCATGACTGCATGGGAAAGACTGGGAAAACACCTCCCCAGTGGTGGAGTCAGCACCCAAGACCCCCCAAGAGAAAACCAGCTCTTTTGCTTCCTCCTTGGTGGCTTGTTCGGTTATCCTTCATGCTCATCAGCCTTGGACACAAACCTCCTCTCTGTTTGTTAACTGCATATGCTCAGGTTGTTGGTTTTTTCCCTGGGCAAAATATTCAGGCTACCTCCATGCAATTATTTTTTAAACGACCAAACACAAAGAGTCCTGATTAATGTGAACCCTTAACTTGATATGGTCCTGGTGGACATTTTCACATCCATTGAAAAAGAGAGAGGGAAAACACCTGTGCTTTATAACCGTGGCCAGTTCATTATTTGTTTGTTTTTGTTTGCTTGCTTTTAATGAGGGAAAGAGCACAGGAGGCTGCTTTGGGCTTGTTAAATTAAAAGCTGGAGGCATCTGAATATTTATGTCACAAGTTGATGAACTGCAAGAAATCCCCAAAGAGAATCGCCCTGTGTCCCTTAATGTATGATGAAATGTTCCCCTCCTCCTCCCCTCTCTCTCTCTCTCTTTAAATAATCATCTTGTTTTACCTGCCTCCATTTAAAGTATATCAATTAAAAATGCATAACCTCTTAATGTATATATGACAAAGATTACCGGCAAGGTTATTTCACCGCCCGCAGTAACTCCAGCCTAACCTCATTTTCTGTATCAGTGGGGTAGAACAAGTCTAAAATTGAACCATTTTATTTTGTTCTCTGAGCTGCACCCTACAGCTACGTGTCATTTTATTTAAGGTGTGTGTGTGGGAGGGAGAGAGAGAGAAAGAGAGAACCCACAGGATTTCACCTGTTACATGGCAGTAATGAAAAGCAAGCTGAAAATAAAAGAATTCCCCACGCACCAATCACCGACTTTCCTAACCATTCCTGCGGACTGCGCACCCAAATTAGCAACAGGCCGGACCGCAAGGACAGATATGTCACATTTATACCTAGAAAGTGTGTTACCTGGTTGATTGACCTTCTGGGACTTCATATACCAGAGTAAAATTGGTTTCTCAGATTACAGGAGTTGCACTCTGACTGCTGCAATAGCTGCTTGTTCCCTCCCTCGCTCGCTCGCTCTCACGCACACACATATACATCACTGCCACCGCTAAGAACATTGAGCCCTGCTGGATCAGGCAAAAGGGAGCTCATCTAGCCCAGAGTTCTGTTCTTATTGGGGCCAGCCAGATGCCCATTGGAAACCCACAAGCAAGATTGAAGCAGCAGAGCGCTCTCCCCTTGTGCAGTTTCCAGCAATTTGTAATCAGACGTATTACTGCTTCCAGGCATGAAGGCAAAGCACAAATAGCCTTCTCTCCTATGAACTGGTCTCCACCCCGTCAATCAGCCTGGACATTGAGGTCCAGCTACGAGGGCCTTGCTGGTGGTTCCCTCACTGCAAGAAGTGTGGTTACAGGGAACCAGGCAGAGGGCCTTCTCAGTGGTGGTGCCCTATGGAACGACCTCCCAGCAGATGTCAAGGAGATAACTAACCACGCAAGCTTTAGAAGACACCTGAAGTCCTGCATAGGCAGTCCTGTATAGGGAAGTTTTTTTATATTTGATGTTTTATTATGCTTTTATATGTGTTGGAAGCCGCCCAGAGTGGCTGGAGCGACCTGGTTAGATGGGTGGGATACAAATAAATTATCATCATCATCACTGCCTCCAGTGGAAGTGAGTTCCATAGTTTAACTATGCACTGCGTGAAGAAGTACTTTCTTTGACCTGTTCTGAATCTTCCAGCATTCAGCTTCCTTGAATTTCCATGAGCTCTAGTGCTATGAGAAGGGAAGGAACAACTTTCCTCTATCCACTTTCATGCAAAGTTTTATAAAGCTGTCATCTCTTAGTCACCTTTTCTTTAAACTAAAAAGTCCCAAATGTTCCCCCTTCCTTCCTAGGGAAGTCACCTCACCTCCTTGATCATTTTGGCTGCCCTTTATGTGTGTGGATAGACATCATACAAATAAAATGATGGTGGTACCTGCCTCACTTTCCCCACCCAGTTTCCCTGTGACTATCAGCAACAAATAGGTTGTCTCATATGCAGCCAGACCATTGCTCCATCTATCATATTGCCTCTTTCTCAACTTTTCTCTAAACTAACATGTTCCAAAAACTGCAACCTGCAAATGTTGAACAGAAAGGGGCAGTAATGCTTCTTGAATACCAATTGCTGGAAACCACAAGAAGGGAAACCAAGCCTTATGAGGAGCAGTTGAAGGAGCTGGGTATGCTTAGCCTGGGAAAGGGGAGAGTGAGAGGAGATATGATAGCCATCTTTAAATATCTCAAGGGCTGTCACATGGAAGAGAGAACAAGCTTGTTTTCTCCTGCTCTGGAGGGTAGGACTCAAACCAATGACTTCCAAGTTACATGAAAGGAGATTCCAGCTAAACATCAGGAATAACCTTTTGACAGTAAGAGCTGTTTGACAGTAGAATGATCTCCCTCAGGAGGTGGTGGACTCTCCTTCCTTGGAGGTTTTTAAGCAGAGGTTGAATGGCCATCTGCCATGGATGCTTTAGCTGAGATTCCTGCATTGCAGGGGGTTGGACTAGATGACACTCGGGGTCCCTTCCAACTCTACAATTGTATGATTCTATGTGCTAAAACACCCTTATCCCAGTTCAGCCCACAAGTTTTAAAATCGAATCTATTGACATAGACTTTTATTTCAGCAGATTAGCACCACAGTCTCTCTTTGAAGTTCCTTCAGCCTACAGCCTAAGGCGGCCACTTTAAGGTCCATGGCAGTGCACCCTTGGCAGTCAATTTTCCTCTGGCCTCACTTTCTACAATACCACACACACACACACACACACAGCCCTCAGGTAACACTCCATGCATCTGATGAAGGAGACTGCTGCCCACAAAAGTTTATGCCTTCATAAATTCCCTAGTCATTTCAAGTGCCACAAGATCCTTTGATCTTTTTGCTGCAAGACACTAGAATGGCTAACCCTTTGGATGTTATCAAGAGAAGTCTAAAATCTATCCAGCCATCTCTCCTTGCCACATAATTGGCAAAGCTATTAATCAAAAGGCAGAGAAAATGTAGTTGCTATACATCAGATTGGAAAACAATTAACTTGGAAATAGGTGCGCAAAGCTTAAATTGCAAAGTTTCTCTGTTTTCCTTCTTAACAGACTTCGGGGATTTGTTGTTTGCCCAACAGTGTTCAGCCTTGGAGGCCGGAGGGGGTGGGCAGGCTCAGAAAAAGATCTCAATTATAGCTAAGCAGCCATTGCTTGCAGCCACCCACAAAACGAAAACAAAAGGGAAGCCCACATTTGAGATTTAAATGAACTAACTTTTTTTAAAAATAAAAATAAAAAATCTTCATTTGAAACAGTGACATTACGAACTTCATCAAGTTTATGATTCAATTACTGAAGCCTCGAGGGTGGGCGGGGGAGAGAGAGAAAGGCCAGTCAATTTGTCACATGGCTTTGACAGGTGCTTTGGTTTAAAAATAAAACTGCTGATTTCGGCTTTCTTCTCCCCACCCCCAGCCCCTTGCCCCAGCAGCCGCTGCAGAGTTTGCCTCGCAACCAGCCCCTCCACCAAAGAGGCAAGAAGCAGAGATGGTGGCTGCTTTTACAGATCAGGATGGAAGAAGCCCAAGGAAGAACTGGGGAACCCCTGAAGGGAATGTCCCTGGCCCAAGGAGGGAACGGCTCGGGCATAGCAGAAACTGCTTCTCTCTCCACCCCCCCCCCTTTTCTCTCCATTCAGTTATATGCAGTTCAGACCCACCAAGCAGCTGTGAGTTAGGAGGGCAGCAAAATCCCTGCTTGGCCCCGGCTCACACCATGAACAAGGAGGCTTCCCTTGTGCAAACAAACAGGAAATAAAGAGCACAAACTATTGCAAATAAATAAATAGCAAATAATGAGCATACAAATAGGAAATAAATAGTACAAACCAAGTAGAAAACCCTACACAAATCCGAAGTGGAGTCCCTAAGTTGACTGGATGGCACCTTGCAAGCCTCCTTCCGGCAATTCCTGCAGCCAAGCTGGTGTCAAATGTATTGCTCTGCTTTCCTTTGGATGGCATCAGCGAGGCCGAGACGGGGCTCTTGTCGGGTGGGCAGCCCAGGACTTCCACAGACACTGCGCCCAGGCTTGCGCCCCGGGGGAAGTCACTTCAGTGCTGTTAACACAATGGTTTGACTTCACCCCAGGAGGCACACTCCATTGTCTCTTGAGACACATGGATGCCAACTGCAGTACAAATTATTGTGAACGAATAGTAAATAATTTGGAAATGAATAGTGCAAACTATTGCAAGCCGTGTAAATAAATAGTACAAATGTAGGCAGAGTGGGTGTTTGGGTCAAGGTGGGTGGACCTCAAGAGGGACTGGCACCTTGAACCTCCCTCCATCTCAGTCTGGCCAGATACTTTGACGGGCCTATACAAGAACAACCAACAAGCTTAACAAAGAACAGGCTGGAACAAGCGTGTAGCAAGTCGCAGGGGGTATCTGCATTCCGCTCCTTCAAAGCGCAGAAGTAGCATGTTGCAACCAACATTTCCAAAAGTAAAGTGACACAGAACCACGGACCCATAGACATATCCCCTGTAGAAGTTGTTGCCACCAGAAGCATCAGTAGGGGGTTGGTTCAGAATCTTTTGCACTCGGACCCAGATCTCCTGCCCCTCCCATTTTCAAAGCTTAAAAAGCTTTTTTTAAAATGCTTATATTTGCAACCATACATTTGCAGCACATTAATACATTAAATATTGAAACTCAGTATATGTCACGTTTCTTATTATTTTCCAGGAACAGGTAAGGTCTATTCAAACAGTAAAATGTTGTTATGACTTTCTCTTCATTTCCTTTACAGGTTAAGGCATGAGTTGCATGTGAAGGGGTCGGAGACATGGTCTTGGCCAACATGCATGGTTGCAATTCTCACCCTGTTTTTTTCTTTATTTGTGGTCGAGTTTTTAAAATAAAGTGCTTACAGGGAGCTGGATGTGCTACAAAGCCAGGGCTATTGAGACCCCATCAACAACCAACTTAATTTGCCCAGAGGGAAATTCTGTTTGCACTCCATAGACTACAGTAAGCCCTGACAGCAAGAGGCACAATTTGTTTTCCCCCTGTAAAAGTCAGTCTAAATTTACATCTATCTTAGCATATGCAAATGTTATGCAAATGTGTGCCATGGGCCTGCACCCAGAGTCTTTTTAAGCACCTAGCAACACCCCTGGTTACTACACTCAAGTGAGAGAGGGAAAATGAGCTCTCTTTGCATCTCCAGATATTTCAGCAATTTATACAGTGCTAGAAGTCCAGTCTCCTCTAACAACATTGACCTCAATGTCAACTGGAGAATCACAACATGCTAACATTTAGTTTTACAGTGTATAGATATGTCACTTGGAAAGGTGTCACACACACACACACCGGCATACTTGGGGTGGGGAATAAAACCATAAATGGGTCAAGTATCATTGAGAGTTTCCAATAATGGCTGAACAATTTCAAGGACCACTAGAAAAATTCGAGAGGGGAAGTCATAGATTTCCACAGACTCCAAACCAATTTTTGCACTTCTATAAAGGTAGGCAAAATGTTTCCCAGAAGTATTTATGTATACAAAAAAAAAAAGTTTCCTAAATCATCTGGGGAAGGAAACAAGGGCAAAGAAAAGTCACTTCCAGCTGCAATCTTTGTCGGGTCATTTAAAATGTGCCTGCAGGGTAATCCCAGCAGGTTGGGGGGGATCTGCATGTTATTTGACAACATCCACAGGAGGGGAGTAAAGAACCTAATCACTCTGCTCAGATAACAAGAGCGGATTTAGGCAGGGAGGTGGGAGGCAGATTTGGAAAGAACAGCATCGAGAAAACTTGGGTTAAGCCAACCTGAAGCAGAGGGGTGGGGGAGTCGGGGGGGGGCAACTTCACATTGCTGCAAACTCAAGGCTGCAGAGGGGCAACTTCAACCCGGAAATCTCGCAAGGAAGGATGTCTGAGTGCTGCTTATAATTTCTCACCGCAGCCCAGTGCTCACCAGAGTAAAGGCGGGCAGTGTGACTGGGAATGTCCACCCCAGCCAAGGTCATGCCAAGGCAGGAGTCCTGGGAGGTTTAAGGGTGGTGCAGAAGGCTGAATCAACAGCATTGACTAGTGCAGTGGTGGAGAAATCTCAGGTATGGGGCTGAATGTGCCCCCCCCCCGGATCTCTTCTTTTGGCCCCCAGAGCACACCCCTCTCTGAACCTGCTTCAGACCCTTGAGCACCTTTGCCTGGCTGGAATATGTCCTTGAACTGTGAATACGCCTCTTGCTTTTCTAGGTGAAGGATACCAAAGGGTGTGAGTGAGTGTATCAGTGTAGAAACCAGCCTACCGTGCCAAAGTAAAATTTAAATTCATTGCTCCACCCACTTTTTTCCTACGGTCCCACCCACCCACCCCTGGCAGGAGGCATTCTGAACCTTGCCCAGAAGGGAACGTGGCGCTCCAGCCAAATAAGGTTTCCCCATTGCCAGCCCAGAAAAGCGTAAGGTTTGCAACTGCCAGGCCTCAAGCTGGTTGCCTTTGGATCGGACTGCACTTGCTCACATGTGCCGAGCAAGGATGCAGCGACAGAATGGTCCTCTCCACTCCCATTTGCCTATGGGATCCTCCAGAACTGAAGGAGAGCCAGTGTGGTGTAGTGGTTGGAGTACGGGACTAAGACATGGGAGATCAGGGTTCAAATCCCTACTCAGTCATGAAACTCACCGGGTGACCTTGGGCCAATCACTCACTGGGTGACCTTGGGCCAATCAGCCTAACCTACCTCACAGGGTTGCTGTGGGGATTAAAGGAGAGAACCACCTTAAGCTCCTTGGATAAAAATGCAAGGTTATTCAATACATAAATAAGAGCCCTCCAGCTGGATCCGACCAAAAGGCTCCTTTAGTCCAGCATCTTGTTTTACACAGTGGTCAGCCAGTTGCTGCACAGGGAAGCCCCTAAGCAGGACCTGAGTGCAACAACACTCTCCCTTCTTGCCTTCCCCAGCAAGTGGTATTTATGACAAACTACCTCCAACACTGGGAGGTACGACTTAGCCATTCTATGTGGCCTGAATAGCCCAGTCCTAAAACCCAGTGTGTTGTTCCCTCCCTCGGAAGAGGAAACAACACACTGGACAAACCTTCCTGCTGGGGCCGATGGGAGTGGTAGTCCAAAGCATCTAGAAGTCACCAAGCTGGGGGAAGCTGCTTTGGAAGAAACTTTCTGAACATTTGAGCTTCTCATGAAGGCCTATGGAGCTCAGTTTACAGCCGGCCAATTCACCCAATCCAGCCATGAACTGCATGTAATTAATGCATGTCCAGCGAAGTATCGGAGTAATCCAAGATGGTTTGAGTGCCTGATCAATCATCTTTCGGCAGAGAAGAGAAAAACAGCAGTACAATATCCAGAGCCAGAGCACTTTGCAACTTCAACAGCAAACGCAATAAATGCTGAAGAGAGATTTTGCCTTCAGTAATGAATCTAAAACCGCTGCTATATAGGGAATATTTGGAATTCTCCTATGAGCATGACAAATCATTGAAATCCTTAAGTATTCTCTGCAGAGCAACTCCAAACCTTCCAGACAAAACGTGCCATTTTCTGGAGGCTAACAAGGTCATGTGGTGCTGATGTGTCTGGGTTGGGCATACCTACGGTAAGAGATTGCCTCCTTCCCTATATCCCATTGTGGTACCTCAAATGCACTGGGAATTCCTGAGTGCTTCATCCATATGGCGAACACGAGCAGAGAAAAGGTTCAGAGAGGTGTTTCTGATGGCTACTACAACTCTGAAGCCTCCTTCCCACCTGCAGACTTTCCCCCAAACCAAGCTGAATGAAGAGGGGATGTCCTTTACCATAGGGGCTGCAGTTCTACGATTATTTGTTGGCTAGAAAAGGTGTTGCTGATTAACTGGATTTTAAAAACAACAATGAAAAAGGCAAATAGTGTGTGCTAACTTAGAAGAGCCATGCCCTTTTCTCTACAGAAATGACCCTTCTAAGATGGTACCTGTGGAGGCAGATAAATAGACCCCCTAAACACAAAGTAAGTTTTCCCCCTCCTTCTCCCAGAATTCTTGTTTCATTCAAAAGCAAAATGCATGCAGATTCCAAATCACTTAATCATCATATAAGCAGCCAGCTAAGATTTCATCCATCAGATGACTGTCCTGATTACGTGTTTTCTTTCCCTTTAGTTTGGCAAGGAGGAGGAGGAGCAGGAGGATTTTCACCCGCCGTCTTGTTCTCCCTTATTTCAAGATTTTTGTATCAGCAGCATAATAAGCTTCTGGGGTTTCATGTGAAGGATCCCTATCCTGTGAGCTGGATACAGACTGAGTTTTATTACTTAAATTTAGGTCTCGTTGAAATCACTGGGACTAGCTCAGCATGCCATTCATTTCAATGGGAACGAAGTTCAACCAGCTGGAGTCAACGCAGTGTGTATTAAAACGGGGGGGGGGGGAGAGGACGGCAACATCAAGGAATTCTAAATCTGTAAACTTAAGCCTGTGAAAATGTCCGTCAGCAGATCACCACTCAGACTGGAGGTGAAGGTGGTTTGGCATTTCATCTCCACATTCCAGATGCCAGGAAGAGCCACTTTGCATTAGGAAGCATGGCCCTCGGTAGAACATGATAGTCCATGGGGCAGGCAACAGATGGGAGAGACAGAAGGAAGGGAAAGAGGCATGATTTAATGCATTGCCATTTCACAGGTGGGTCATGCCCCAACTCAACTGGATCATGTCCATGGCTCCATCGCTGGGGGAGAGATGGGGGTGGGAAGGGCCCAAGAGCTAAATGAAGTCATTTACTGCTCTCTCCCTGGTCCTCAGGACTTTCTCAGGCCACACCCATACTTTGAGCCCACCTTGAGCAGTTTCACCTGGGTGAGGTATGACCTTGAACTCTAAAAACCTTTCTTGCTTGCCATGATCTTTATTTACTTAACAAAAGTAATATACTACTTGATGGTAGAGAACCTCTTAAGCAGTTTAATAGAAATATTAAAATAATATTTTTTTAAAAAATTAAATAATTAAAAGAGATTAAAGCATCTATGTTTCTAAATGGAGGACAGATAGGAGAGTGTGAGCGTACCTAGAAATTGGCCCCCTGTACAAAATTGGCGCTGTGGGTTAAACCACAGAGCCTAGGGCTTGCCAATCAGAAGGTTGGCGGTACAAATCCCCACGGCGGGGTGAGCTCCCGTTGCTCAGTCCCTGCTCCTGCCAACCTAGCAGTTCGAAAGCATGTCAAAGTACAAGTAGATAAATAGGTACTGCTCTGGCGGGAAGGTAAACGGCGTTTCCGTGTGCTGCTCTGGTTCACCAGAAGCGGCTTAGTCATGCTAGCCACATGACCCGGAAGCTGTACGCCGGCTCCCTCGGCCAGTAAAGCGAGATGAGCTCCGCAACCCCAGAGTCGTTTGCAACTGGACCTAATGGTCAGAGGTCACTTTACCTTTACAAAAATAAAATTTGCAATCGCTGCTCTGCCCACTTTTCTCTCTGGCCCCATCCACCATTGCAATGTGACTCGCAGGAAGCAAGCACAGCCTTCGGGGCTGAAAAGTCCACACACACACACCCAGCCCTGTTCCTTGGAAGAGAGGGGAAAGATGAACGTTTGCTTTTAAAAAGTGGGTTCCCTGTGGCAAGTTAAAGCAGAGGTGGGGAGCCATCAGCTTCAGCCACCATGTGTCACAGCGCTGCCAGAGTGAACAATTGACTCTTTATTGTCAAAAGTACTCTTACAACTTAGGAAAAGGCATGCCCACTGGCTACTCCTAGGTGTGCACCCGATGAGGAAGTTGTTGCAACAGAGGCCCTGCCCCTGATCTCGGCTTATATACCTCCCCGACCCAAGCTGTGCCTGCATGCAACCTGTTTCTACTCCTGCAGCTCCAATCCTCGCCTGTTCCTGGGAGACAGTGGAGCAGGAGAGGTGGAGAGGTGAAAGTCCTTGACTCTACGCCAGCCTGAGCTCTATCTCTCTCCTTCTGCACCTGTTCTTCACGCTTCAATCCTGCAGCTTCTCCTGCCTCTGACTCTCATCTCCTGGCTGCTACAGGCTACCCCAGATCACCGATCTCTTCTTCCAAGTCAGCCTCCAGCCCCACTTGTGCTGGCGCCAACTCATCGGCATCCAGTCATCACTCCTCAGCATCCAGCCAGTACCTGACACCAGGGCTCCAAACTCCAGTCAGCCCCAGCCAACGTGTCAAAGGGTCGGGATGATGGGAGTGGGAGTCCAATCACATCTGGAGGGGCGCAGGCTCCCCATTCCTGGCTTAAGGTTAAAAGTGGGTTACAGGCTTTAAAAAACTGAACTCTGCAGATTATAACAATGGCATTAGGCTTCCCAGGAAGCCCTGCATTTTGTCCACTGTTACCAAATATTTCTTATAGTGGATAGCCAAAGGATGAGTGTCAGGCAAATTCTAGAGTAGCCTTTGTCACTCTGGTGCCTTCCCAAGATGTTTTGGATTACAGCAGCCCCATTTGACAACACGAAGCTAGCAGAGGCTGTTTTGGAGGGTGTTCTAACAGGCTTGGTCAGAAACCAGCATCTGCTCGATAAATACACTTCGGAAACTCCAGGTCTGACTCCAGGAGTGTCCATGGTAGATTCACAAAGGAAAAGGGATAGGAAGGACCAACTGAACACAGGAAGTTTGAAAACTCCAAGAGGATCAACTCTTTAAGGAGATACTGGGCAAGCTGAACGGGCCAAGAAATCCAGTTCGTCACTCAAGTGGTTTTGCCCCAGTTCACAAATATACTACTAAATTGCCATATATAAGCCCTCAGTTAAAATTATAGGAAGTGTGTAAATGCAAGCTGTCATTTCTATTAAAAACAGTAACCCTGCTTGGAATTTATTATATTCCAAGACACTTAAAACAGCTAGTCCAGCAAATAACATATTTCTATTCAGTTTCATTCTTTCTCTCTCTCTCCCTCTAATAATTTTCTTGTGGATTAAACTCAGGTTCAGCTGCAACCAAAAGCAAGTTAAACATTTCCTTTCTATTAAAACATCTAAATCAGAAGATTAAAAACCTACTTTGCATTTTTACAGAAAGGAACAGTCAAATCAGCAAGGCGGCTGCTTAGTTTGTATTTAATGCCAAAGAGTTCTGATGTTGAGAGGTAATCAATTTAGGAAGGGAGGGGATTTCTTTAAACTCCCCAGAAGGTGGGGGGGACCCTACATTTAAACAAAGCTTTTAATTATAATATCTCTCAAAGAACTCCTTCCAAAGCTGCCTTTCCTGCCAAGACTAATAGTCTCCCTATAAAGGCAGTTCTTGCCCTAGATTTCCTAGTCAAACATTTTCACACCATAGTCAAACTCTTTAATATATGGTATACCAGTTTTGGATGTCAACCCTTTAATTCACAGGGGAGTTCTATAGGTAAAATTGTTATAATGGCTTATTATTCTGCATTGTAAATCAAATACATATTGTACAATCAGATGTTTGTTGAGACAATGATGCACCATGATTAAGGGATCAAGAGTAGGAATGATGTAATGCCCTTCCCCCTTTAGATTGGCACACACAATAACCAAGGTTGACATTAATGCAAACCATGGTTTGATAAACCAGCAGTTAAAACTATGGCACAGGTTGTACGTAACACTAAGCCAGACACAAACATGCAGACTGCCAGACAGATCACTGTCACTTTGCTCCTCCTAATCCTGTTGCTGCTGTGTGAGCTACAGTAGTCCACGGTTAACTTTAGTAAATTGTCCAAACCCAGGCTTGTAGTTTGTTCCCACTACTGAAATCACAAACTGAAAAACCATGGTTACAGTTCATGGTTTGTCTGGAGGAACGCCAAAGCACCAGCCTGCATTCAGTCAACACACTAAGGCAAACCATGGGTTTACTTCATAGTAGCGCAGCAGCACCAGAGGAGCAAGCGCCCACCATTTCCTCCCTGGGAACCCATGTGTTCAAACTGTACCATGGTATGGTTTCGTGTATCAGCTGAACTGGGTCTGTGAGTCTAACGCTGGTTGCAAAACCCCAGCTATTAGTTGCCTGCTTAATGTTAACCATGGAGCTTAAGGTTGCATTGAAGCATATCATAACCATGGCTAAGGCAGTGAGGGATATTTGTGCAGGGAAGGAGAGACCAGAGAGGGTGTATTACATGTTCAAAGTTCCTTGGAACCATTGTATACTGAAGTTTTATATCCAGTAAACATGGGAGGAAGGTTGAACTCATAGGACTTACCCCTGCCTAAATATATAAAGGATTGTTTTATCTTTGGCGCAACTCCATGTTCTGTATGGGGCCCTGTTCTTTTTCATTTTTATTTACAAAACGGAGTGTACCACCCAATTCTACAGCAGAGGCTCAGGAATTTAATGGATGTTTTAAAAGCTTATAATTATCAAATTATTAAATATTAAAACTGTTTGTGAATAATAACAATGCAATTATTTATACCCTCATAGTGTTTCACAGCAGAAGCACAGAACTGAAGAAGTTCAATAGATGTGATCCATACTTTATCCTCGGGTTTTCAGATCATTTTTAAATTGAAGCTGAATAAATCTCAGGTCTAAATTATTGATCGTGCTTTAGATTGGGCAGTAATTTATCTGTGCCTTGACATAGTAGAGTTCCAGAAACGCAGGAGCATCAATTGATTTGCGCAACGTATTATAATAATAATACTTAGCATTTATATAGCAAGTTTTCATCTTCAAAGGCAGTCACACGCATCAATTAATGACTTTTAAGAGCCAGCGCTTCTGTAGGAAGAGAACAAGTTTGAAGCAATTTATTCCTTCCTCAGTTCACTGAAGTTTCTAGTTCTCATCAATACGGGATAATTTACAGAACTAATTTCCTTCAGTACTTATGTGTGAGTCTGTGATGCTGCCGATGACACAGAGTTAGAACCACTAAGATCAAGCAAACCCAGCACTGTCTACTTTAACTAGAAGAAGAAGCTCTCCAAGGTTAAATCTGCCATCTCAGATCTTTCTGTCTGCATTTCCAGAGGATGGAAGTTAGGATCCTCAAAGTACAAAGCATATGCTCTACCACTATGTGAGGGCTCCTCTCACAGTTGCACTTTTGGTTCTACAAAATACTTTTCAGGACCAGGTTCCACTGTAGCAACTCATGGATGGAGATAATTTTGCCACAGTCATCCATGCCCTGGTAACATCCAGACTGAGGCAACAGCTATCCCTTATACATGGGGCTGACTTTCAAAAGACTACGGACAAGCTACAATCACCTCAAAAGCTAGATTTCTGTGTGGGACTGGTCATTCAAAACACAATGCATCAGTTTTAAAGTGGGCTGCCTGTTCATAATTCAAAGTAGCTTTTAACCTTTGGATATGATGCAGGTATGTAAGATTATGCATGCTTGGAGAAAGTGGATGCAGAATTTTTTCTTCTCACTCTCTCAAAATACTAGAACCTAGAGTCAATCAATGAAGCAGGTTGCTGGACAGACAAAAGAAACTTCTTCACCCTGTTAAATTCTGGAATTTGCTTTGACCAGCGGTAGTTGAGGACCACCGACTTGGGACGGATTTGTCTCAGGGTCATGGGTTCAAGTCTCACGTTGGGCAAAAGATTCCTGCATTGCAGGGGGTTGGACTAAAAGACCCTCGTAATCCCTTCCAACGCTTTAATTCTATGAAAAGATTAGACCAATCCACTGAGGACAAGGCTGTCCATGGCTGTACTTTGCAGAACCTCCAGAGAAAGATGTGGTATCTAATTGCTGGGAATTACAAAAGGGGAGAGTCCTGCTTTTGGGGTTTCCCATTTGGGCATCTGGGTAGCCACTGTGAGAACTGGATGCTGGAGTAGATGGGCCCCCTTTGGCCTGATTCAGCTGCAGGGCTCTTCTGGTGTTCGTCTCCTTTCCCCAAGGTGTGGGGAAGAAACCTATGCCAGAGAAGAGAGAAATTATATGGCTTTGCCAACACACAAAACACATCCAGCCTCGGTAAAATGAGCCATCATCCTCTGTCAGCCTCCGGTTACAAATGACAAGTATGACTCAAGTGTGAAACTAGATTCTGAAACTGCCTTTCTAATGTGGGTACAAGTTCTCCCCCACTTCCCACCACCCATAATAGTTAAACCTTCATTAGGATTTTTTTTTTAAGAGGGGGGAAAAAACCTCCAGCAATAAAGCTATTGCCATTTTAATTCCTCATTTGATTTTCGGTGTATTATGTTACTTCCTCCACATCAGATAATTAGAATTGTGAAAGAATGAGGAAATCAGCCTAACGAGCAAGCTTTTTGAAATTGTTTATTGGATTTTTGCTTATATGGATATATCAAAGCACCCCGTGAAACAAAAACAGTGAATTCGGAAGCAGTAGTAGTGAGAGAAGACGAAGGCACCTCCTTTCGGTGCTGTTTGCTCTGCAGAACAGCTCACTCTAGGCAGATAAGAGTTTCATCACCATCTCCCCACAGGAAGAGATGGTGAAAAAGGAACTGTTAGCAGGCTCCTTCCTTGGAAAGCAGGTCCACATAGGTGAGGCCATGATGTTATTCCTGCTGCTCCCTAACATTTTTCCCACCCATGGTCACCCCCGTCAACGTCTGCCCTGTCCTGAAGACGAGGGTCATCTAGAGGACCTCAGGCAACATTTTCAATGAATGTGCAGATTCGCGTGGGATAGATTAATTCCTAAGCCCAACTGTGTTTGTCAACCAATGCAACGAACCAGTGGGCAACCGAGTAGGGGAAGATGCCCAGTTGTTTACCCCCAACAGAGGCACCTACTTCGCCCCAACTCTGCATCATTCCACCTGTCACTGAGACCACAGTCCCCAGGCAGTACGCAAGATGGGGGCTGATTCTGCAAACTTCAGTTTCTGCTGTATCTGTCCTAAACCAAAGCCTGCCTCTAGGCCCTGAGGATAGGAAAGAAAAGCTCTTCCCTCTGTTCAGAATCTCTATATCAGGGGTCGGCAAAGTTTTTGTGGTTTGGGCCGGTTCACGGTCCCGCAGCCAATGGGAAGCCGGCCAGCGTCGCGGAAGGCGGCCCCCGCTCTGCTCTGCGCCGGTTTAGCGTGGCACATGGGAGCTGACCGAGCGGGCAGCGGGGGTCCATGGGCCAGTTAAACAACCCCCATGGGCCGCTTGTGGCCCATCGGCCTTAGGTTGCTGACGCCTGCTCTATATGGTTGCCTAAAACGTTTGCATATGAATCTGTGTGAGGTCTGCAGATATGTGCATTGTGTGTGTGAACACCAGCTCCTTGGAAACGCAAGCTTTCAAACAGGGCAATTTCTCCACTAAATGCAGTCTCTGATGTTGTTTTCAAGTGTAGTACTCTACTCCCTGCTGTATAATTGAATGGTTCTCATTCACCAGCTGTAAAGGCACTGCACTCAAGAGACCCGTGCCCAGGGTGAAGGCTGTAACAGTGACCCCTACCAACAATGACCCTGCATGGAATTTCATGAGGGCAATGCAACTGACAGGGAGAAGTTACTTAGCATTTCCCACCACACAAGGAACAGGAGACTTAGGAGCGTTTGTCTGAAAAATTGTACACAAGTGAGCTATATTCTTGGGTTTCTCGCAATACCTCCCCAAGAACTACAATAAGCTTTTCTCAACAAGTGATCCAAGGTGACTAAGATGGCTAAAAAGTTTGGGTACTGCTGTCTTGATTTTTGCAGTGCTCGAGAAGCTGCTACTATACTGTATTTAGTGGGCGGGAATCTCTCTCTCACCCATCAACAAAATACTTAAAATACAGAGGAACAGTGCTAAAAAAAAACAAACCCCAAAAGTCTGTATTTCTATATGACACTACCCAAATTCCTCACTTCACAGAGCCCCTGGGGATTGAGTTTGTACCCTTCATTTTTTGTATGCTTGTTTCTGTCCCCTAGGAACTCATTCCATGCACTGACATTTCATATTATTGCTTGAGCTAACTACATTGTAAAAGCACACTCTTCCCCATTCTGATGCAACTTGTGTGTGCGGTAAAGCCTGGCACCGAGATTTACACATGCCGAGCATCCAAAATAGCAGTGGCCACATGTCTCACAAGTGCCACCATCTTGCATTCAGCATGGCTCATGTCCACAGGCATCGGGGGGGGGGGGCTGTGCATCCACAGCCTGGGTTCTGAAAACACAGCGCCATACTCAACATGGTGCCACTCATGCTGCCTTCCTCTGTCTGAGGAAGACGTCTTCGGGAAGCAAAATGTTGTCCAACATAGGGGCCCCAAATAGACCAGCCTACTGATTGCTTGACTTGGATTTCATCTGTGGTCATTCCAACTGGCTGCACCAGAGGAAGACAGACATTGAAGGCCCATCTAGCCTAGCTTCCTGGGACCAACTGTGATTTGGGGTTCTCCACTCCCAGAACTGTCTCCAGGCGTGAACATTGCACCCAATCCTTCTGGAACCAACCATGTGAAAGAACTGGCACCTGAACATGCTTATTCCCCCCCCCCCCGTCTCAATACCCTTTCTTTTCGTATCATGGCTCTTCTGAAATTGCAAGCCCTTTATTATAAATTATAAAATGCCTGGGGAAAGGCAGTATATAAAAATGTTGTAAGGCAAAAACATTCACACCCCATTAAATATATATGCAGTAAGCCTGCAACTTATGGCACATTTAACTTGTGCGCATTGAGCTTAATGCGCTTGGCAAAAAAAAAAAAGTAAAAAGGGGGGCGGGTGCCCATGAAAAAAATACTTCAGCAATCCGACCCACCATTGCCCCCAATGTGTTTTGACGATTCTGGCTTTAGGCGCGATTCCCGGAACGTAATCCCCGCGCAGGTTGCAGGCTTATGTAATTTAATGATATAATGCCATGTGGAGCTGCTATTATTATTTTTATTTATTGAATTTGTATACCGCCCTTCATCTAAAGATCTCAGGGCAGTTCACAGCATAAGAATACGCGAAGACACTTACTTTACAAAGGAGCCACAGAAGTAAAAAGCTTGTCTGTGACAGGAGCTGGAAGTGGATGCAGAATGTGTAGCCCCCTCCTGAAAAACACTGGGATACGATGTGCCAAGACAACATGGTGCTGATGCAGGCAGACCTTATGACTATGCAGAGGCATGTATGAACAGCAACCTACAACGGCCATTTGTTACCTCGTAATGGCTTTCTCAAAACTGGCTTGGAGGGAAAGAGCTCTTCATTTATGCCCCCACCCATTTTAATACTGCATTAGTGAAGAAAATAGTTTTCCCCACCCCCTTAATATTGATACCCAAGGCGAAGGCTCAAAGCTTATTAGCTGAATGAATCTTGTTCATGTGGCATTTTAAACCCTAGAGCTATTGTGGCTAACCAGTTCCCTTTTGGTGCAAGCAAGAATGATGGTGCAGTTATTGCACACAATGCAAGGCAAGAATTCCCAAGCTCTCCTCCCAATTTCGCCCCAATCTCCCGTGTGAGACCAGCTAATTAGGATTTCCAAACACAGTGAGAACTGATCAGCTCCCAAACTAAGAGCAGAACCTTAACCATATGCTGGTTTCAGCAAAGATTCAAAGCTGGTAGGAAAGGATGGAGCGACATGGATAGAAGCATAACAAGGCATTGGTAGAGGGTCTAAGGTTCCCAAAGCAACCTTTAACAGCTGGCCTCAGGGCAAAGCTTCTGGCCAAACAAGGTGTCCAAACACTGAGGCAAGGGTCAAGCTAGAAGAAAACTGGACAATAATGGCTACCACCCAATTGCAACCACTTGGGCCACCAGTCCTATGAAGAGCTAAGGACACACTTCTAGATCTTTGGGGCCAACCTGAAGATTTTCCAGCTCAAGGAAAGAAAATAAGGGTTTTGGCTTTAAATTTATGGCCTCCATTAAAACCTGGCATCGGAGCTGATGCAAAGTATGGGCAATACATGAAATAGTAAGAGCAGCCTTTCAAGACTCGCACACAATTCAGTCTCTGTTCTTGGTGTTTTCTTAGCTATGGCAGAGAGAGAAAGCAAAAAAAGATTTCTATGGAGATTAATACCCTATGCTTACTTCGTTTTATGGAGCATTATAGACTGCGCACAGTGTTCTCAGTAGAGATCAAGTATGCTGCAGTGCAGGCTTGAGGTGGGGAGAGAAGGTAGACCAGGATCTACCAGAAGATTTCTGGGTGAGCTGAAGTAGGTTAGCAACAGCTTTCGACTATGGCAGGTGTGGGGAACCTTTGGTTTTTCCAGATGTTGCAGAACCACAACTTCCATCAGTCCTATCAAGTTTGGCCTATGGCCAAGGATGATGGGAGCTGTAGTTCTGTAACATTTGAAGAGTCATAAACAAGTTCCCTATGCATGAACCATAGCAATGAAAAAATGGGACTTTTCCTCCTTAAATGAGAGTTCTGAAAACTTGGGAGTAATCAGGAATGCATTTTTGGGTGAAAGGACTCTGGGCTCATTTCATTTCTCTGGTTCAAGAAACAAATGTCTCGGCTAAGAATGCACTTAGAGGCAGCCTGTTCCTTACTTGATTATGTCTTTACAAGCTGGATCTGGTTGGTAGATCTTGCAGTTATAGTTAAACACCACCACCACCTAAGTAGACCCTGGTGTGGTAGATAAAATATTGATTGCAACTGTGAAGACTTAGGTTCAAATTCCCACTCAGATCACTGTGTGACCTTGGGCCAGTCACTGCCTCTCAGCCTAACCCACCTCAAAGGAAAAAACAACGTTAAGGTCCTCTGGCACTTACAAGACCAACACATTTTATTACACCACAAGCTTCAGTCCACAAAAAAACTTATGCCATCATAAAATGTGTTAGTCTTTCAGGTGGCAGAATACACTTTGATGTTTTCCTGCAAAAGACTAACACAGCTACTCCTTTGGAAAGTAAATCAGCAGAGTTGGGCACATGATAAAATGGGGAGAGGGACAGAAGGCTCACCCCAAGCTCCTTGAAGGAAGGAGGGGATAAAAATGTAATCATCCAAGTTATTGTACAACAGAGGGATCCAAGAGCCATTCAACCTCAGTTTCCTGGAGAGAATATGAGGTTCAGCAGAGAGTTCAACTACTGTAAACATTATTATGGTATGGAGTAAGGGAAGCCAATGTGGTGCCCTACAAATATTATTGGACTACAACTCCCATCATTCCCAGTCACTAACTATGCTGGCTGGTGCTACCCCAGATATGGACATGGCAAACATGCCAGTTTTAGCGTGGTGGGTGGGGAGGGAGATGGAGAAGAAGCAATGAATTTCCAAACAAGCTGCCATATGTTGCCGAGGCCAGATGTCACTGAAATGAGCTAGAGCAGGGTAGGCAACCTAAGGCCTTCTCAATCCGGCCCGCGGATGGTCCGGGAATCAGCATGTTTTTACACGAGTAGAATGTGTCCTTTTATTTAAAATGCATCTCTGGTTTATTTGTGGGGCCTCCCGGGTGTTTTTACATGAGTAGAATGTGTGCTTTTATTTATAATGCATCTCTGGATTATTTGTAGGGAATAGGAAATCGTTCATTTTTTTTCTTCAAAATATAGTCTGGCCCACCACATGGTCTGAGGGACCACGGCTGAAAAAGATTGCTGACCCCTGAGCTAGAATATGGAGTTTTTGCTCATGTACTACAATCACAGCCACTGTGGTGTAGTGTTTAAGACTAGGGCCTGGGTGGCCAGGATTCAAATTCCCGCTTGGCCACGAAGCTCACTGGATGACCCTGGGCCAGTCACCCATCTCTCAGCCTAACCTACTTCACAGGGTTGTTGTGAGGATAAAATGGGGAGGAGGGAATCATGCATACCACCTTGAGCTCCTTAGAGGAAAGGTGAAATATAAATCAAATAAATTAATTTGTATATAATAGTAATAGTAATAATTTTAGCAGGATTCACTTCCATAGGCTGCTCCCAACAAGAGTGCCAACTTTGCCCTGCAAGGGACCTACAATATGCCCCTCTGAAACAGGAATGTCAGTTCTCTCCAAGCATCCTATTACATATTGCCATTTATTAAACCTCTTCAGCAAACTTCCAGAGAGCACTAGGTGAAAAATCTGGTGTACTTCTATGTCCTCCATTACTTATTTCGTTTGTCTTCCCACACAATTATTTGAAGTAGGATGGAGGGGGCTTACAGAGACAATCCGCTTTATTTTACAAGCAAGCTTTTAATGCTGTCATGTTAGCAGCAACCTAAAAGAAGAAAAATGTGTTTTAAAAGGTTCCATTTCAAATGCATAACAACTGCTTTTATGTATGACTCCTAAAGGAAAGGGGGAGGTGGGTATAGTCAAGTCATGTTTAAATGAGGTTCTGCTACGTGTGTGTGTAAATGTAAATGTAAATGTATATGTGTGTGTGTGTATGTGTGTGTGTGTGTGTGTGTGTGTGTGTGTGTGTGTGTATGTATGTATGTATATATATATATATATATATATATATATACACACACACACACACACACACACACACACACACACATATATATACATATATGCATACATACATACACAATAAATAACTGTTAGTCTTTCTTGTTGGTATGTTCATAATTAGGACCTCCTTGTAGCCAAGAGTTTGCCAAGAGCTGAAAACAGAGCAAAAGCTCCTAATCAGTTGAGTTTTTAAAAGTACTGACGAACTCCAGCTACAGCAGCATCTGGAAAGGAGGCAGGAAACCCAGACAACTTTCAGGGCCTTGAGTTCTCTAAACCAGCTTACAAGTAAAAACAACCCTTTGGACTTATAGTGTTTGCAAGCTCATTCTGCACTTAGAAAAGCATGACTATCTCATTGCTTGCCCCGCCACAAGGCTTGTTTAAAAACTGTTCTAAAATATTGAAACCCTCGACTTCTAGCAAATCTGATGATGAGAACCTCCAAAAGCATGTGCCCACATCATGCAGGCCTGTATTTCCCCAGCTACGTGCCTCTGGGATTCATCCTTTGGCTCCCTGCTCAGACAGTCCCTTCAACTCCAATAAGGGCTCTTGAACTGGGCAGGTTCACAGCCTGATGCTCTGCTCCTAAGCACATTTACTTAAGGAAACTCTGCTGACTTCAAAGAAGCCAATTCACAAAGTGCTTAGGGCTGCAGCTTGCAGCTCAAGGCAATGGGGTACAAAGTACTCAGCTATAACCACTAAAAGAAGGGGGGGGGGAATTGTGCTAGGTTCAAATGCAGAAAACCCACTTCATTTATGTAACAGTGGAATCCACTGGGGTGTATACATAATGCTCCCTGGAGGTAAGAATATGGTCGTGGTTCTGTCAGGTGGATTCTAACTTGCATTTTAAACCAATGGTAACAACAGGCTTTGTCCTCTGTGCTGTTCCATGGTGAGTATATCACCCTCTGGCAAACATGACGAGCTTGTGCCCACTTTTGAAGCTACAGAGTGGGGCTGGGACTGTCACAGCAACTTCACTGCAATTTCCACCCACCCCAATCCTGAAAGAAAAGCCGGCTGAGAGTTAGAAGCTCGCTCCTCACCTCGCTCTTCACGGGGAGAGGAAAACAGGTAGGGAATCTCTCTTAGCCTTTGCTCAGCAGCAAGACTCCAAAACGCATTGCCAAGCGCCAGCTGAAGCCAGAATGCTTCTTCCCTCCTGCTTTTCCCACAAGAAATGTGGGGGGGGGGGGCATTTCTTTGCCATTTGGCAGAGGTGCCAAAGCCAAGCTAGCCAGTGTGGGGAGGAACCACACAACCAGAATTTGGGGGTTGGCCAGCAAAAATCGTAGACCCTGATTAACAGCCAGGTGTAATGGTGAATAAAATTAGCACATGGGTTGAGGAGGAGGTGGTCTGTGCAATACCATAGCCAACTCCTGACTCCTTAACTCCAAGCAGCAAGCCTTGGGCGCATTCTCACAACTTCGCATGGCTTCCTAACTCCTAGGAGAAAAGGCCCCGTCTGCACTATCCATTTAAAGCAGCATCGTATCACTTGGCTTTCCCCAAACAATCCTGGAGTCTGCAGTTTGTTAATAGTGCTGAGAGGGCCAAGATATTATCCTAAATGAGGGAGAGGTGGACAGCAAGAGCTCAAGATCCCTAGTACCAAACCCAAATTGTAATTTGTGACTGTAATGAACAAAAAAGTTTCATAGACAAAGGCAGCTCCAAGAGGCCCTAAACCCATTTCAGCATTCATTTAGCAGCTTCAGCTGTGTGCAATTAAAACTTCAGTATTAAATGTTAGAGAATAAAATAATGAGGCACTTAAAAAATAATCTGTGCTCCACTGGGCCATGCTCAGCACAGATTTCATCAGATCATTTGTAAGACAAAAATAGATTCCTATCAAAGTCACAGTCATTGTCCTAAGTTAGCTGACTGCTTTAAGTGTCAACACCTTTTCCTTTTTTTATACATAAAAACACGCTGGAGCTCTACAGTCAAATGATACTCACTCTTGACGTGAATTATTCCAATAGCATTAGATCATAACAGTGCCACTGGTGCCATAATTCTTATGCAGTCTTACTTGGAAGAAAACTTCACTGAAATCAATGTGATTTGTAAGCATGCCCCAACCTTCTAAAACTACCTGTTTCGGAAGAACCTGCAAGCTCAGTTCCTTTCAGATTTTAACATGTCACCTCTTCCGTGAAGTCTGACCCAGTGCATGCCAAGAATGTTGCTGCTAAACATATTCCCTTGCAATTAAAACTGTAATACGGAGGACAAGAATGTTGCTGCTAAACATATTCCCTTGCAATTAAAACTGTAATATGGAGGACAAGCGATTGTCCATCCACTTCAGTTATGAGGGAGAGTAGTCATCTGAATCTGTACTGATCACTTCATTTTGTCCAACAAATCTGCTGTCTAGTGATAGTAAATTGTTACATCAGATTTTAGTTAAGAATGGAGCATTTGCATGTATCTGATGCCTTCCGGATGTTTTGGGCTTCAATTCAATGCAACTGGAACATGGTGCTGTGCTGGCTAGGCCTGATGGGAGCTGTAGTCCAAAACATCCACAGGGCTCCAGATTGGTGAAGGCTGCACTATACCAACAACAATTTGAAGTGCAAGTCCCAAAAACACCAAGTAGGGACAAGTCAACTAGCAAGGCATGGGCATCATCATCAGGTAAAACAACAATTATGGAGTCTTCATAAAAGAAACAAATATTCTTCAGAACAGGAAAAGAGGAGAATTAACTTAGCTGAACAAAAATTAAAAGGTGCATCTTTACATACATTTAAATGAAACTGCACTTGCAAAGGAGGCTTGTGAAGTAAGCTGTGTAACAGACAGATAGATTTAAAATTCAGCCCTATAATACTCTTATGATCTCAAAACTGCTAACATATGACTTGGGCAAGAAAAATGTTTTAAGAATATGCAAGCTTAAAACTTGCATATTATTATTTTTAAAAAAGAATGTTAGTTTATAAGTGCTCTAAACACATGGCTAGAAAACATACTGTATAAAAACATGCACACTGTTACACATCGAAAGAAAAACAATGAGAACTGCATATTTTTAAAACTGAAATGAATTTTAATACAGAAAATGAAACTAACATTTTACAACATTTACAGGTAAACATAATACTTATATTTAGAGAAATCAAAGAATGTTACAATTTAAGAAGGTGAAATGTTACAAGCTTGCACACCAAAAATCAAAAAATGAAAATTAAATTAAAAATGAAATGGTTACCAAGATAATGCAGGTCAAGGGATCAAAGGTGAAGGGTCACACATTATTAAAAAGAAATCCAAAATGGCGCTGCATCAAGATCTCTGCAAAACAAAGGAGCTACAGTAAGTAAAAAACTAAGTATGTTGCACAGATTCACATTTACTGAAATGAATCAAACACATTGCAATCAGTTATGACAAATCAACATTTACAGTCACCTTCAATTCAAAACATATTTCTACTACTTGGGGGGGGGGCTCTGCACAGCCTTAGCAGTTAGTTTTGTAGTTGCTTATTTATTAAAATCCAATAAAAAGAATGCATCACATATCCAGTGATGACTCAAGTAGCTTAATTTTTTTAATAAAAAAGTTAAAACCACACTATGTTTTTGACACAGTGATAGATGAAATGCATGAACAATTTATTTGGAAATAATATTGTTAAGTGTACTGCAAAAAAAAATATGCTTCCCCCCCATATATTTTTTAAAGAAGCAGAGTCCAATTTCAACCCAGTTACCCCACTATATTGACCTCAGTTGGACTATTGATTTGGCTGCTCTTGATTTAGCAAACATTATAAAAGCCAACACACATGTTTAAAGTAAGTAGCTCTTTAACTCAATAAAAAGGTCTTCTAAAGTAAGTTTACTACTAAAGACATCTAAAGTGATTGAAATTCTGCTACATAAAGTGAGTAATCTTTGATATACATTCTAACACATCTCAGAGGAGTTCCCAAGTCATTCTGAAATAAGAATGTTATGTTGATTCTTCTCATTTTGCTAAATTTTATTCCCCACAAAAAGCAAGTTGTTAAGACTTAATATTTTTTCTTTTGCAGGTGAGGAGGGCGCGGCCGGGAGGACTCCTCAAGAGTTCAGCTGGTCTCATGTGGTAAACAAACACTGCATAACCCTCAACCACCAAGCACAACACATCTTGCTACTTCAAGTTCAATCTATTTTTTTTAACATACAGATTAACATTATATTAAAAGGCAGCATCCGATCAACCTAGAGCTGCATTTAAAAAGCAAATGTTAGGGCTTCCTGACTTATTGGTAATGTAGGATATTTGAACGGGGCATAGAGGGTAAAAAGTATAAGTTCAGGAAAACAAGCCACAGGCTACAGACTTCTCAGAACTGAGACTCTACCCAAAGTAATCCGATTACCAATACAAAAGGAAATGAATTTATATATTACATTATATCCTGTCTTTTCTCCAAGGAGCTCAAGACTGCACACATGGTCCCTCACTTTCCATTCTCTTCCTGCTCACCTCCTATTTTACTCTCACAACCAGCTAGGTTTGACTAGGAGACTATGACTGGCCCAAGATCACCCAGTGGGCATCATCGGTGAGTGGGGATTTGAACCATCTCCTCAGTCCCAGTGCAAACCACTACACCACACAGATTAAAGAGAATTAAGTCTCAAATGGGGAAGAAACTCAATCGCTTTCTTGTCATGGTAAGCACCCCCACCCCTTTGGTGAGCACAACGAACCTCTACCTCCCCACACACACACCAAAAAATGGGGGTTGCCCCTGAAGTCACAATTCACTGTAGAGGCACCTCAAGCTCCCAACTCCAAGTTTGGAAATGACTGTAGCTCAGTGATAGAGCATCTGTTTTGCATGAATAAGATATCAGTCTTAATCCCCAGAATTGTCAGATAGGCCTGGGAAAGACCTCTCTGTCTGAAAGCCTGGAGAGCCCACTGCCAGTCAGTGTAGACAGTATTGAACTAGATGGACCAATGTTCAGACTCATTATATAAGACAGCATCCTATGTTTCTATAACACAACACAGAAAATCCCCCCACCAAGGTCAGGGATGATCCTTGGAGTGGGCAGGGGGGATCATCCCTGACCTCATGCTGCATGCTCACCACCAAAGTTCAGCATGACATCAGAGACCAGTCCTTCATGTTGGGATGGAGCAAGGTCACAGTGACCCGCAACCAGAAATTGTGAAGGCTGGTCTTAGATGCAATGTATTTGCATACTATTTCAACTAACCCCCTTGGGTGATGTCAGTGTGGCCATTTGCTCCTGGTTTTCCATCTCAATCCCAAAACACAGTAGCCTGTGAAAGTAAGCAGTAACAGGGCTAAAGCAAAGAGAAACGAATCCACACAGCCAGTTACACTAAATGGTACCAGTTAAAGGACACCAACTGGTACCAGTTTAAAAGGCTTTTGGCATTCATGTTTCAGAAGCATCACAGGCCAATTTCCCAGATCCAGCTCAGTTTAGATACAACTCTGAGCAGCTGACCAACCATGGTTGGGAGGGGGAGCACCCCATAGTCTTGGTCACTCCTCAACCCATTCCTTTCTTGCAGGCATTAAAAAAACCAAAAACCTTACTATTTCAAAGCCAAGTAGCATGCAATGTCTACATAAGCACACTACTCATAGTTTGCCCAAACCATGCTTTGCAAATCTAATTCTGACCATCGTTGCAAACTATAGCTTGGTGCCAACTATAGTCAGGAAATGAATGGGCAAAAAGGTAGCACTTAGACATACTTTGCTCTGAGGCGAAAAGGAGAGGGAAGATCTGTGCAGAGAGGTGGCACGAAAGTCTGCAACATGATTAGGAAACTGGGCAGCACTACATCTGCACAGGACATGAAAGCTGAGCCAGAGTTTTTAAGTTTCTCACTGCAATTCATGTATTGCTTTTTCTATCTTCATCCTACTCACATCCTCTACATCCAGCCGTTAACCCTGGAATTACTTGGGAAATAAAGTGAGCCAAAATAAGAATATGTTCTGGGAATATGATCCTGCAGCAACCAACACACATGCCCACAAACAAAAGCAGAGTCAGCCCAATCCTCTCCTTAAATTAGTTTTTTTATTAAAATCACTTGCAGGACTGGAAACTAATGTCTTAGCTCCTTGGGGCTGCCTGCCTACAAAAAGAACAAAAGATAAACCCAACCCATCTCTCCCCTCCCCACTCAGCAAAGCCACTGGAACAGGAAAATAAACCCTACATCATTTCATTTCTACCAGAATTCTCATCTCATATTGCATCTGTCATATGTATTCACTGCTGGGAGGCATGCACGCCATTTTAAATGTTACAGCAAGAATCAATATCCCATCACAATGTCAGTATGAGGCACACAATCCTTCAGAGGCACTGTTGTTTGTATTGTTCTAGTCTTTGAAAGGAGAGGGAGGAGGAAGAGCTAAGAAGCCTGATAACTAGTATATAAGCAAGGTGAAATCAGATTCATCTGAGTAAACACCGTATTTATTTAGGGAGGGGAGAAATGATCACATACTTCAGATAAAACAGTATGATTAAGTTGGCACCATTTCCTCAGTAACCCTAAGCCCAGTTCAAAGCCAAAGTATAACTTCTGGGATAAAACATTAAGAAAGTAACATGGGTAACTCCAGACTGAAGCAGCTGCATAGCTCCAAGAACAAGAGGCCTTGCAGAACTGAGCTGAAAAGCATCCATAACTATTCTAATAGAGCATTTATGTGACATTTCAGCAATACATTGTTTTTATCCAATCCTATCAAGAATCCTTCAAGGAGACAGAAATCCAGACCCAAGAACTAAACATTACATTCCATGTAACTAAATTCATGCTAAACTAAAAGACATTTTTAACATTTCCCTATTTAAATCCAAGTAATAAAAAACACGGTAAGCTACATAGGAAACACCACACGACTTAGTCCAGGCAGCTAATAAAACAGCACCCACTCTGAATTTATCTACATTAGCCCACAGACCAAACCGAAAATTCATACCATACCTGATTAACAATACTGTGTATATCATTCCTGGAAAGGTCTACAACCTAAGAGATGGAACATAGGCGGCAGACCTGCAGGCATCATGCAGCTGGTGTGTGATCATTACTTAAATTATGCAGAAAGGTGAAGCGATCTGGTTAAGAAATTACAACAGTCAGAGTGCTTTGCAAAGTCACCCACATCTCCAGTGCAGCATCTTCTACAGTTTGCCACAAAATCACATCCAACCCAATGCTTTGTTAAGCAGCAAACATAGTCCAGCTATACTGCACTGCCAGTAACAGCAAAAAAATGTATAAATTAATAGGGAACTGGGTTTGTGCACCCCACAGTAAACTTTGGGCCCCCTGTAAACACAACCCAAACTCTACCAGATACCACAGCCTCTTGTCCAAGCCAACAGTTTGTTGGTGCACAAGACACTCAAATGCGGCACTCACTTGCTGAAAGTACCCAACATGCACAAACAGATTAATGAAGGAATTGGGATATGCAACCCACAGTAAGCTTTAAGTCACCCAAATCATACATAAGTATACAATACACTGAGGGTGTACTTGATCATCTAGCCTGCAGTTGCATCAATGAGCCAAAATGTGTCTGCCAGAAAAATGGAGTTTTGTGTGCATTGATATGTGCACAGTCCAAAACTGGCACTGGGTTCAGAAGATGGTGAACATCTAGCTGGTGAAGGGCTGGGTGATTATTGTGATGACTCATTTGAAGATGAATATCTTAAGGCCAAATTCACATGGGACAAATTAAATCTTTTGACAATTGAAACTGTGAGGTTTCTTGTGAAACTGCCACAAATGCTTTTAACATATGCCTACGTGGGGTGTTTCAGAACAATTATCAAAGCATACATAGAACATTTCTTTATTAATGTCTTTACATCTGAGCTACAAGGCAATGTCTAAGAACAACATGCACCCATTTTTTAAAGGAGCTTCAGAGTAAAACTGAAAGCCTTCTATAGTTCTTATACAAATGACAACTTATGTTTTTAACCTTCACTAAATTAAACTTCCCCCCCCTATTGCCCCAATGTAAAGAATAGACATGGCTGGTTGCCTTTTGACAAAAAGTATCTCCAAAACTTTGCAAAATATTGAATATTTTACATGTAAGGTTGCACTCAGAATAGACCAAGTGAAATTAGTGGACCTGAGTTAGGCATGTCCATTGATTTCAGTTAGTCTCCTTACAGTGATAACACTTGATACAACCCACAGAAAACTTGAAAAAATAAAATGATTTGTGGGGATGGGGGTCAAAATGATTAAAATTGTGCTTACACACAAAATCACATGAATGCCAGGAGTTTGTTAGCTACTGAAGTATAGACCATTCCAGAAATCATGTTCAGCTTAATTCATAACATTATTCACACCGTGTGGTAAGAATTCAACCACTGTTGTGATGTGGCTCAAGGGCTACACATCACCATATTTCTTCTTGTTTGTCAGAGTTCTGAACCATTGTAGACCATTGCAGCTTTCTGTTTCGACCTCTCACACTATAACAAAAATTAATTAACTAAATAGGGCCCAGTGTCAAACTTACATGAGGGGAAGAGGTCCCTAAACCATAATGGTTAGGATAAAGTAAGAACATATTCTGTTCTTATGCTTTCTAGTGGACAAAGATATCCAGGGGTGGGCTGACCAAGTAGGTGAGGAGAGTGATAAACACTTCCTTATTAAATGAGGTAGTGGTTAAGAACTTTGCTAACATAGTCCTTATTGAATCCCGCCATATTTCAGGTAATCACTAATATTCCTTTTCTGAGCAAGGTGTTTGAAAATGTGGTAGTGACATCAGTCCACATTCTCCCAGATGAAATAGATTAAGGTCCTGTTATGGCTGTTGTTACCCAGTTGGGCAAACCACACTGGGAAGAGAACAATAAGAGTGCCACCTGCTGGTTCTACTGGACCATTCAATGGTATTTGATATCATTGAACACGGCACCATTCTGGACCATCCAACTAGAATGGGACTCTGGTTTCAGCCCTTCCTGGACAGACAGTTCCAGAAGGCTGGGCTGGGGGATTCCTATTTGACAATTTGGCTGCTGGCAAACCCACTGGGTGAGATCATCTGGGGATGTGGAGTGCGGTGCAACTCATATGAGGATGGCACCCAACACTTTTTTCTTTCCCATCAAACTCAAGGGTGGGTGATGGACATTTGAGTGGCACTTGGTTGGAACATTGCTGGGGGGTACGCTTGACTTTGATTACATGCCCAGCACTATAGCTTCCCACCCTTGCCTCATCTTTGACATCCTCCCGTTGTTGTGCAGTTTTTAAACCATTGAATTGTTGTATTTGTCATCTCATCTTTATCTGTTGTAGACAAACTCTATTTTATATATATAAATATATAAATATATAAATATATAAATATATATATATACACACACACACACACACACACACACACACCATTTTTATGGCAATATGAGTTACAAATATTTATGATGAGTGTAACTCATTTCACCATTATGCCTGCACATGTAAAGACTGTGTCCTTTTCCATGAGGGGGGAGAAGAAAAGGAATGTAGGGGCCATGTTTGCTCACTCTAAAGTGTGTAGAAACTTAACAGTATGAATTTTTAAAAAAGCTTGTCCTTGAAACGCAAACTACAAACTCTACAAACTCTACAGACAGTAGACCCACTGAATTTAACTGACCATGTCTATTAATTTAAATGGGTCTACTCCGAGTAGAACCAATGTTGAATACAACCCTTTGAAGTTAATACACTTGAGCTACAACAACAACATTCTGTTTTTAAATTGTTGATTGAATACAAGATTTTTTAAAAGATGCATAGTCACTTTTCTTGGCTCTAAAGCATTTATTACATTTTCCCAACACCCAGAGGTATCTTGACATCAGACAGCCATGTTCTTACCACACCCATGGAGAAGATTGACCTTAAGCAGGTCCAAGGATACAACCCATTCTATGGTTGCCAGAGAGCCCATGGGCAGCCATGGCCAACAAAGTTTTGAGGGGTGGTGGTCTGCCCAGCAATGGACATACCCTGGATTGGGGGGGGGGGTCCATCCTTCCTATTGCTTCAAATTTCTGGAAATAATTCCCAATATTTATTTATTTCTGAAAAAGTAATCACAAATTACCCATGATTCCATTCCTCCTGCAATAACCAAACATCTCAAAACATGCTAGCAAAAAAATACACGCACACACAAAACCCTGGCAGAGATGCAGTAATTTGTTCAATTTTATCAAAGTGTTTATCCTGCTTATCTGGAGGGCAGAAGCGGCAATTAGCTGCTACTGCATCACAAAACACTCAGCCTCTGGAAATCAGCATTCAAGGAAATGTTCTACAATATGTATTGCAGGTCCTGGTACTTCTACACAGCATTTTACAAAGAAACTATTTTCCAAAGTCGATTTAAACATCTTTGTGCAAGGCACTAGAATAAAAGAGGCAGATGAACTGGCTCACTTATCAAATGAATTGGGAATGAAGAATATTACATTTTCTAAGTTGTTGAAATGCTGCCTTTTCAATCTTGCTATCTATGCTTCCAAGGGGGGGTTATTTCACATGGAAAACAAAAGCAACATGAGAAGTAGCGGGGGCGGGACATAGAGATGCACAAATAGAAAAAGCCTATACAAGAAAATACTCCCTAATTGATTTCAGTGAGAAAAGCTGAATGCTCTAAATATATTTCAGATACAGAATGCTGTACATAAAATGAGTGGCCACTGCTGAAAGGGGGAGGAAAGAAGGAAGCAGAAATACTACCTGCTTACCATTACCTGCTGTAAATAGCACCTAGAGAAATACTAATGCTTATGGAATGGGCATGGGTCAGAGAGCGGCAAAGGAGAAGTCCGGACAGGTCCCCAGGGCAACCAGAGACAAGCTGGTTTACTTGGAAGCTGAAAAAATACCGGTACTACCTGCATCCTTAAAAGCATAAGGGGATTGAATTAGTCCTAAAGGAAGAGGCCACAGGAAAATGTGCAAAACTCAAGAAACATTTAATACAACCCTTGATGCTTCACATACAACCACTTGTCAGCACCAGATTCACTATTACATGGCTGGGGCAGGGGGTGATTGTTAAAAGGGCAAACATACCTACTGATACAAGGAATTTGGCATAGCATTAAAAAGGCTGCTGATCGTCTTTCATTTACTGCAGGGGAGAAATTTGCAATGTATCGGATGCATACGGTGTTAGGGTGCTTTTTAGAATGTTTTTATTCAGATTTTTTCAAAATACAAACAATCAGCAAACAATGAAAAAAACGCTAATGGAGATATACGAAAGCTCAAATAAAGTATTTTGATATATTCATTTTTGTCAGGTTCTATACAATGCTAATTTGACTCAGAGTAGACCCACTGAAATTCATGGTCATGACACACTTAGATGCATTCATCCCAATAGCTCTACTTAAGTATTACTTAGTATAATACAACCCTCCAACTTATGGCTACCCTCAAAACAGTTGGGAAGGCTGCAGCCCCAGGCATACCTACTAGAAAATCTCATTGAACTCAGTAGGTTACAGTCCTGAGGATAAAGGACACACATGTATTAAGTGCTGGGGGGGGGGAGCAGAAAGGAATAAGGAATACAGCAGCTTAGCTCTAAGAACACTAGCCACTTTTATGACCTTTGGCTGGTGTGGAACATTATTTACAACATAATGGCATTTGGAGAACAAAGTTTCCTGCTTGGCAGGGGGTTGGACTGGATGGCCCTTGTGGTCTCTTCCAACTCTATGATTCTATGACCTCTACAGTAGGAAGGCAGCACAGAAACCCCACCTGGGGGGGGGGGAATAAGAGTGGTGGAAGGGAAGAGAAACTAAGACTTCGAAAGAGTCTTTGGTAGAGAATGTGGGGGAAGATGATGCAGCCTGCAAAACAAGGAGGGAGAAAATATAATGAGTGAAAAAATGTACAGCAGGAAATTAAGACTGAAGGAAGCTATGTTGGTGGGCGGGAAAAAGCTCCTTGGGGAAAATGGGCAGCATAGAAGACAGGTAGGGGTGAAAGATACCTGTGAAGCAAAGTAGGAGCTGTATTCAGGCACCTGAAGAGCAAATTCACCTTCTTAGCAAGCATCTTTAAAGGCCTCTCTCCGATTTATTTATTTATTTTTTAATGCGGCAGCTAACCTCTAGTTGTAGAAAGTCTCTTCACTGTTTCAGTACATTAATGACCCTCCCTTTCTAGAACTGAATAGGAATATAATAATGGGTAGAACGGTCAGATTCTGTGCTCTGACATTCAGCAGAGATAGGTCAATTTTCTAGCTGGTCTGTTCAGGAAAAGGTACGTGAATTGGGGAGAGAGATGCATAAAGCACCAGAGTTAGTGAACTATATTGTGGAACACATATATTATGCACAAAGTGCCATAAAACATCATACGGGCACAATTAAAAGCTTGGTGGAGAAATTGTTGGAATCAAATAAATGGATATAACAGACTATAAAGAAAGGAGAAACCTGTTTAGAAGGATACAGTCAGGGAAACATAGTGTTAACAGAGAACCCTCTCCAAAGTGAGCAAAGGGGTAGTGTTACATGAATTTTAAGGTGCACACATAACAGACACACACTCCACAGAAAACAAATTCTTCACCCTTCAAAATTTAGGAAATATTCCCTGAAAAATAGACACTTTATCCAAGTTCACAAAGCAATCCTGAAGCAATCTTGACTCTCTTAATGACCTCTGACTCTAATCAGTCATGGCCATGGAAGTTGTGTTCCAAAACATCTAGAAGCCACCAAGTGGCTATTGCACCATACAGTTCAACAGATACTGCAAAACCAAAATCATATTTGAAACTTTTCTGCACAGAATCCTATTGCTCAATAATTATTCTTTCCCGTCAACTTATTTGGAATGCAAGGCTACAATTTTAGAGTCTGTGGTGCAATCGCCAGCAAGCTTTCTTATCACAACATATTTAACACAAACAAATGGCAGATACTGCTAGTGAAAGGACTGGCAGAGGATGACAATCAAATACCTATGCTTCCAGAGATCAATCACATTTTTATGTTATGTTGTTGCTGTGATTGATATAATTGTTGTATCTTTAGTTTTAGATCTTATGATTTACGTGGAAATTGTTTCCATTTGGTTGTGTATATTTTTATGTGTTTTATTTATTGTTTATGACTTCTGCTATGTTTGTAATTATGTGATTTTGTAATTATGCAAATCTTGTCATGTTGTAAGCCGCCTTGAGCATAGTTGCAATTATGGAAAGGTGGCATACAAATAAAATGATGATGATGATGATGTTAATCAGTAAACACAAATATCTCTTCACTCTTCTATTCAACATTTACAAGGATTTTAATGAACTGGAATAATGTAACAAAGAAGAAAAAAATCCCAACACACACACAAAATAATATGTGTCCCTCAAAAGGTCTTGGTACTACAAAGTCACAAATTACTGGAAACCATGGGTATATGATATGGTGTCATTTCCCCAAGACTAAAGAGATGGTAGTAACCCATCAATGGGACACATATGGTATAGAAACACAGTGGAATGAAGCAGTTGAAGCCTTGGGTCTCAAAAAAAGTAAAGGAGGAAGTCCTTCACAGCAGCTATGGAGCAATGTTAACACAAATAGATAGGCCAGTTTCCACATGCTCTCTCTGTCTGAGGCTATCCAGCCAGATCTACCAGCCAATTATTTCTTGGTTCTGTTCCAAGAACCCCAGGGCCACAGAAAAGAGAACCGAGGGGCATACTGTCACTGCATAGAGCAACCATGAATAGACAACCATCAGCCCAAAGCGGCAGTCCCAAACTTTTGTGTAAATTGTACTAAATTTACAACGCTGTGGGGCAGGAGTGCGCACACACATGCACTTTATGGTGCCCTTGTTAATAACACTTCTTTTTTCGTGTACGTAAAGGTAAAGTGTCCTGAACTTAATCATCTCTCACTTCTGAGTCCAGGCCACTGGCAAGTGTAAAATTAGTCTTCCAGTTTTTCCAGAAAGAGAAAGTGATGAAAGCCTATCACAGTAGACTGATTGGAAGATTTATTGGCCCCATCAGCTAAGGAATCTGCACTTCAAATGGTAACCTTGGCTACTTTTTGTAAACTATGCTATTAATTGGCTTTAAGCACAATAGAGGAGTCCATTAGGATCTGCCAGTCACTCCCTACTGCCCTTTCAATGAAAGGGCCCAGAAGTGTTTCCAAAGTTGCTTAAGGGTTTGTTTGCTCACTTCAAACCCTGCCCTGCCTCCTGCTGGGTTAGGGGGAGATAATTCAGACATGGCCTGGCAGGTTTTTCCTCTCTCTTCTTCACCGACTCTGCATGGCACCAATCCCTTTTCACTGAAATAATGATGAACTGATGGTCTGTCTAGAGGCATTTTTCATGGTTCCCAACAATATAGTTTCATCCCAAACTCCTCTGAAATATTCATTTAGAACAATTAGGTAGTGTGAATTTCAAATTTAGTCATTCGTTCAACAGCTCCTTTAAATATTTTTCAAAAACATTTAAAGATCTGCAGAAGTTGTAAGTTATATGGGAACTGTAACTAGGTGATATTAAAAGGTAAAGGTAAAGGAGCCCTGACAGTTAAGTCTAGTCGCGAACGACTCTGGGGTTGCGGCACTCATCTCACGTTATTGGCCGAGAGAGCCGGTGTACAGCTTTCAGGTCATGTGGCCTGAAGCCGCTTCTGGCGAACCAGAGCAGCGCACGGAAACGCCGTTTACCTTCCTGCTGGAGCGGTACCTATTTATCTACTTGCACTTTGATGTGCTTTCGAACTGCTAGGTTGGCAGGAGCAGGGACCAAGCAACGGGAGCTCACCCCATTGCGGGGATTCAAACCGCTGACCTTCTGATCAGCAAGCCCTAGGCTCTGTGGTTTAACCCACAGCGCCACCTGCGTCCCAGGTGATATTACCTATAGCTAAAATAAGAATAATAATAAAGACTGGAAAAAAGCAGCAAAAAAGAAAGCTACTTCCATGCAGCAGTTTAAGGAAAACACAGCACTGCTTTGATCACCTTCTTTGGAAGCCCAACAGTTAGTACGATGTGTTTGTTTAAAAATCAGCCAGAATTATAACCTTTCAATCGTGTGAAATTACTGTGCCTACTCCGAACGTTTGCTAATTTGGTAAACATTAGCAGAAACATACAGCAGGGCAACATTAACAGCAAATTCTGCACTATGTAAATTTAACACAGCACGAAGAAATTTCAATTCTGCCTCAAGGTTCTTTTAAAGGCAAAATGCGGAGTAGCCAAGTCAGTTTTGAACAATGCAGGGGACAGAGTATGGGGTGGAGGGAGCTCATGGAGTGGGTGCTAAATGACTCAGCAGAATTTCAGGAAAGAGGAGAAGAGCACCGCAGCCATGATTGAAACTGTCTGCTTTCATTACAGATACACCTACTGCACCTCCACGCTGGACATATACACAGTTGTCTGTTATGGGCAAATCAACATCGTATCAATATTCACAAGCATAACTCAAGCTTCCCTGCACATCAAGGAATGACTTGCTGTAACATCAGAGAGAGAACCTTCGCTTTTCTTAAAAGCAGAAACGTTTCTCAACAAAGCTGCCAGGCATCAAATGCAGCGTAAGTGAAATACATGAACAGGTGAACAAGCTCTCAAATTTTTGTTTTTGTTTTTTTTAAAAAGGCATCTCCCTAATGCACCCATTTTCTGGATTATTTTTATGCTGCCGATCTGCCACATATAAGCTGCTTCCAGCAGTGAAAAATCTCTTAAACTCATTGGCTTGCAAACAAAAACTGAGATAACCAGGGCAAAATACCTGAATTTTAAGGTCAAGAATTAGACATAATCTCTAAGGTGTTGCATACGTGGCATTTATTATTGTGTAAACTATTAACTGTTAACCATCAAGTATGAACATTTACAGTCCTTGAAATGCTGCAGAACGTTCCACTGAATAACTGCTAGCCTTTGCTTCTGGAAAGTTCTGACCATTTAGTCTTCGACTATGTGATCTTGCTTTGTCTTATTGCATGTGTATCAGGGTGGATAAAAATCAATGATTTTTTTAAAAAAATCAAAAAAATCGGATTTTTTTTATTTAAGTCGGATTTTTTTGATTTAAATCGGATTTTTTTGATTTAAATTGGATTTTTAAAATAAAATGCTTTTGGAGGAAAAATCTTTCTAAATATAGTCTTCTATTTAAGTTACATTGCAGTCCAAAGGCTATTCATCAGGAAATAAGGATTTGTTTTAAGTTTATCAAGTGTGCTAAAACTCAGTCTAAGTTTTTTTTTAATGTTTAACCACATCAGTTAACAAACATGGATACATATGCTATCATGTTATTGTTTTAGTTAAATAAATTGTTTAAATGGTTATTAAGGAAATGATTATTTTTCTCCTTCCAATAAAGTACAGCAGAAAAGTTGTCCAAATATAAACAGTTAACTTATTAAACCTCACCATAATTTCACTAATTATCTGTCTATGTATTTCTAGTAGTATAACCAAATCTGTAATTTTTGATATAACTGTAAAAACTACTCTGAAAATTTATTATTCCAAAAAGGAAACCTTCATATGGTTGTAAATATTAAGATTATACCAGCAAGAAGGAGTCTTTCTGTAAAAAAAATATTTAAATCACGTCTTACTGACTAGTGATTTAAATCAAGCCTTACTGACTAGTGATTTAAATCGTGATTTAAATCGTGATTTAAATCAATTTGATTTAAATCAAATCCACCCTGATGTGTATAGAATCAAACAAAAATTTCACAACTGTCCCTCTGTCCCTACACAGATATAGAATCTGAAGGCTCAAAGGCATGCGACCTGCATGACCTGAGTTTGGGATAACACTTCTACTTTGCTCTGTCCTGGGTGACTTCAGCATTCACGTTGATTATCGCCCTGACTCAGCTGCTTCTTGGCCTCTTCCTTCTTCAGCTTTGGACAGACTCCCCATTCACTGCCTTGGGCACTCTTGAGTTTCTCTTCACCAAAAACCACTCAATCTCAAATGCTTCTGTAGTGAAATTCCCTCTCTCAGATCAATACATCTCCTTCATCCACCTCCCCACATTTTGCCTCTTGCTCCTCCCAAGACCTCCAATCCACTGATCTTCTCCATCTGCTGTCTCTGCCTCCTTCTCAGACTCTGCTGTTTTCACTTTCAATTCATTCTATCCTGCCCGCAGCTAGACATATCTGCCCACTTTCACAGGAGACTACTAACTCCTCTCATTCCCAGCCCTGGCCCACTGCTGTCTCCATTCATGTTCTCACATGGCTGAACACCTCTGGAGGAGAACAAAAGACTTGGCCAATTTCATCCGCAAGCAATTCATCCTTGCACCTTCTCATCTGTTTTATAGTGTAGCCAAAAAAGACTACACCACCTCTTTAACCCACACCAGGAATTCTTGAAGCATCTTCTCCAACTTTGATACCCTCCTCAGTCCTCTTGTCTCCCTTTATGCCCCAGCTCTCCACGATTCTGCCCTCAGCCAGTTCTCTTGCCTGTTCTTTCAATGTTTCCACAAGGGGAAGCTCTTCCTCTGCTTCCCTGTTGTTTGCTGGGGGGGGGGGTCCCTTCATGGTTATTCTTACCATCCTGCTATTCTTTCCCTTCCTTAGGTATCCTTGCTACATCCCATACATCCCAGAAGAGATTTCAGTATCAGCTATATGTTGATGACACCCAGATCCTGGTATTTACTGTAGTCTGAATTTATGAATATGTTCTCCTATACTTGCAGATAGGTTCATCTCCTTCAGACCACTATAGTCTACTGGACTAACAGTGGTTCTTAATATCCCCAAGCCCAAATTGTAGGACTCTGTTGTCTTTTAATTAGCTATGCAAGGATTTGAACATACATAGTGTAAACTCTACCTCTAAGCTTTGGCTGACATTTCAGGCGAAAGATGAGGTGTTCAGGGGTACAGTACCAGTCTGTGAGACTGAGGTTCACACATTCATTGACTGTGAAAACAGGACTACCTGCTTTGGCAAAGTTAATGATCCTCCTGACTTGGGGGGGGGGTAGAAAATTACCCCTGCAGTTGGGATGAGCTTCAGAGGCATCCAAAGCTCAACATTTTCTCAGAAACAAAACCCCTGATTAGTGAAATACTGAGAACAGCAAAACACAGGATTTGAACCTATTACCTCAACAGTCCATTCCAAGCAAAAGTACTATGTTCAAGCTAGAGTGCTATGCTTTCAATGGCAGTTTGACCCTCATAATGTCTGCACAGCACTTTGTAATACAAAGGCTCAGGCCCAAGAGGAAAATGTATTTTGATGACCTCCTTATATAGGCTGCCAAAACATTACAAGCAACTTACTTGACCACAAAGCACTCAACTCATTGCATTTACATTCCATACAAAGGACATCAGAGGATTGTTCACAACATATTTTTGTACTGTGGCCTAAGAAGTTATAGCTACTTTCACATTTTTGAAGGTGGGGACAACCCCAGCACATTTGGTCAAGTAGAAATAGTTGATTTTGATACTACAGAATATAGCAAATTAGTTTCACTAAGATTAGTAGTCAAGCATGACAGCCTATTGCTTCTCTTTCCACTCACCCACACTTCTATGTGAAAAATGCTTTATTTACCCGACTCACTGAGGGGCAATTGGAACACATCAGCATTGGCACCATTTTAAAAAATGGACTGATGTTTCATAGCCAGCCCACCTCATAGGATAAGCTTAGTGGGAGAAAGCCACTCTGCCAGTAGCTTTCTGTAACAGGGAGGTTGCTACTGATTAATACCTAAAGCTACTGTGACAGGCTAGCTGCAAGGTGCTCACAAACAGAAGAATTGCAGTAGGCAGATATTGACCTTCACTTGTGATTCTCTGTATTGCTGCAGAATTCTCCTCCTGAATTCCTCTGGGGTTCCTGATCTATCAGTATCTTGGCTCCTCGCACACAGTGGCTGCTGCATAGCTGCTTAGAAAGCAGAATGGCATTCACAATCATCAGGGTGGGGGAGACTGGCACAGTAACTTTGGATTTAGATGCAACTGGCTTCATCAGCCTGGATTCCTAGAAAAGCACAAGCACTTTTTTTTAGGGGGGGGCGCCGCCAATATTTGTATACTATGCCAGGTGCTTTGTCTTCATCCCTCCCCTATACTCCTTTCTCTGGTGACAGCCGTAGCAAGGGAAAGAACTTTCTCCCTATTACCAGCACAAGCAATTTACCAAAATATCAGACCGGGGACATTAAGCCTGAGATTAACAAACAACCATAGGTCTTTGTTCCTGTACCAGCATACATCCCCTCAGGAAACGGGCCGGGTTCTCACTATAACAAGGACTGTTAAAATCAGAAACGGGCTCTCACTATAACAAGGACTGTTACAATCTGGCATGAATGTGCTACTCACCAGCTGAAGGCCTGTTTCAAGGGAAACAATTGAAATATTTTTGAGCATTCAAATCTATGCTATATCAATCGCTGCACAAGTAATGTTTTGTGTTGTTTTTATGGGAAAGCATCCAATTTCATTGTATTGTATTTGTACAATGACAATAAAGAAATCTTAGATCTGCAAGTGTGAACATTGCGACAAGACAGGCCAATGGAAAACTACAGAGAGACTTATAGGTCATAACTAAGGTGTTTTCATGAAGAAAACTAAAAGGAGAAAATGAACTTGGCAGTCAAATGTTTCTCAGAATACTGAAGCTGTGTATTTTTACCAAAACATTTTCTATCATGTGCAGTACAAATTGGCTTGGTGTTCAGCCCACCAATAGGAGGGTGTCTTTTGTACTGCTGAACTAAAGATGTGCAAATGTGCCTGCTTACACGACCTATTCCTAAAACACATAAGTCTGTGGCTTTGATGTTTCTTGGAGAACAGAGATTGCTACAGTACATTCCGTAACTCCAGCTCTAAACTTCACAACAGACAGCTGCGCCTGTGATTAACAGCAGGTAACCTCAGTTTCTGTCAATTTAATGAACTCTGCCAAGACAGAAAGGCACTGTGGAAGCCAAGAGGCATGAAGTCCCTGTGTAAAGAGATTTCGGGAACTTCACTAGGGAAGAGTTTGCTCTGTATAACTTCATGAGAGTAATTCCTTCCAATATAAAATAATGTGTAGACTACATTGCAAATAAAAACAATAATGTTGGGACCCAATTAAACTGACAGCTTCTGGCACCGACGTTCTGTATCTTTTTATCACAAGGGCATTACATTATACAACACTTAGAGGGAGCAAACCATGAAGGCTGCTATAATGGAATAGGCATCTGCTCATTCCAGTGAGGACAGGGAAAGCAACTTTGAAATCAACAGAGCTGGACAGTATCTACCTTGCTTGCTGGCTTCCCTTATAAAGAAAGGCCAGTTTATGGACATAGCCCTTCATAAATATTGGCAAAGAGATCACTGCAAAGCTTGTCTTGCTGCTCCCACAAAAAGGGCATTTCAGAAATGTTAGCCTTTGGTTCCTGAAAAGAATGAGCCCACATAATCAAAATGTCTATGCACCCTGAAAGCTTGTTAGCCAACCTGACCAGCACAGATTGTCTACCAACCACTGCAAATACTCTATTTCATGAACCAATCAAATCATCCAACGCTCTTGTAACTATCATTAACTATATTTCAAGTTAACTATAGGTAAGGGTGAAGCCTTGTTTCTTGCAAACATTCCAAAAACCAAATCTCTTGCTGGTTACAAGAACAACATTGTGAACCTTGCAATTTACAGGGGTCAGGTTCCTGACTGATGTTGTCCTGTGAAACATGGCATCATTTTCCTGCAAGGAAATTATTATTATTATTATTATTATTATTATTATTATTATTATTATTGGTATTATTATTATTACATTTGTATACCACCCTATACCTGTAAGTCAAAGAATTGGAGAGATGGAAGGGATTCCCCAAGGGTCATCCAGTCCAACCCTCTGCAATGCAGAAATCAAAACTAAAGAATCCATGACAGATGGCCATCCAACATCATCTAGCCCACAGTTCACCAGCTTCTTTGCAAGAATATTGCAAAGAATATTCTGTTATCAAAAGCCTTACTGAAATCAAGATACACTACATCCATAGCATTCCACTGATCCAACATGCTTGTAAGTCAAAAAGTAAATCAAATAAAAAATAAAAAAAGTAATAAGATTAGTCTGGCATGACTTATTTTTAAGAAACCCATGCTGGCTCTTAATATTCACTGCATGTTCTTCTAAGTGCTAACAGACCAGCTGTTTAATAATCTGTTCTAGAACCTTTCCTGGTATTAATGTCAAGTTGACAGGTCAGTAGTTACCTAGGTCTTCTCTTTTTCCATTTCTGAATGGGGACAACATTTGCCTACTTCAGGTTTGCAGGGACCTCACCTGTTCTCAAAGAATTCTCAAGGATATCAGTGAAATCAGTGAAACAGCCACTGCTGTCTTTTAATCAAGCAAAGAATCCAAATTCCTCCAAATCTTACTTTGCTTACACTAACTTCCAACTTAAGTCCATCCCATCTGCCCAACCCCAAACGTTCTCCAGTAGCTGGCAAACACCTTTGCTTGCACAGAGCTCCAGGGCCACTACAAATACAATTTGATGCAAAGGAAAGTTTCAGCTAGTAAAGTGAAGGTATCTGGCCATTTTATTTTCCCGTCGTAGCTGGTGGCTACAAAACTGAATCCTTGGCGGTAGTGGGTTTCCCAGGATTTGATTTGATTTGATTGAAGATTGGGGTAATTTGCATCAGATTTTTTTTCTGATGCCCTAGGGTGATCTCATTTAGCATATCCACTTTAGTTTAGCGAACAAGGCTTAAAAAGTGCCCCAAGTTAATCTTCTGTCCCAACACACCACAAGTATTTGACTTCAAATATATATATTCTCTCACATACTTACTAGGGATAATCACCTCAAAGACATTAAATATAGCTTTGAAACAGCCATGTTTGCCCAATATTGTATTTGCTATTAACACTTATTCATTGTTACTTAATGAGCTTATGCAATGGAAATTTTTCCATGGAAGAATAAAGTTCTGTCCCACATCATTGTTTACCACTACAGCTTTGATGGTTAAATGGGAATGGTTCCTTTCAACATCTTCTCCAGAGATGTGCATACCATATATTGCAAGTTGCTTTAAGTACCATTTTTAACGTAAAGGCAGCATACAAATTAAATCAAAATTGAATCCAATCTCAAACACTCAATAGAAGCCAATCACAACTCCAAGAAAAAGACTGCATGTACAGACAAAAATCACACCGCAGTATGAACAAGTGTTAGGGAATCCCAAGAATGTGGTATGAGTAGTTTGTAATTTCAACCCCGAGTAATGGAGCGACCACCCTCTTCCTTTGGCTGAAGAAGCCAAAGGCGGTGCTGCCATATAAAAGCAGTATTAGCCTGAGTATAACAGGCATTCTTTAAAAGGGATATAAATTGATATGCACCATATACTGCTGGAGAAGTTAATTGGTAGCGAACTTAAGCACTGACGGCTGTACAAACCCTTAACTTTTATCCCCCCAACCATCAAATGTCTGTCTCAACCACGTGAAGCCACAATGACATTATCAGACTAACTTCTGATAGTTTACCTTCTCCAATTTGAAAGGGAAAAAATGAACAAGTAGTGTTTCTTTTCTGACAAGGACAGACACCATGACTTTTATTTTAAAAGAGACAGCATTTGGGCAACTGTGTGTCTACATATTTCCAAACACTTTAAGTGAATCTCCACAAACTAATAGCAAATCCCTCATCAGGAGGCTGTATACCTTTCCCATCACCCACAACTTCAGATGTTACTTTACTTAATGAAAGGTTTGAGAATGTCCGTCCTCCAAGTTTCCCTCTTCCTTCCAGGACTTGATCTGAACCACCCTGTGCTACAGCTGTCCTGTCTATTTTACAGATAAGGAAATGTGCTCTATGGTCATAGAATCATAGAATCTTACGAGTTAGATCTAGTCCATAGAATCTAGTCCAACCCCCTGCAATGCAGGAATCTCAGCTAAAGCATCCACGACAGATGGACACCCAACCTCTTCTTAAAAACCTCAAAGGAAGGAGAGTCCACCACCTCTCATAGGAGTCTGTTTCTCTGCTGAACAGCTTTTACTGTCAGAAAGTTTTTCTGAATGTTTAGTTGGAATCTTCTTTCTTGCAACTTGAAGCCTCATTCAACCCACATTCTACCAGCTTCCTCACAATAATATCATGGGGCACTTTGTCAAAAGCCTTACTGAAATCAAGATACACTATGTCCACAGCATTTCCCTGATCCACCAAGTTTCTAATTCCATCAAAAAAGGAAATCAGATTGGTCTGGCATGACTTATTTTTGAGAAACCCATGCTGGGTCTTAGTATTCACAGCATCCTTTTCTAAATGCTCACAGGCTGACTGTTGAATTAACTAGGACCTTCCCTTGTATCAATGTCAAGCTCACCAGCCGGTAGTTACCTGGGTCTTCCTTCCCCCCCTTTTTGAAGACGGGAACAACATTTGCCCACCTCCAGTCTGTAGGGACCTCACCTGTTCTCCAAGAATTCTCAAAGATAAAAGAGCAAATGCTCTTTTTTTGAGAAAGAGTGCAGTAAAAATGAAACTGCAGCTCTGAAGAACTTGAAACCATTTGCTTTAATCTCTCCATAAAGACGCATCTTCAACTTCAAGAGCGCCATCTGCAAAGTCAACAATTTATTTCGTGCCTGATCATACAACTGTTTATGCTGCATAACTCAAAGTAGAACACACACTTGTGATCAACACTATTCTAAGAACAAAGCAAGTCGCTGCATAGGTCACAATTGCAATTTGTTCTATGGCTTACACAGAGAATGTGCCATCTTTCCCACACAGCTGCTAATACAACTCCTGTCCACAGGCTCTTGGAGGCCTTCTCCAGCCCTCCCTGACCAGCAGTACACAAGCCAATAGAGGCTGTTGTGCCATCATGCCCCACCCTCCCGGAATGAATGGAAGCCATTCTTCAAACCGATTGACATGGACCACGCTGTATCTTAGAGCTACAGCTGGCAATGTATCTGGGCACCTTTCATTTCTATGATTATTCTAAACATACTCGCACTCTTTAAAAAGGATTTAGAATCATTAAGGGCTCCATTTGTTACAAAACCACCTTTCAGAAATCTTTAACCTGCAAGAGCATTTCTGTATCTTACTTCGGGGGGGGGGGGTTTCCTCATTGGTATCCTATATGGATGACAGTAAGATCAGCCCTTACATTAGGGACAGGGAGGCTGTGCCCCTTCAGATGTTGTTGGTCTACAACACCCACTATGTCATACTGGCTGATGCTCATGAGGGGAAAGAGTCCAACAACATCAAGGACCACAGGCCCATTCCCATCCCTGCCCTATATCTATCTAACTGTACTGAGAAGGTACTATTGTTGCTTCTCACTCAGCTGCTTCTTGCCTAAACCCAAACAGGAATTCAAATCTCCAGTCTATGTAGAAGTTCTAGGCCTAAGGAATCAACATATCGTGAATAACTAATCTGTGGCAGCCAGTCCCACAAGTTTTTATGAATGGCACTTGGCTATTTTCATATCCTTCAAAGCAGAAATGGAAAAGACCAGAGATTTGGTTAAAATCAGAGAAAATGCTTTTGAGAAAGACCAAAAGATATTGGCCCACAGGCTTGATACTCCCTTTAGAAGGAATTGACTTTTCTCTTTCTTACTTATCCGCTAAAAGCTGCAGAACTTTCTAATTATATTCAAAATGGTTTGCAAACGGCATCACAGTACTATGTGGAAAAGCTTTACTAATTACAGAGACAGAGTCCAACTGTGCATGGCTGCAAGACAAATAGCCAAACAAAGCTACAAAGCCAACAGAAGTTACCACCTAAGATGTCAGAACTCAGGAACCACACTAAGCATAAAAAAAGAATCCATGAAATACTAAACAAGTTACCAAAGGTAGAGAGTGAGAAATCAAGCATAACTTTGCTATCAACACTTTTTCCCACCTGTGAAGGTGCATGTTCTACACCACAGATACAATCCTGCCAAAGGTAAGTAAATCCCATTGACTGCACACATGCTTAAAATTTTCCACTGAAATAAATGGAATGTTAAGAGCAATGAACTTAAGCTAGATGGTGCCCCCAATTTGTGATGAAACCTTCTGAAATAAGTTACCAGATGAAGGTATTGAAGCAACTCCGGCAACTAGCAAGTTAACCATCAAATAAACCATCATTTTAATGTATTTTAATATCTGTTGGAGGCCGCCCAGAGTGGCTGGGGGGACCCAGCCAGATGGGTGGGGTACAAATAATAAATTATTATCATTATTATTATTATTATTATTATTATTATTATTATTATTATTATTATATACATTTCCCTCGCAGATTGTTAGTTGCATATATTCACAACTACTTACAAGCCACTTATTCTTGACAAACCTATACTTTTCTACAAGCTGCAAGTAGAACCTTTGCAGAGTGTGACTGCTTAAAAACAGTGTCCAGCCCAAAGTTACACCGAAATACCTGATATGCAGGGAACAATCCAAACAAAGATTATGTTCTTTAAAGACCCACCCATTTCATCAGGAGAGATTTAAGCCTGTGCTTAACTCTCTGCAGAAGTCAGCAAAGAACTTAGAAGAGCTTGGATAGAGTTCACATCTCTTCACATATTTTGCATTATAACAAACCACACTTGACCACTATATCTTGGAATGTAAAAGGTTTGATTTTTAAAAATTGACATGAGAATGCTACATTCCTCAGAGACTAAATATTTCTGAAAGCCTTTATGCACATTACCAAATGTTTCATACATGGCTAGATTTCATTCTTTATACCGTCAAGAGGATGCTATATTAAAGCAATTTGAAAAGCAGGGAGGTTATTGTGCAAGCAGGGTCAAGAGCAGTTCTGCTGTTGGGAAGTTTTATCATCTTCCTCCTGTCTTTATCAAATTAACACTTGAGACAAAGATGCACCATAGCTACGTCTTCATTAATTCCTGACAAGTGTAAGAGCATTTACATCAGATGCACACAGATCTTAACTATACCTTGGAGAGAAGCAAAATGCAAGACATGCAAACAAATGCCAACACCTGCCACATGCAGCAGAGCCCACAAATTCTGCCTCTTTGTTTTTAAAAACACAAATAATTCAAACTTCGTGCTAAGTTTCCAATGACTAGATTGACAATTCTTGCCGGGGGAGGGGGAGTGGCTTTACACTGATGGTGGCAGAGCCTTTCTGAACAGGATTTTGATTCCAATGTGCTATGATTTAAACAATCCAGCCAGTGAAAAACACAGAAATTGGATGTAGCTACCTCGTTAGTGTTCCAACGGTGCCTCTCTTTTGGTAAACTGGAACATTTTGGTAGACATTCAAGCAGCTTTTTCGGTAAAAAGATTTTTACATGACTTCCATTGCTGTTTCCATGATCATCTACAAAGAGGAAAAAAGTAAATGCAATACATCAGAAACAAGACTTAGAACTTATTCCTCCTCTCTGACACAAAAGGTTCAAGTTCTCTCTCTCTCTCTCTCTCTCTCTCTCACACACACACACACACACACACACAGAGAGAGAGAGAGAGAGAGAGAGAGAATTCATCTCCATAACTTGTCACATTACAAATACCACTTGTGACCATAAGAAAGCCAAGACTATGGGCCACTACAAATCTAAGCTTGTACCACAGACATAATAGTCCCTTGATCTCACAAGCAGAGACTAAGTTTATGAGCTGACATCTTTCCAAACCAACCACACAAGCTGCCAGCAGCTTTGTTCCCAAGTGGTACTAAATGAAGTGTCAGAACAGCAAATCCAATCTCTGCTGCCACTTCTACAGAAGACATTCCCAGTACCCCAGTATGCCTTCTATACAAGGGAGAGCTAAAGAGGTAATTTTAAACTACAATCCCTTTGGGGTTTGTTTGTTTTTCTCAAGAAAAATCATGAATAGTCTTGGTTACAGCAATAGAGCCTGAGCTCTGGGGTTGGTGTAGGGTTGACCACAAACCAGAGTACAACAAATAACTTCCAGTTCTAGACTTATGCAAAATAATGTTCTCTATTCACTATCTCCACACACAAAAAATCAGGTATGACAGTTGAAGGGCAAGTTCAATAGCGCTGACAGTGTCAGGTCAGTATAAGAGATCATGTATGGTTCAGTAATACCACAACTCTTGACGCTTCTGCAAATGATTGGAGCAGTCATAGGCTACTTGAAAAACAGAATCCGAATTGGAAAATTCAACTGGAATCTCATTAGCCAAGGTTTGCTCTTGCCTTACTGCTTGTATGTTTTGAGAGAAACAGATCATCAGCATTTGTTTGCAAGTAACACTGAGCCAGCTTCTGGTTTATTTCCTTCCCGATGCAACGAAGGTAGGAATAGGGAGGAGTAAATGCACCAGCACATTGCTTGCCTTCGTTAAGCAACAGCTTGTTTATAACTATGCTTTAAAGTGACATGTGACCTAGACCACTGTGCTACTGATTCATTTTAGTCAACAACACATTTTGAGAAATGAGTACGTTTCCATGGGAAAGCATAGTACCAGAATTTTTTCCTGCTCTGGATCACTGCATGAGCCATATGACCGTAGCATCTCAATCCTCACATACAAAAGGGCAGAGGCCTGGGCATTGCAAACTGCTATAGTCTCCTGAAGCAACATGATAGCTATTGAACGGCAGCTAAACCACAAAGTCTCCCAGATGTCTAGAGTGTGTTGGAACATGGCTGCCTACATGGATACGTGGAGACCAAACCCAAGTCAGGATGGACAGGAAGACTGCACAGCTGTGGGGAGGGTTTGTTCTTCTCAACTTAAATTCCTATGATTACCAGTACTCTACAGCAGGTACTGTCCAAGGTGCTGTAGAAAAAAAGCTTATACCGGTTAAAAATAAAAATGACCCTCTCTCCAGATTTTTCAGCATGTATGTTTGTATAATCAAAGATCTGAAAGCAAAAGCAAAAAAAGTTTGGATAACAAAAAGGAAAACATAAATGCAGTACAAGCAACCTAGCAATGAATTCTTCTACTATCAGCCTTAGTTGTGTGCACTGAGCACATTTGAGGATTTGTTAGAATACCACATCCGAGCCTAAAATAAGGTGTAGGTAACAAGCGGCTATTCAAATAGGCTGCATTTAATTTGCAGAAAAGAGGGGGGCAGACTGACATAGAAATAACATCTTATCCCATTGCAAAGCAGATTATCCTCCACTGACATTTCCAAATGTTTTTTCTACTTTCAGTCTTACACAGGGAATAATGTGCATGGTCTAAAATACAGTCAAGAAAGACTTGTATTATAAACATCTATCAGCTTCACCAGACAAAAAAGTACTATAAAATGTTTAAGCTCAGGCACGAAGCAGAGTCAGGTCAAGGCAGACAGGGAAGCTTTACTCAGGGATCAGTGTGGTATAGCCGTTGTCAGACTAGAACTGGGGAGACCCAAGTTGAAATCCCCTTTAAGCCATGAAAGCTCACTGGGTGACTCGGACCAGTCACCAACTCTAAGCCTAACCTACCGTACCTCAGAGGGTTGTTAGGAGGATAAAATAGGGGTGGGGAGGGAGAGGGAAGGACTATGCATGCTGCCTTGATGAACTAAGTCTACAGTGAACACCCAAATTACAGATGTGAAGCCTCTCGATTTTATCATTCTCCTTATTTAAAGCACAGATCTGGCATTCAGATCTAAACTGTCTTTTCATTCTTTCAAATTCACACTAAGTTGCTGCTTGCATGACAGAATATCAAGCAAAGCTGCTCCCCTTTGAAGCATTTATGTAACATAAAAAGGGAGAAAAGGAAGTACTGTTGGGTTACACATGTTCTGATGCCAGAGTAAAGAAACTGTTAAGACATGGAGATCATGCCTCATTTTATTCTTATCAACTTTCAGCAACTGGAGTCACTGCTTAGTACAAACCAAAATATGGAGCCTTTGGTCTGGATATACTGTCATTATACACAGCACCTTTATCAGTAGGTAGTTAATGGTGGCATGGATGCATACTTTGGGTGCAAACAACAGCAGAGTGAGATAATAAATAATAATATTTACATCCTACTCTGTTTCTGCAACAGGAGGAAAGAGGAAAAAAGTTAATTGCTCAGCTGGGGATTTCATAGGTGGAGAATAGGCAATATTTTAAAATGGAGTTTCAAGAGTACAGGTGGGAGGTAATGACAAAACACTACAATTGTACCTTTCCTCAGACTGGTGCCCTTCACATACTACAACTCCCATGAGCGCCAAGCCAGCATGGGATGAAGGAAGGTATAGTTTGACAATATCTGAAGGGTGCCAGATCAGGGAAAGTTGGCTCTGATGAAGCTTGAGATTTCTTTATTATTACAGGCATATTAAGTCTCAAGTGTTCTCTTGAACCTCCAGCTTGCAGAATTAATTTGGTCAGCCAGGCTTCCTCATCTGACCCACAAGGCCATTTTGAAAAAGCCATGTGTATCAGGTGTGGGCAGCTGAAGTTGCACTAGGCCCAAAGGGGGATTGCAGGCACTGCTGATCAGCTGATTGTCAGAGCTTCAAAGCTTATCACAGGGCTATCAGCAAGAACCAATGATCAGCTGGTGAATCCTGAAAAGAGAGTCCTGCACAGTCAACAACCCTCATGAAGGACCGAACTGGTGAAGGCCTCTTATCCATTTCTTGAACTATACAAACTTCACATTGACTGGAAGGGTAAAATAGAGTTAAGAGCCAAACTGTCACACTTTATACACTGAACTATTCATTTCATGTGCACAGTGGACAAATGCAAAAATTGGGGCAAAGGAGGCAAGAACATGGAGCAGCAAGTGGCAGACCACAACTGAATTCAATATTAGGAACAAGAGCTCCACGTCATTTACAAAAAAAAAAAAAAAATCAATACAGCTCAAGCAGAAAAAAATCCCCATAACAAAATAACAAAGTGGCTACATATTCAGGTAAGGCATCGTTCGTAAGTGTCTTGGGTGTAGTACACTAAGCCAAAACTTAGGAATTACTAACTGGACTCAGTGGGACTGAAAAATTGGAAAATTGGACTGGACAGCAGTCCAAGTTCTGCAAAGCAATCATCTAAACTTCATGGTACAAAAGTCTTAAAAGTCTAAAAGGTAAGTGAGGGAAGGGAGAGAAGGCCAACCAATAAAAGTCCATAAAGGATTCTGAATTAATTACACTCTATAAAGTCTTGGTGGTTTTATAGCCTCATTCACATTCCTTGCACTTCATCCTCCCAAAGGAGGCAACATAGACAATAAAAATTTGAAACATACAACAGCAAACAAATCATGCCTCCCTCCCTTCCTCTATATACACATACACATACCCCTCTCTTTTTTTTACCAGTTCTTAAATATTTGGTGATCCAATAGATTTGGAACTGTAGGTCTTTAACTATCAAAGCTTTGGTGCAAAGAACTTTTTACTGTTTGCAATGTACATCCCCCACCAAAGGGTCCCATAAAACAGACCTTCCATTCGGGTTCAAAATACTTCATTTAACATACTGTATTTATATTCCACCTTTCCATCCTACAAAGACCCAAGGACATAAGAACAAATCCCTAAGAGCATTATACTGGCCACCGTAACTGCAGATATTTACACATTTTTATAATATCATCATTTATTAATTTATATACCACTTATATGCCAAAATGGCTTCTAACTGGTTTACAAATATAAAACAAATGCACAGAACATGCAGTCTTGTTCTACCTACAGCCTATTCCAACTATACAAAAGCAACACACTTGCACTGCTTGGCTGTTCTTCCCAACACTGACAAACAGCTGTGTCAGGTCAAGTCTTTTCCTGCCCCTGTAATTTCAACACACTCAAGATTAGGTCACAAAATGGTAATCGTTATGTTTTAGAACAGTAGTTCTCAAACTTTTTTCTCCACTTAAAAATTGCTGATTGTATTGGAGGACTACTTAAATGATTTTTCTGCCTATTGCAGCAATTGTAATGCACTGTGCTGGATTATTTCCAAGTGTATTTTACTGCTTCTTTTATTTCTTATGTTGTATTTTATTGTATACCTTCCATAGAATACATATTGTAATACAATAAGAATTAAAAGCAGCAATAAACATACAATTAAAGCTCAATACAATTATTTAATACAGGCATACTGTGAACCACCAGAATGAGGCTTGCAGGGAACCTCTGTTTTAGAACTAAACAATCTGCCACACAAGATCAGGTGGTGGGCAGGAAGCCACTGCATGGGCAGGTATACTCCCTACAAATTCAACAGCCAGGATATGAATGCAAACAGTGAAAAGTATTTAATGATGTTACTGCTCTTTGGCAGAATCACTAGATTATGCCTCTAAGCAATTTTAGAGTTGAGGGAAGTATTTTTGAGAGAGGAAATAAAGATGTCATTGGAGACATACTGCAGCATGATTATCCAATTCAAGACATTTCTCCTGAAGCTTGGAAAAGTAATATTTTGGACTGAACATCTTGTCATTTATTTACCTTGCGCACAGTTCTTCTGGATCACAAACAAGTTGATTACTCCCATCAAGTTCTCAGTACATAATAATGTGATGACAGAACTCCTCAATGCAATTACTCTCATGCAGCTAACTGCTACTACCTATTCAAACTATGCTACTTCTCTGTTCACTTTCCTCTCCCAGCTGACTTAGGTGGATATGTATGAGGCGGGGGGGGGGGGGCAAGAAAGAGAGAGCAAAGCAGCACCAAGGCCATAGTTCACCAAACACTACAGGCCACAAATATCTGAATAGGCCACCGCCTTTCCTATATAGACCATCTCGAGAGTGTGGGCCCTCTTGGGTAGTCATACCACCCACAACAGTTTGAAGGGTGCTGGCCCAAGAGAGAACATCCCCTGTGACATCCCCTAAGTTGTAGAATTCCCTCCCCACAGAGTTGCATCTTGCACCTTCAGTATATAGGTTTTATTGTATGCTGAAAATTCACCTCTTTGCCCCAGCCTTCGACGTATATATCTCACCAAATTCTTTTGATTTTAAGCTGTTTTAACAGCTTTTAATGTTGCATTGCCATCACCAACCCCGAGACCTCAGGGTGAAGGGTGTGTAAGAAATCCAGATGATGATGATGATGATGATGATGATGATGATGATGTACATTCTCAAGCCGCTATCTCTTAAGTTCCATTCAGTTTATGCATGAGAAAGCAGAGTGAAGACGAAATGCATAAAATGAACTGCACAGGTTTGAAGCCAGGCTCAAATCGCCAAGTAAGATCAAATACATCTAAGAATATTATTTAACAAGAAGGTTTAGTGGAAAGGGGGGAGGGAGGGAGAAATTCTGAAAGCGGCAGTAGTAGTGCTAAAAATAGCCATCTGGGTGACAGACTGCAAGCTCAACATGTGCTTGAAAACTGAACAAAGCAGCAATACACGCCAGGGCAGTTTCCAGCTCCACGCAGCCTAGCTGGCCTTTTTTGTACAAGCCCTGGAGCGGCTGCATTTGTACCATTTAGATTTGCTTCTAGGCAGTCGTTTTTCAAAGCCTGCAAAATTGTTTTCTCGCCTTTTACAGGGCTCCTGTCTTTTCCATAATTATTGTAAAAGCTAAAGAAGTAAGAGATAATAATCTACAAGTGTAGGAACAAAATTGCAACAAGAAAAAGTAGTTACCTGTACTGAAATATCCAGAAGTACGCAATGATTAGAAAAACCTCTGTACAGTTGTACCCTGGATCCCAAACGCCTTGCAAGTCGAACATTTTGGCTCCCGAATGCCGCAAACCCAAAAGTGAGTGTTCCGGTTTACGAACGTTCTTTGGAACCCAAACGTCCAACGGGGCTTCCAATTGGCTGCAGGAACTTCCTGCAGCCAATCAGAAGCCGCACTTTGGTTTCCGAACATTTTGGAAGTCAAACAACTCCGTTCAACTTCCAAGGTACGACTGTATAAAATTAAATATATATATATATATTCCAAAATTACAACTTTTACATTGTAAGGTAGTAGATGCCCTACCAAGAAACTCTGCCAATGCTTCCCCAAGCTGGTGCCCATAGATGCTTTGGACTACAACTCCCTTGCCTCAGGCAGCATGTTGAGGAAAGACTTCTCAATAACCAAGATATAAACAGCAGCAGTAGTCAATTTCAAGAAAAGAGCAGGAAGAAGATAACTACACATAGCATGAAAAGAAGTTGAAAAGAAGATGTGACGGGGAGAAGTCCAGGGACAACACCCTCATTCCCCAATGGCTTTCCCTCCAGCAAACCAACCTCCTGCTTCTAGGAAGTCACCAAACACCACACAAGATCAACTACAATATTATGTATCTTCAGCAACTGGCATTCAGAAGCCCATTGCTTCCAATCCTGGAGACTCCATTCAACAGTTAGAGAGAATAACCAGTGAAGCAGAGCAGGAAAATGTCAATTTCTATTTCCACATAATTTTTTCCCAGTTCTAAAAATGCAAAGTTTCTTAATGATTAATCTAATGAGTAGATAGAATGCCACTGCATTTGGGCAATTTCAACATTTTAATTACTTTCTCAGATGACTTTACCTGGAAAATATTCAATACGTGGGTCTTTGGGCAGATTGAAACTAGCTTATTAATAGGTTTAAATGCCTTGTTATTTTCTTCTTAAATGATACAAGGGAAGTGCATGCTGTTGAATAGTCATGTCTTTACAAGAATGGCAATAAAAATAATTTCCAGGGAAACCTTTGGATTTGTTTAAACACTGAACCCACATTAAGGCTGCAAACCTATACATACTTAGCTTGGACTAAGTCCCAAGAATTGAGTGAGGCTTCTGTCCAAGTACACTTGTCTAGGATTGCACCGTAATTGTACTTCAAATGTTTTTCCTAATCAAATATTTCACTTCAAATGTATTTAGCTTTAGATTATTATAGAACAGATATAATTTAGAGTGCACATCTATATTTAGTAAACAAAACTTTAAAAAGCATCAAATGAAGATGGGAAACTATGTGCCAATTAATTCAGGGTATTTGACGCATTTTTGGTAGATTATATGATTCAAAATTTCACTCTGAAGAACCATTAAGACCATCTTTCATCTCCCAGAACTTCTCTAACCCCATGCCTTTTTCTACTATCTCAGTCCATGGCCATCACCACATCTTATGGCTCACACAACTGAATTTCAAACCATTATTATGCCTTCGTGTGTGCGTGAACTGCTTTTCCTGTGACTGTTTTGAATCTCCTGCCATTGAGTTATTAGATAACCCAAAGCTCTAGTATTACAAGTTAGGACAAAAATATATCTGCACTTTCTCTACATTTTACATAGTTTTAAAAACCATTATTCCCCTTTCATTTTTCTTCTAAACTAAAAAGCCCCAGATATTTTGCCCATAGCAAAGGTGCTTGATTGCATTGGTTGCCTTTTGAAAAAAGGGGAAAGAGAAGTTATCATTTTTGAGATGAAGCAACCAGAAAAGTAACCCATATTCCAAATGCGGTTACACTAGGCCAAATAATACCGGTCTCAGGAGAGAAGAGCCTTACAGACCTGTACCCTCTTATTTTTATTCCCATTTGATTCCTGATAATCACTAGCAAAGAACTTGTCCTTTCCTCCACCACCCCATACACTTGCAGTTATTTCAAAATGATATATTGGAATAAATCAATGGGTCACAGAAATTCTCCAGTTCTTTTCCCCACAGTGACCTTTTGGAACCAAGAAGCTTCCTTGCATCTTTGTCGGGGCCTGGAGCCAAAAGACAAAACCTGACTGGACTATCAACTACAGTATTTCCCAGTTTCCTATGTATCAAAATGCAAAGTGAAAGTCACATTCCGTAAAAAAAAACCTGGGGAAAAGTTGCCAATCCAAGTTTCCAACCCTATTTACTGAACCTTTAATTTTGTAACATTTCTAAATATACTCAAAAATTGATCTGTGTCCACTTCTAGATGAAGCCATCAGTTTAAAGTTAGATGTTACTTAATATTTCTACAAGTGACAAAAATCTGTGAATTTAACAGGGGGCACGATTTCATTTTTAAAGTGAACCCTATTCCAGAACAGCCATTTGTTGCTTAAACGCTGAAAGCCCTGCTCCCATTCCAGTCATGTATGAAAACCTCAGGGGCAGCTAAGGCTTCCAGCTGAACTAATAGCAAATTCCACAGCAGAGATCTTTCTGTTGATGATTTGCTGACCCCAGCCTATGGTTGGTCAATAAAACCAGAACAGTTCTTCAACAGCAGCCGCTGCCATCATGCAGTACATTTTACAAGCAAGAGAATCAAAGTAGATGACCACAGGAAATGCCCTTCAAAGTCCAAACTCCAACAAGAGCAAGACCTTTGGACAGAGAGGAGGTTTTTTTAAAACAACAACAACATGCTTTTCTTTAAAACCAGATCACAACATGTCTATGTTCTGCAAGAGACATCATCAGATGCCATTCCAATCCCCAGCCCTCTGAAGATTAAGTTTTATAACTGCCAGTCCTAAACTATAGGCACAGGCTACATTTTCCCTTAGCTTTAACCAGGGTGGATAAAAATCAATGATTTTTTTAAAAAAATAAAAAAAATCGGATTTTTTTGATTTAAATCGGATTTTTTTGATTTAAATCGGATTTTTTTGATTTAAATTGGATTTTTAAAATAAAATGCTTTTGGAGGAAAAATCTTTCTAAATATAGTCTTCTGTTTAAGTTACATTGTAGTCCAAAGGCTATTCATCAGGAAATAAGGATTTGTTTTAAGTTTATCAAGTGTGCTAAAACTCAGTCTAAGTTGTTTTTTTTTTAATGTTTAACTACATCAGTTAAGAAACATGGATACATATGCTATCATGTTATTGTCTTAGTTAAATAAATTGTTTAAATGGTTATTAAGGAAATGATTGTTTTTCTCCTTCCAATAAAGTACAGCAGAAAAGTTGTCCAAATATAGACAGTTAACTTATTAAACCTCACCATAATTTCATAATTATCTATGTATTTCTAGTAGTATAACCAAATCAGTAATTTTTGATATAACTGTAAAAACTACTCTGAAAAGTTATTATTCCAAAAATGAAACCTTCATATGGTTGTAAATATTAAGATTATACCAGCAAGAATGAGTCTTTCTGTAAAAAAAATATTTAAATCAAGTCTTACTGACTAGTGATTTAAATCAAGCCTTACTGACTAGTGATTTAAATCGTGATTTAAATCGTGATTTAAATCAATTTGATTTAAATCAAATCCACCCTGGCTTTAACACTCCACAAAGGTCTTCATTTTTCAAATTAAATGCTCGATTTTACCAAGAAGCAGCTCAGCAAGAAGCTATTTCAAATCTATACAATAGAGAATCCACTTAGCACAGCTATCTGCATTCACCTGTTAACTAATCTGTTCATGGTCCCCTCCAACCCCATTCTATGCCTTGCTATAAATATTCACTTGAATACTTAACACTTCAAAATCCACACACACTTTTTTGACTCCAGAAATATGGCTGGGAGTTTGAGAAATGAGTTTTAAATGCTGAATTATCTGCCCTGGCGGAGACAACTGCTTCTCCATGCTTGTGTTCTGGTAACATTATCGCCCCCAGGAAGTACATCAGCACCCCAAGTGAGCCACCAGGCCATACAGTACAGCACTTCGGACAGAAATACTAAGGGGTGAAAACAATTTAACAACCATACTTGCAAACCATTCTCACAACAGGGGCAAGACTCTTGTACTACAAGAACATCCCTAAAACCCTCCACTGAGAATGACACCCTTCCCTTGTCATTTATTACCCCTGTTGTGGGTGGCAGAGACCAGTTAAGAGGCAGCCACCCTTCAATACGAATGGATAAACATGACTTCCTTCTTAGCACCAGCGCTTTCCACTTCATCCATGGTGCCTTAGGGAGTGCATCAATGGCTTACAAAATACAGTCAGATTCTCAGACCTGAGAATGGTCAGCCCACTTGATTTCACACGCAGTTAAGTCCAGAGATTATTAAACATTAAGTTTTATAAGTTAACCGGAACAGCATCTCCAATTATAAACCACTGGTGAAATACTTGTCTTTGTACAATCATTAAGGGAGAGAAATGGCTTCCTTTATACTTTTGACAGAGGTTAAGTATCATGTGATTAAGCAAAGCAAAAAAGAATTTTTGCCATCTCCCCCAAGAAAGAGGGAGAAAGGCCACCCACAGGCCAGCACACTAAAATTACAATAAATATTTACTAAGTGGAAAACATATTAATGTCAGGATGTCTAGAACAATCTGAGCTACTCTAAAGGACAATGTAACCCATTTTAAAATTATGTAATAATTTACAGACAAAGTAAACACAAAGTAATGAAGGTAAAATGTTCTTTTTGGGAGGGGATCAAGCAGTTTGGAATATGGCAATCTCAGAGTGCTCACAGGAGTTTCATGATGAGCAAGAGTTTTCTGAATGTTAATTTAAATGCCAGCATTCACATCTACTATCTACAAGGACCAGGAATGTAGTTGAGGAAGGGACACGAAGAGACATTTCTAAACACCAATGCATGATTATCACATGACAACACTACTATCACATGGCATGGCAAGACTACATGACAACCTTCCTGCTTAAACAGGGTGCAAGTCAAGGCTTACAGCGGACCTTCTGCAGCAGAGAAACAAGTGACCTTGCAGGTTAATCGTCTCAACACACTAACAGCTGCTGCAGTCCCAAAAGAACTAGACTTCCTGAACATTGTACAAGAATGAAACTTTAAGCGCTATTCAAGCAACTTTATGGCTTATAACTACTAGCCCACATGAAATTCATTCACCTCAAGTAACGCCTGTACCAAAACAGGACATCAAGACAACCTCTTACGTGAGGAAAATGCTTATGCGCATCTTAGAAGGCAAAGCCAGCATCTTCCTCTCCATTTACTCACCCACGCAAGCTCGATTATCCCGAAACTTCCACAGCGCACAGCAAATGGACGTGCAGAAGCCATGAATTTGGGAGCTCAAGTCAGTGATTTTGTGAATGGGGGGGAAGATGTGGGTCATTGTATAACTACATGTTTAGCTGAATATGTGCAGTTGCAAATGAGGTATTTTAAACCACAAGAGTTATAAAACTGGTAGCATCCTTTGACCTACTATGTTAAAAAAAAAAGACTCTTCACCTTCTCTATTATTAAAGCAAACACATATTAACATCACATTCTATAATGTTTCAGCAGCATCTCCACAAGGAAAGAGAACATGTGCCATTTCACTCCCTCAGACCTCCAAAGTCCATTCCAGCATGCAGGGCACCAAGTACCCAGCCACAACAGTTTTGACTGGGTGTAGGTCCTCTGTGACATTTGATACTACTACCGACTGAAAACCCATTGACTACATCTAGAGATTTCAAGTTGCTTTCCAGCCCTGCTAGCACTGTACAAATAAAGGCGATGTTGCATGTTTCTGACAAAGTTATGCAAATGAATGAAAGCCTTGAACAAAAAGAAAACAATTCACATATGGTTTGTTTTTTTGCTGTTTGGAACCTGCTTTTTAATCTCAAGAGTAAACATCCCCTACTTGTCATATCCGTATGGTTAAGGTTTGGGCACAGCTTCCAACCTCACCTCATGCCACCTTAGTACTTTGGAAGTTCTAAATGCAATATGCAAAACAACAACTTTGATTGCAACCGATGCCTTGGCAAGTGTACGCAGGTACTACAGAAGCACAGAAAAGAACATTTAACCATCCAGCATTACACAGCCTATATAAAGACAGGACGTGTTTAACCCTTTAAAACCTTTACTTGCAAAAAAAATTAAAATACCTCACAGTTAGCATTCATATATACTAGCCCAATGTGTATATTTAAAACGTTCTTAAAGGGATCAGCCAATACACTACAAATTTCTTTGACAGTACATCACTACCCCCTTGTGGCTATGCAATAAAAGCCTCGTGTTCCGATTTTCAAAACCATATTCTCTTCATGCAACTTCACCAAAAAGTTACAGGCTTTACCTCTTCCCCTCACATGTCATATTTTTTTAACTATTAAGCTTTAATTAATTCCAAAACCAAGGTGACATCTCAATAAGACTTTTGTACATCACACAAAAGGTTCAAACACTTGTGGAGAATTCATTAACAAAATCAATTTGATTTTAATATAAAATTTATTGCTTTAAAATGCTGCAAACAACAAACAATTTGATCCCTTATTTTATCCCTGGCTAGGGTCCTTGATTACTACTGCCACCGTTTCAATTACTACACCACTCCTATTGTGCAGTAATGTTTAAAGCATGGACATGAACCATACCAACTTTATTTTAGTTCAGCTAAAAGTTTTAGCTCTTGGTCAAAAAGAAGTTGAATGCTAATTTGTAATACATAAAATGAGCCACCTGAGAATGAGTCGTAGCAACTCAGATACCATATCCCAATCACAGGTTGTTGTCTTTTCTCATTCTCATTCTTAGACTACCGGTACTTTGAATATTAGGCCTTTGACACCAGTATCTCACCTGCACCAACATGCCCCAAAGCAAACCCTAAACCCATTGACCCAAAACAAGGGAAACTCCTCTGCTTACTGGACATTCCAAATATTTTGTGGGACCAAAACAATTCTAACCTACACCAAGAAAATGGCATGCACATGGATTATTGCCTAAATATTTTAATGGACAGGCACACAAGGACATATGCAAGGAAGATATGTGTTGAGCAATTCCTTCTGATGAAGAAATGTAGACACAAGTTATGCACATTTATATATTTGAAGCGTTAGAACAGATTGATTGATTTGCACAAGAAAAAAGTACACACATCACACATGCTAACAGCCTTAGGATCTTCAGCTGAAGGAAGGAAGGAAGGAAGGTTGTGCCACTAAGACAAAATACTGCACTACTGGAAAAGAATTTGAATGTAACATGTGGTTAATTCCACCACTTTCTACTAGCTCTGAGTGATCTTTTGAAAGAACCTGCTTATTAATTAGCTCAAGACAGGGGCACTAGACGTAGGAGTCTCCCAGTTCTGCCTGGTCTCTTGAACTGAATATTAAACAGAGGATATGCACACACAAAAAGGGGGGGTTGATAACATCACACATTGAGTATGTTTATTGAGTGAGCATATGATTATGAATGGCAATTCCCACATCTCAAACTGCCTTACACTGAGCCTCAGCCCACTGGTCCATCTAGCTCAATATGATCTTCTACAGTCTACACCATTTCCAACTAAGAGCTCTCCAAGGTCTCCAACAGACAGGTTTACCCCAAACCTTCTTACTTAAGATTATTTAACAAAAGATGCCTGCTGCAAAGCATGTGCTTTACTAATGAGCTAGTACTACTCCGTAGTAGATGGTAACCAATCCCCATTTTGAAAAGTCACACCTAGAATGCCTAGCCCCTTTCCCTAAGAAACACTGGTACAGTTGGGTGCATGTGCCCCAGCTTTCACTTTGCATGGGCTACTGTGGTTGTCTGTCCTATAATGAACACACACTGGCAGGATCAGCCCTTCCCATAATGCAAGACAAAAAAAAAGCTGTAGCTCAGTGATAGAGCACCTGCTTTGCATGTGAAAGGTCCCATGTTTAATCCCTAGCATCTCCAGGCATGGAGAGCCACTGCCAGTCAGTGTAGACAACAGTGAGCTCAATGGACAACAGTGAGCTCAAGGCAGCTTCCGATGTTCCTCAATGGATAGCACCAACATACCTGCCTACAGGTGAGGGAGGCATATTAAGATTCTTATGGCTCAGCATCAATTAGGCCATATTGCACCTGTGACTGAAGTATATACAGGAGAAACAAAATGGTGCCAAAAGGTGAAGGTGAATTGAAAGCAGTCAATCAACCCCATTAAAAACATGTCCCCTCTCAGATGTCTTACAGCGTGATGCAGAAGATGTACTAAACCAAGGGTTGAATAGCCAGCCCATGCCCCACTAGGCTCACATGTCTAGCCACAACACAGAGAGGAAGCAACAAAGGGAAGCATCATAAGGAAACAAGCGGATATGGGTCAATTACAAACCTAAGCATAAAGTTGGGTAAATGCCATCAAATTTATTGACTTCTCTATATGGAGGGGGGAGAGGAATGTCCATCCACACAGGTGTGCCTGTGCTACCCAGAGATGGCCCGTGGAGCATACATGAGGGTGAAAATGCTATCATGCACACATTTAAATCACACATATTCATTCTTCTGTACAAACGGCTGCCTCTCTACTTGTGCATGCCAAATACCTACGTGCATGACACTGCTGTAGCCTCCACTTGCACCTCCAAGCAGCAATACCGTACCTTCTCCTTGAACAGCAACAGAGGATAGACTATTTGGAGCAATATGGTAATGCCTCAGCTGCCATGAGATGCAAGGCCCTGTCCTCCACTCAATTTATCCAGTTTCCCACCCACCCCCCACCAACAGAAAGGATGACCTGGCCTCCTGCTTACCTTTTAAGGCATGCCCTTGGCTGCCCAGAACATTGCCTCTTTCTCTGGTCCACAACATTGATGTTTTTTTCACGCACATATTAATCATGCACGTACCACAGCACTTTTCTCTGCCCATGCTAGCTACCAAGGATCAACAGGGTTATATTTTTTAATGTTCCAAGGCCTTGCCCTTGTCAGTGACAACAGCAAACCGGATCCCCACATAAAAAGGCTGGATGTATATATTTCCCCTGCCCCTTACTCCACCACATCTTACCACAGCCCAGCATGAGAGCTGGCACAATTATGCCTCTCTTTCCCTACATCTGGAGAAGTCAGACATCCCTTCCCTCCAATTGCACAAATAGCAACGCCTGCTGTGACCTCACTATGGCTCAAACCTTACCCTGCCTTCAGTAAGCAGGCCTGTCCCACCGACACCGTACAGCAGAGTATCTGTGTCCTTGTCTGCAATCAGGCACAGATCTCCCAAACTGACAAGTAAATGCCCACTTTCACCTGCATTTGCCATTGGCAAATTACTGTGTGGGTCAGCAATATCTCAACACAAAAAGGCACCAATCCCATGTCCTGCTTAAATATACGAAAGGAAGTGAGGGCAATCACAACCTTCCAGTGCCAGAGACTGGAGAGAAAAGTGCCAGTGCTCTTTCCCCAGTACGCAAAGAGTGACTTTCACAGACCTTTCCACTGACAAGGAGAACAGGTGGCTCTGTCGCTCCTTTGCCTGGCAAACCCTGGCAGGTGAACCATGTGTTCAAAGGCAGGGCTTGTCCGCTTGCAATCCTCACACAGAGGAAGATGCTGCTTATGCCTTTGGTGTGCACAGGGGTGTATGAGCATGTCACAGCTGCCAGACAGCCACACTCTTAGCACACAGGACCTTAACCCACCCAACCCTCCCCACTTGCACGTCATCACAATGCACTGACAAAACTGGCCGGCCAGCCCAAATCGCGGGACATGCCAACTCCAACACGCTCCACGGAGCAGGCAGACGTCACCTCTAGGGGTTTCTTTTCTTTCTTTTAGGTATTCAGCACCTAAAAGCAAATCTTTTTGATTTCTGCCTAAAAGTGCTTCTTCCTACCCCACCCCCCAGCCTAACAAACAAGAGGCACAGACGTGTGTATGTGTGTTTTGTGTTCCCACGCCGAACTCTTCTCTTTTTGCGCCCCTCCAGCTTTCTCCTTGCAGCTCAAGGGGACACCCACTCCATCACCATCACCCCAGGGAAAACCCCCGTTCGCCTAGGGAAGACCCCCGATTCTCTCTCTTCCCACCCCACCCCCCGCCTCACTTGTCATGCAAGGCAATGAGAGGCGGAATCCTATTCCGGAGGGTCGCCAGGAGCAGAGGCGGGGGAGGGGTTTGCGCGCGCGCGCGCGCCCCCTCTCTCCTCGCCCCCCCTCTCCCATTGGCCGGCCATTCCCCGCCCCCAGGCTGCCCCCTCCGCCGACCCCTCCCCTCAGCAGCGGCAGCAGCTCCTCGAAACTTTCGGGCCGGGAGACCGACCCGAGACGCCGAGCCGAGACACCGCCTCGTTGGGCTGGTTTGGAAGAATTTTGGAGGAAGCGCGCGCGAGGCGGCGGGGCGGGAGCGGAATTCGAGGGAGGGGGCTTCTCCCCCCCCCTGCGCGCGCGCGTTCTCGCCTGCGCGCCACCGCCGCGTGTCCCCTCAGCCCTCCCGGCCACCCGCCCGCCGTCCCCTCCATCAGTCAGTGAAACCAGCCGGGTCGGTCCTGCCGGCGCTTCGGTTCCCTCCCTCCCATCCCTCACAGCTCACCTTCCGGCTTGTTTTCGGCGGCCATTTCCCCTCCGCGCGCCACATCCTCCTCCGCCGCCTCCTCCTCGCGACCGGGATCCAGGCAGGCGCGCGCGCCGCTGCCGTTGCCGCCACCGCCTGCTGCCCCCGCCCCTTCCTCCTGCCGACCTATTTCCGGTTCCGCTCCCTCTCTCAGGCCCCCCCACCTCTTTCTCCTGCCGCCGCCGCTGTTGTTACCCCCCTGCCGTCCACCTCCAGCCCCTGCCGCCGTTGTTGCCTGCCTGCCTGCGTCCCCTCGCCGCCGCCGCCTCCGACACCGGGCCAGCCAACCGACCCCCCCAGCCGCCGCCTCACAGGCAGCGCGACGCTCCCATTGGGCCTTTCGCGGACTGATGCCTGTCTCCGCCAACCCTCGCTGAGCAGAGGCGAGCCGGAAGGGAGGATGGGCCTGACTGGCAACGTCGCCGGCCTATGGGCGACTAAATCAGCGAGTGGGCGGGAGAAGAGGAGGGAGGCGCATCAGAGGCGCTAGTGCGGCCATGATGAAAGGAGCGGGGAGAGGCAGAGGGACTCTCTAGAGTGGGGATAGTAGCCAATCAGACTCTAGAAAGGTGCGGAGGGGGTTGATAGCAGGTGGTTCAGCCAATAGCCGTGCCAAATGAGGGCGTTAGGAAGGATGCGGCGGGGAAAAATCGTGACGCAAATGCGAGGCAGCGAATAGGGCGAGGAAGCGCGACGCCGGAGGGAGGGAGGGAGGGAGCAGCGTCCCAAAGGGAGAGAAGGGAGCAGAGAGGGAAAATGAAGGCGGGGGCTGGAATCCGATGCACGCTCCTATTGGTCAGCTGGCATTGACAGGCAGCCACGCCCCTGCTCGCCTTGTTAACCCTAAACAAAGGCGCTGATTGGCGGAGGCGCAAAAGGAGCACTGTGACCAATGGGGGTGCGGAGCGAATCCGCAGTTCTGATTGACCAAGGGGTCCTCTCAGTGGTTTACTTCAATGGTTGAAAGTGTGTAGATCTCTGTCCGATTGGAGGATCTCCCTTGGTCCCTGCCATCATTGGCTGTTCTGCTGGGTTCTGGAGGGGCTGGTGTCTGCATGGGTCCTCATTTGCAAAAAGCAAATAATAAGATCGTTATTAATGCATTAATTAATTAATTAATTAATTATGCTTTGTGTTAATTGCATTATCTGTTTATTACTGTGCCTGTTTTATTACTGCACTGATTAATTTCATTGTTGCAATTATAATTTTTTTATTGATGCAATTATAATTTTTTATTGTTATAGCAACTATTCCATTTAAAAATGATAATGCTAGGACGGCTGTTAGTATTATCACCATTATAATTGTTGTAATGATTAATTTAAAAACATACATTTAGGACAGAAAGTGGTAGTGGTAATACAACCATGATTAATTTCAGGAGCCCTCCACCCCGCTGCCAAGCACCTCCTGATCCTGCAAGCTTTATACAGGAAACTTTCAAACTAAAGTTTTGGATTTTATTAACCCAAGTACCTTTTTAGTGGCTCAAAACATATTTTAATAGATAAATCTACCCTATTTATTAAAGTTGCAGCCCTAATATGTTTATATTTTATGCCACAGGAATGGATGCATAGTTGCAACAGAAAGTTTTTCAGTTTTCTGTACTTCAAAAGCTGGGAAATCATATTCATTGTAACATCCATCTTGCATAGAGAACTCCATAGCTGTAACTCTGCAATGTGTGAATAAGTCCTTCTTTTTGTCTTTCCTCATTCAGCTTCATTGCATGAGCCCACTGGGTTCTATGGAAGAGTGAAAGAAACTTATCTCTATCCCAGGGTTCCCTGCCATTTTCTCCTATGGTGCTTGTGAAAGGTCTCAGTGAATATTCCCTCCAAAATCCACAGTGCACCAGAGGCTTTTTTGTTTTTCCTGCCCAGTTTTACCTGGCTCAGTCTCTCCTACATTGAACATGCCTACATTTCGTTGCATGCCAGGTGAAATCCAAAGCACGCCTCCACAGGTGCACCCCTGCCAGAGAAGCAGCTGTGGTGAGATTGTGCAAGAGCCTCACTCAGGAAGGTTGTGTGAGGCCTCTGTGCAGGGCTCTCACAAGATATCACCAGAACCTGGAAGCCAAAGCCATGTGACCCCAGAAAGTGAGGGTTCAGTGGGAGCAATGGGGGGGGGGAGCAGCAAGCAGTGTGCATGCTTACTGTTTTACCATTTCGTGATTGCCACAACACTTGCTCAAAATTCCACATATACCCGCAGGCCCAAATATATATATTTATTTGTGGGTTGCATTTCTGACCCACCTTTTCCTCCAAGGAGCTCAAGATGGTGTACATGGTTCTCCCCTTTCTCAATGAAATAATGCTACAAGAACCCTGTGAGGTGCGTTAGGCTGAGAGGCTGTGACCGGCCCGAGGTCACCCAGGGAACCTCATAGCCAAATGGGGATTTATATATATACTGATGAGTCCTGCTGTATCCCTCGCTCGACATACACTCTTGTTGCCTCTTGGTTTCCTCTTCTCTCAGGCTGATTTCCCCCCTTATAATAGTCTTAGCTGCATGGCCAAAGAGGGAGGGAGAGGGAGAGCCTTATGTGTAAGAAAGGAAATATTATCGTTACGAGTTTGGAGGGGTCAGTATAGATGATGCCAAGGGTTCCTTCCAAACCTGCAGTCTTGAAGCTGCCAACTTAGAATGTATAAGAGGAAGCCTGCCAAATCAAATCCTTTGTCAAGGTAATTTAGGCTTTGGCTGGCAAGTTCAGTACGGCAATTGAATATAGCCAAAGAGGTTGCTCTGTTTCTATAGAGATAAATGGGTGGGTCTTTTTCACCTCACTGGGTGGGATGCCACCTTATCCTAGAATGGAAAAAAAGAAAAACCCAAGGGGCTGTGATTGAGAATATGTGAGAGAGCTGGGCTGATTTTGGAAGCCGGAGACAGAGACATATCTTGTTCCGTGCTGGATCCAAAGCTGGGTTTGGTGCTTCTCTGGAAACCTAAAAGTAAAGCAAGTTCTGCTGTGGCGTTAATGCTGTGAGCCCCTCCATCCTCTGCACAGGTTGTACAAATAAATCCATACATTCTAAAAACACCACAGACTCTGCTGACCTTCATTCCAAGGAAACCAAACCCTGGGGAAAAACACTTGGAACCCCTGAAATCTCTCATTCCCCAGAAACTGGGGTGGCACCTAATGTTATAAAGCCCCAGTTTGCTCTCCTTACCAGGAATGTGACTGTGAAAGTAGGGAACCTGGAGCGATACCATCTCCCTGCTTAAGAACCCTGTGTAATACCATAGCTTGCACCTTTATACACAAACAGAAATTTGCCTAATAACATCTCCATATACTTTATTAGATTATTTCATAAATTTAGGAACAGCTTGGCTAGGCACCAGCAGAATACTCTTCATTGCAAAGCTGATGTGATTTTAACAACTTGCTTTCATAACATATTCATGTATTTAGAACCAGCCGTCAGACTCCGGATACTTGGAGTACCTCATTATTAATCTCTTCCTTTTGCTGCCCATCGAAGATTTATTCCTGCTTTGTTTCTACCGGTAGCGATCTCCTAGCCAGTTTCTAATCCATAACAGATCTTTACCTCTCACCCCATGACTACCTAGTTTTCTTAATAGCCTCTTGTGAGGAACTTTATCAAAGACTTTTGAAAAGTCTAATAAATTTTATCTGCCAGCAGCCCTTTATCCGCTGTGTTGTTGGCTCCCTCAAAGAATCTTATTAGGCTGGAGAGGCAAAGCTTTTCCCTTTGCAGAAGCCCTGCTGCTTTGCCCCTATCATACCATGCCATCTTTAATTATTTTTTGCAGCTAATTTACCTGGTTCTAAAGTCAGGCTTACTGGTCTGCCATTCCCAAGATTACCCTCAGGCCTTTTTCAAACAGATCGGCAAAGCCCTGGCTACACTCCAGGATGAGAACTGATTTTAATGATAGATTAACTTTCTACTTTTTTTTTCCTTCAAGCCGCGCAGCTGTTTAATTCTTAAAATCTTGCTGAATTCTTGAATGCATACAATCTAGCGCAGGTGATTAATTGCAGTTTACTGTATTAATTTGTTCTACAGCCTCCTCTTTGACATCTTAGTTTCTAATAGGGCTAAAAAAAAATTAAAAGAATAGGGAAGCTGGTCATGTCTCTTGTGAGGAAGCAAATTTTAATCTCTTTGCCATTCCTGCTTCGTCTGAATCTCTTTGCTGGGCAAGTTGAGAAGGCTGGGGAATCTATTTAATCATGAACCTTCTGTTTCAAAGCTTTCAAAGTTCATGGTGCTCAATGTCCCTTGTATTAAGAGGCATCTTTAACGGGGGTTCCCTGAGAGATCACTAATGATAGACCAGCTGACAAAAGTTCAGCTGTTCTGCCATGATGGCTTTACGCCTCCAGTGCAGGACATGGAAGTTCCTGCTGAGTTCCATACCCTCCAAGTGTCCTGTTTTCCAGGGACACCCTAATTTTACAGAATCTGTAAAGTTTTTTATTTGATCCCAGAAGGACCCGCTTTTCCTTAGGACGCCCCTGTTTCCACTGGAGAAATGTTGGAAGGTATGGAGTTCTGTGACCTCTGAGCCAAGGAGATAAATAACTACCGGTATACAACCCTTAGAAGACATCTGAAGGCAGCCCAATATAGTTTTGTTATGTTTTTATATGTGTTGGAAACTGCCCAGAGTATTACTATTATTATTATTATTATTATCATCATCATCATCATCATCATTATGGAATAGGACGTCCCTATTTTCTTTGGAGAAATGTTGGAGGGTATGGAGTTCTTCTGGGGCACATTCTGTTCAGAGAGGGTCATGGTGAAGTCAACACCTCACCTGAAGAGGTTGTGTGTGCCTAGATGAACAACACTTCCCAGAATCCCGAGCATGTACATGTGCCACGCATCTTGCCACGGTCCTTCTCTTCTGCCTAAGGCTGAACCATCCAGTTGGGGGGGGGCATGTGGGACTTCAAATGAATGTAAGAAGAGACCTGTTGGACCAAAGACCCATTTGGTCCAACCCTCCTTTTCTCACATGGCCAACCAGACGCTTCTTCTGGGAAGAACACAAGCAGGAGCTGAGCCCAAGAGCCCTCTCCCCTCCTGCAGTTTCCAGCAACTGGCATTCAGGACTATTACAGCCTCTGACCATGGAGACGCAGCATAGACATCATGGCTAGCTAGCTGTGATGGCCTTGGATTCAGACTCAGATGCTGAACCTGAGGGATCCCAGCCTGCACAGGATTCCCCGCCTCCAGAACCAGCAGAGCCGGGGCTAGGACTTGAGCCTGAAGGGTCCTCACCTGTGCTGGATCCTCAGGTGCAGGCATCTGCTGAGTCTGCTCTGGCTCCTGATGGGGTGAAGGACCCATTGTCTGCAGGTGCTCCACTCCCAGCCCCGTCAGGGAAAGCTGAGGTTGCCTCTGGGTCCGGTAACCCTCCAGCCTCTCCTGAGCTGCAGAGGCTCAGGGCAGAGAGGTGAAGGGAACTAAGTTCCCGCAGGAGGAGTGCTCGCCTCCAGACCAGGAGAGACAAGTCTCCAGAGGATCAGGGCCACTCTATGCCTCGGGACAGATAAAAGCCGGCCAGCCCCAGCCCCAAGTTGCAGGAGCAACATCGTTGGTGACCAGTTCCTGCCTGCTACCTTTCCTGCTTGAGTTCCTGACCCGCCCTGGTTCCCTGCTTGCCTACCTGTCCCTGACTTCGCCTGCCTCCCTGCCCTGCACCTAGCTTCAATTATTATGGACTGCCTTTCATTGCACCTCTGACCACGGACCAGACTTCGACCTCGCCTTAAGGGTAACCCACAGGACCAGCACACTAGCAGCCGTCAACAGCCCTCTCCTCCATGAATTTGTCCAATCCTCTTTTAGAAGCCATCCAAGTTGGTGGCCATCACTGCCTCCTGTGGGAGCGAGTTCCATGGTTTCACTATGTGCTGTGTGAAGAATGGCTTTCTTTTATCTATCCTATGTTTTTTTATATATATAAAAAACCAAAACCAACATACCAGCATTCCCTAGTAAGGAGCCATGTTTTACAGAGCTTGTTCCAGAGCAGAAAACAGTCAGTGCATTTTTATTTTATTTTCTAGGACAGCGATTAAAACTGCCTTCGTTTCAAGAGCTGAAGAATCCGGGGATCAGTGCCAATCCAGCATTCCCATCGCAGATGTCAAGGAATCGGTGCTTCGATGAGTCCCCTGGTAACGAAGCAAATTGCTCTGTCCTTTTCTGGAGATGCAGAGTGCCTTGGCACTGCTGGGCCATCTCCCACTTCTTCTCCTCCTTTTCCTTGCCTGGCTGCTTTTTGCTCCCCAGCGCCGTCAAAGGCACTTGCTGCCTCCTCAAGCGGCGCCTTTGGAACTGGACCACATCAAATGCCTTCACAATGCAAATGAAGATGGAAACGCTTGTTTCCTTTGATGTGTGTGACTAAACGCTCAAAAGGGATCGCTTCCCTTCTGCGCCTCTGGAGAACGAGCTTCCCTTTCTCAACGACCTGTTGGTTTTCATGGCTTTTTTTATTATTTGTGCTGATGACTGAAGCAAATTTGGGGAGGGGTGCAGAGGGAGGGAAGACAGACAGTCGGAGATGGAAATCGTCCAGCTTGTTTGTCAGGAGATCAAACGAGAATTCGCTTCCCCTGTTTGAAGTGACAGTCAGAACTGCGCCCAGAGACGGTGGTGGACTGAGTCTGGAAAATCTGCTCACAAAGCAATTGGGAGCTCAGTGAGTTGAACTCAGGAGGAGGTGGTGGTAGGAAAAACGAGACCATATAAATTTTCTTTGCAAGAATAAATACCTTGCCAGTAGAGAACTAACATTAAAAACCTGCCCTTTGCCTTCTATATTCGCTTTCTTTTTGCAGGGAGTCGCCCACAGTTTGTTTTTATTTATTTTATCGTATTTATATCCCACCTTTTTCTCCAAGGGGCTCAACATGGCATATATGATTCTCCCCTCCCTCCTCGTTTAATCATCACAATAAACCTGTGAGGTAGGTCAAGCTGAGAGAGACAGCGACTGGCCCAAGGACACCCAGTATGCTTCATGGCCGCTTGAGGACTTCAACCCTGGCCCTTCCCAGGTCCTAGCTCAGCTCATTGGCCCTTTTGCTGCTGAGGTCTGGTGAGAGAGGGTCTAGAGTGGGGGGGTGACCAATTTGGGGGCAGGCATCAGATTTCTTAACTCTGCAGACTCTCTAAATGGGCTGCATTGGGGGATCTGCCCCAGCATGTGCTGAGGCCAGTCCTGAGATTCTTCTTCAAGGGCAGGAGAGAAGGTCTTGTTTCATTCTGGTTCCATGCATGGACTGGTTTGGACCAGGATCCAATGGTTTTCATTGGGCCAGAGGGGCTGCAGACCAGACAACTGCCTTGCATGAGAACCTGGGAGGCCTGACACTGCATCTAGAATTTGCCTGCATGTATGTGATGGCTCAGGACGCGCGTGGCTCTGTGGTCTAAAATACTGAGCCTTGGGCTTGCCGATTGGAAGGTCGGCGGTTCGAATCCCCGCGACGGGGTGAGCTCCCGTTGCATGGTCCCAGCTTCTGCCAACCTAGCAGTTCAAAAGCACGTCAAAAGTACAACTAGATAAATAGGTACCGCTCCGGTGGGAAGGTAAACGGAGTTTCCGTGCACTGCTCTGGTTTCGCCAGAAGTGGCTTAGTCATGCTAGCCACATGACCCGGAAAAACTGTCTGCGTACAAACGCCGGCTCCCTCGGCCAATAAAGCGAGATGAGCAATGCAACCCCAGAGTCGTTCGCGACTGGACTTAACTGTCAGGGGTCCTTTACCTTTACCTTTTTTATGTGATGGCTCCACTTTGTTGTGAGCTTATGTAAGCAACTGGTTAAATACCTGCCTGTTTCCTGGTGCCCAAAAAGGAAGGACTCTGGTGCTTCATCAGATGAGTAATGGAGAGAGAGAGAGAGAGAGTTTGTGTTAGTTTCCCTGTTATGTTTCTTTTCTTGGAAAGGTTAAAATGTTTAAAGATATCCCCCCCGCCGCCGCCCCCTGTTCCTCATTGTCATTCCATGGCAGCTGTAGGATAAGCTTGGTTAATTGGGTTAATGTGATGATATGGCAGAAACGAGAGGGGACGAGTGGGTGCTTCTCAGAGACTTGCTATGGAGGTTTAGCAAACTGAACATCCACGAGGAAAACAAAATAAAAAGGATTCCATTTAAAAGGTGCAATGACAAAGTTGGGAATCTCCACTCACACTTTTCGGCTTATCCATCTGTTGCGGTTTGCACAACAAATCCCTCTCCCAAGGCAGGCATGTCAGACTTTTGGGGGGATGTGGGTGCCATCTCAAATGAGCTGCAGTCCGGGGGGGGGGGGGCAGTTCGGATGTTACTTTCAAAAAAAGCATGTTTCCCTCTCACCGCTCAAAAGCAAGATTTTGAGTGCCAACGTTGAATGCTTTCAGCTGCTCCTCCTCACATTCCATTCTATGTCCAAGAAATGCAGGCTTGTTGCTCATTTTCAGCCCAGCCCAGAGAACTTGCTTCCCTTTGAGGCGATAGTTTTGTGGGAAGGATGCCTGTCGAGCCGTGTTGGTGGGTGGCAGGGAGGCAGGAGATATGGCCATTCAGGCAACAGCAGATAAGCAGCGGTTTGCATTGGGCTTAAAAACAAGTGCTGATATGTCCATATAAAAGGCCACCCTGGAATTGCCTATCACTCAAAGCAGAGTGGAAAACAGCAGGTGCCTTTATATATCACAGGGCGCTGGGATCGAGGCTTTGTCGACTCTCAAGGTCCCCGAGTCTGCACTGTGTTCTTAATCTTTCATAGGAGACATCTCCAGACCCTCCAAGTGTCCCTATTTTCCAGGGACAGTCCCAGATTTACAGAAGCCGTCCCGGTTTCTGATTTGATCCTGGAATGTCTCGCTTTTCCTTAAGACATCCCTCTTTTCATCGGAGTAATGTTGGAAGCTCTGGAGTTATGCTACCCCCGAGCCGAGAAGATAAGTACCTATACAACCTTTAGATGACATCTGAGGGCAACCCTGTATAGGGAAGGTTTTTAAAAAGTTTAGTGTTTTATTATGCTTTTAGATATGTTGGAAGCCGCCCAGAGTGGCTGAGTCAACCCAATCAGATGGGCGGGGTATAGTAATAGTAATAGAATAGGACGCCCCTATTTTCATCAGAGAAATGTTGAATGGTATGCATCTCTATCTTCAAAAAAAGGGGGATGGGGCCAGGGCAGAAAGAAATGGCAAATAGAGAGAGATCCCTTGGTATCAGCCCAAGCCCCACACTCCTTTGCAACTGCTTCTCTGCCTCCCAGTAATGAATTACAGTAAAGGTTTTGAATGGAGGAGTCTACATCACTGTGGTATCAGCCCGGGCACAAACAGGAGAAGAAGCCTGCTTGTTTGCTCTCTGCCTGCTCTTCAGCGCCACAGCCGAACGTGGCCAGAGGGGAGTACTGCAGGCTGCCCATAGGATTCTGCTTTGCACTACAGATCTGCTGATTCCTCAAGGCTCATCGCTCAGGTGTGGGCCGAGCTCCTCCCCTCTCCACCTGCTGGGCTGCCCACCTGCTTCTCCTCTTGTGTTTCCTCCAGGGCCAGGCACTCATCCTCCCAGCACCCACGTCTCCCAGAGCTGGGGCAGCCAGGTGTGCGGCCTTGGGACCGGGAAGAGATGCTCTCATGTATCCAGAGACCCAAAGTTCATATGTAACAAACAGTTAAGGACAGCAGGAGAACATTTCCCTGTTGTCAACAATAAAGCCGGCTGCTGATCTGAGGTTGCTGAGACAAGCGCATCAATTATTTACTGAATAAAGATGGTTAAATATTAAATATCGCAGCCTGGGACAGACCAAGGGTAGAAAACCTTGTCGGAGCGGCAGATGTGGGGATTGTTTGCAAAGACATGGAGGGCCCTGCATGGGGCAGGTGGATTGGTCAACTATTAGCTGCAGAGAGGAAGAGGCAATACCTTGGCAAGAATCTCCTTCTCCATGATCTTTCTTTGTACGCGGCATGTACTTTCCGACACAGCTGACATTTCAGTAAACACAGCACCTTGGATTTCTTCTCCTCACTCTCTTTGCTCTTTGCCAGCAATGTAACCTTCCCCACCAGCCTTCCACCCAATAGTTCTTGACCATTCCCTGGAGGCTAGACTTTCGCAACCTGGTGCCTGCTAGATCATTTGACAGCAGTTTTGGCCAGGGGCCAGTGGGAGTTTTAGTCCAAAACATCTGGAGGGCACCCAGTTGGAGAAGGCTGATGTAGGCTGTGAGTCATCCAAGGCAGACCTGTGTTATTTCCTAGGCAGCTGGCTAAAAAGTCCCAGAAACAGGAAGCAACTGAGACTAGGTCAAGAACATCCCACTCATCCTGGCAAAGGTAAAGGTAAAGGTAAAGGACCCCTGAACAGTTAAGTACAGTCAAAAGCAACTATTGGGTTGTGGCGCTCATCTGGCTTTCAGGCCGAGAGAGCTGGCATTTGTCCACAGACAGCTTTCTAGGTCATGTGGCCAGCATGACTAAACTGCTTCTGGCGCGACAGAAACACCGTGAAGGAAGCCAGAGTGCAAGGAAACGCTGTTTACCTTCCCGCCGCAGCGGTACCTACTTATCTACTTGCACTGGCATGCTTTCGAACTGCTAGGTTGGCAGGAGCTGGAACAGAGCAACGAAAGCTCACTCCGTCATGGGGATTCGAACCACCGACCTTCCGATCGGCAAGCCCAAGAGGCTCAGTAGTTTAGACCACAGCATCACCCGCCCAACCATCCTGGACTCACTCCTAATACTGTGTTCTCTTCAGAGTTCTGGAGCTCCTGGATCATTGAATCATAGAATTGCAAAAAGTAAAGGTAAATGACCCCTGGACAGTTGGGTCCATTCGATTCTACTATGGGGTGCAGGGCTCATCTCCGCCAAGGGAGCCAGAACTTGTCCACAGAAATCTTTCTGGGTCATGTGGTCAGCATGACTAAGCTGCTTCTGGCGCACAGAGCACTGTGACAACTGCCAGAGCCCATGAAAATGCCATTTATCTTCCCACTGCAGCGGTACATATTTATCTACTCCTGCTGGTATGCTTTCAAACTGCTAAATTGGCAGGAGCTGGGACAAAGCAATGGGAGCTCACCCTGTTGCGCGGATTCGAACTGCCGACCTTACAATGGGCAAGCCCAAGAAGCTTGGTGGTTTAGACCACAGCGCCACCCGCATTCCTTGGTATAGAATTGTAGAGTTGGAAGGGACCCCAAAGGCCATCCAGTCCAAGCCCCTGCAATGCTAAACAAAAGCAGAGAAGATCTACAAGCTCCCTGATTGAGTTTTTATTGGGGAATTTTGGATCAAGGTTATAGGAGCTTGGTTTCTGGATTCCTGCCTTACAGGGGTGTGTTGTCACTATGAAAAGCTGGTTGAAAAAATGTCTTTTTATTCCATTGGGTGTTTTGTTTGATGGACATTAGAACATAAGAAAAGCCCTGCTGGATCAGGCCAATGGCTCATCTAGTCCAGCATCCTGTTCTCACAGTGGCCAACCTGATGCCCCCATGGGAAGCCCACAAGCAGGACCAAAGTTCAAGAGCAATACTTGCTCTCCCCTCCCGTGGTTTCCAGCAATTGGCATTCAGAAGCATTCATAGCTGTCAACTTTTCCCTTTTTTTGTGGGAAATTCCCTTATGCCGAATAGGATTCCTCGCAAGAAAAGGGAAAGGTTGACAGCTATGAGCATTGCCGCCTCCAACTGTGGAGGCAGAGCATAGCTGCCATGGCTGGTAGCCATTGACAGCCCTCTCCTCCATGAATTGGTCTCATCCCCTTTTAAAGTCATCTAGGTTGGTGGCCAACACTGCCTCCTGTGGGAGTGAGTTCCATAACTGATTATTTGATTGTGAGCCCCTTCGAGGGCTTCAACCAAGCAGCAGAGTAAAAATCGAAGAAATGGATGGAGTGTTGTTGTTCCTTTGCAAGCTGACCAGCCCTGACAGGCCACCCTGCTGGGATAAGTTGCACCACAAATTGGAATGTTCTTGTGCAGCTGAAGGGGCTGGAGGAAACAGTTGGAATTCTGCAGAAGGAAGTGGGGGGCCTCCTTTTAAGAACCACAGGACTTCACCCTAGTGGCTGATTGAGGGTTACAGCCTTGGCAAAGGAAGTTTCTCAGTTACCAAGAAAGCACCAGAGTTGAGTCTCCATCAAGAGCAGAAGCTGTGCTGACTTCCTAGTCAAGAGAAGCATAAAAAAAGTCTGCCTTCTGAAATTCTAGCCCACGTGCCAATGTTGATGTGAGAGTCAGCTACCAGCCCAGCCAGCTTCTGTATGGAAGGGGGCAAAGTGTCCTGAGTCAGCCCTCTGGGAAAGCAGCCAGCCCCAAGTTGAGACCTCAGGCATCTCTTGAACTAGGTGTGCATGATCTGAGTATAATGCCTGGAGAATGGGGGGGGGGGGGTCCCTCCAAGAACCCCAAAGTTCAGCCACCCACCCCCACCCCCAACCACTACACAACTGGCTCCTAATTAGTTTCCTTTTTATTGACAGATTTGTACACAACTTTTTTTGATTTTCCCATGCACAAATCTGCAAAGTAGACAACATGTGCAAAAAGAATATGTTCCTTTTACTGTGTGGCTGTTTGAATCTGTCTGTCTGTCTGTCTATCTATCTATCTATCTATCTATCTATCTATCTATCTATCTATCATCTATCTATCTATCTATCTAGTCTTTGGCACTGCAAAAAAAAAGAAAAACTCAAAAGAACCGTACCGGGTGCCTTAGCAGAAAGATGGTCTATAAATGCAGCAAATAAGCAAAAGGAGAAAATCTGAAATGGAACCAAAGAGTGGGGGGTGGGCGATGAAACGTTTAAAAGGAGCCCCACATTTTGAGCAGAAATGTGAGCAGGTTCCTTTCCAAAGTCCCTCGGTCATTCCATGCAGAGGTTCACAGTCCAAGTACTTGGTGCAATTCATCTGCTTAGATAGGAGAAACGAGAGTGATGGGCGGGCGGGGGGGGGGGGAGATTTCTTCCCCACGTTTCTAAAAGACCTTGAAAATACAGACTGTTTAGTGGAGGGGCCTTGTTTATGCATCAGCCGTGCCAAGAGACCGAGGCTCTGCGATGGTGAGCTCTGCGGCTCTCGGCGCTCTCCTGCATCTCTTATTTAAGATATATGTCAGCCCATTAGGAGAGGCTGCAAGACGCGATGGGCTCTGATGACAGGTAATACTCCGACACCCATTTTTACAGCTTCCGCTTGCCCACATTACATGGGGGACCATTACTCAACTGCCCCGGAGCCTGGCAGGAAGAAACAGTAATGCAGAAAAAGAAGCTGGGCCAAGCTGAGGAGCCCAGCAGGCAGCTGGCAGAGCAGGGCACGGAATCATGTTATAGAACTGGAAGAGACACCTGGAGATCATCACGACCAACCCCTGCTCAAAGTAGAGTCCGCAATGCAGCATACCATAAAAGCATCAAGAAAGTGGATATAAAAAGTTTTCCTCCCTTCTTTTGCTGCACTGCAACTCATGTGCGCATCCAATGATCTTGGATTTTGGGAGATTCAGGACAGATCATAGAAGGGTAGAGTTGGAAGGGACCCCCAAAGGTCATCTAGTCCAACCCCCTACAATGCAGGAATCTCAGCTAAAGCATCCATGACAGATGGACATCCAACCTCTTCTTAAAAACCTCCAAGGAAAGAAAGTCCACAACCACCCGAGAGAGACTGTTCCACAGTCGAACAGCTCTTACTGTCAGAAAGTTTTTCCGGAACCTCCTTTCTTGTAACTTGAAGCCATTGATTCGAGTCCTACCCCCCAGAGCAGGAGAAAACAACCTTGTTCCCTCTTCCATGTGACAGCCCTTAAGGCAGTGCTCTTCAACCTTGGGTTCCCAGATGTTGTTGGACTCCAGTACCCATAATCTCCAGTCAGCTTAGCCAATGGTCAGGGATGATGGGAGTTGTAGTCCACCAACATCTGGGGACCCAAGGTTGAAGAACGCTGCCTTAAGGTATTTGAACTCTTGAGAGTCCCATGGACTGCAAGAAGATCAAACCTATCCATTCTTAAGGAAATCAGCCCTGAGTGCTCACTGGAAGGACAGATCCTGAAGCTGAGGCTCCAATACTTTGGCTACCTCATGAGAAGAGAAGCCTCCCTGGAAAAGACTCTGATGTTGGGAAAGATGGAGGGCACAAGGAGAAGGGGACGACAGAGGACAAGATGGTTGGACAGTGTTCTCGAAGCTACCAACATGAATCTGACCAAACTGCGGGAGGCAGTGGAAGACAGGGGTGCCTGGCGTGCTCTGGTCCATGGGGTCGTGAAGAGTCGGACACGACTAAACGACTAAACAGCAACAAATTATACCTCCTCTCCTTCTCCTCTTTTCTAGGCTAAACATACCCAGCTCCTTCAAGCGCTCCTCATAAGGCTTAGTTTCCAGACCCCTGATCATCTTGATTGCCCTCCTCTGCACACGTTCCAGCTTGTCAACATCCTTCTTAAATTGTGTTGCCCAGAATTGGACACAGTATTCCAGGTGTGGTCTGACCAAGGCAGAATAGAGTGGCATATAAAAGAAAGTCCATGCAGCGCATGGAATTTACGTCCATGCAGAAAGTCCATGCAGCGTATGGAATTTACGTCTGCAGTGAGTTGATGACCACCAACTCGGATGGCTTTAAAAGAGAACTGCAAAGATTCATGGAGGAGGAGGCTATCAACAGCTAGTAGTCATGATGCCTCCAGAGGCAATAAATACTTCTGAATACCAGTCGCTGGAAGTCACTGGAGGGGAGAGTACTGTTGTGTTTGTGTCCTCTTTACAGGCTTCCCGCAGGCATCTGGTTGGCCACTGTGAGAACAGGATGCCATCGGCCTGATCCTGCAGACTCTTCTTATGTTCTTAGGCTTTGACTCAGTACCCCTAGCGAGGGAGAGCAGGTAGATTGCCACACTGCTGATTAGTTCTTGCCTTATTACCGATAAGATTCTGTTGCTTAGCTGAAATCTGCTTCCCTGCAGTTCTCGAACATCCATTCTAGTCCTCCTGCCCTCTGGAGCAAAGAGAATATCATCTCCATCTCCCGTGTAACAGATATTTGAAGGCTGCTATCATGTCTCCCCTTAATTGTCTCCTCTCCAAACGCTTTCAACCGTTTCTCGTATTCTAATTTGGTTCCTAGACCCCAGTCCATCCTTGTCACCCTTCCCTGGATGCAGTCCAATTTGTCAATGTCCTTCTTGAAATCTGGCACGCAGAACTGGACACAGGACTCTAAGGGCACCCTGCAGCATAGCTGTCAACCCTCCCTTTTTTTTGCGGGAAACTCCCTTATTCCAATGCCGTTTCCCGCTGCTATCCTGGATTGTTGATATCCCTTAAATTTCCCGGATTTCAAAGGAAGCAGCTCCTCTCCCTCCCTGCCGGCCAGGGAGGCTCCTCAGCTGCGTTGCTCGGCTGCCAATAAGGAGTCTGAGACCGACTGGGGGCGGAGCTTGCATGCCTTGTGCAGCCAGACCCTCATGCCCAACCAGACAGACAGCCTGCCTGCCGTCTACGCGCTCGCTCTTTTGCTCACCCGTTCGCATGCAGCCTCTGGAGCGCAGGATGGCGAGGCTACTTGGTGCCATTGCACCGCCCTCACGGCATCCCTTATTTTCAAATCCGAAAGTTCGAAAAAATCCCTTATTTTCAAATCCGAAAGTTGACAGCTATGCCCTGCAGACCAGTGCAGAAGAGAGCAGTCACTTCTTGTGATCTCTACTCCTGCTCAAGCGGCCTAAGATCCTACTCACAGGTACTACTGAACCCCATCCAATGTTCATCATGCCTTTGTTTGTTTGTTTTATATAAATAAATAAAAACACTTTACATTTATCCGGGACTTTTTTTCAGCCGGAGCTCACCAGAGTTCAGCTCAGGTGGGTGCCATCGCCACTGTAAAAGAGCGAGGGGAGAAGTTCATGGTGAGCTCCAGCACCGCTTTTTCTAGAAAAAAAAATTGCACTGCATTTATCTCTGCTGGATTTCATCTTGTAGGTTTCAGCCCAGCTCTCCAGCCTGTCAAGATAATCTTGAATCCTGAGTCTGTCTAGTGTGGCGTACATCAGCCCCAGTTTCACATCACCTGCAAATTGGATAAGCAGCCCACATTTATAAAATGTTGAACAGTGCAGGGCTTATGATGGATCCCTATGGCCCTCCCTTCAAGACCTCCATCAAGGCTGATGCAGAGCCATTCATGATCATTTGCTGGAAACAGTTCTTCAGCTGACTGCGGATCCACCGAGCAGTTGCTCCGTTCAGCCCGCATTTTGTCTTCTTGTCAACGACATAATAGGGCAGCTCGCAAACTGCTGCGCTGAAATCAAGATGCACGATGTTTGCAGCATTCCCATGATCCATCAGATGAGCAAGTCTGTCAAAAAAACCAAAAAAAACGGGACAAGAATTGTCTGGCATAACCTACTTTTGATATGTCCAGGCTGGCTACTCCTAGTAAGCATTCTTCTCTAGAGGCCCACAGACTGACCACTTAATAAGCTGCTCAATAACTTTGCCCAGTATCAATGTCAAGTTGCCTGGTTTAAAGTTTCCCAGATCTGCTCCCCCTGCCTCCTTTTGAAGACAGGGGCAGTGTTTGCCCACCTCTGGTCTTTCAGCATCTCGCCCTTTCCTGCAGACAGCAGCTCTGAAGCAACATCCGAAAGCCAGAGACCTATCCTGGCCTGCAAGTCTCTCATATCAATTGTTCTATTTTTCCCAGGAAAAACACAATTTCCCTGATGCAAGAGACTAAGGCCAGGTAGGAGCTGAGTATTTCTGCCTTCTCCTCTTGCACGTCATCCCCCCTCCCTGCCTGGTTCGCATTAGTTTATGGGGGCTGATAATTTTGTGGAGTAACTTCATTTGTAGACAGGGCTTTTTTTTCCAGCTTGAACTTGCTAGAACTCAGTTCTGGCACCTCTCAGGTGTGCACCATTTCCATACAAAGGGAACAAGGGAGGTGTTCATGGTGAGTTCTGACACCTCTTTTTCTAGAAAAATAGCACTGCTTGTAGATGTTGCAAATGTTAAAACATTGTACATGCAAAAAATTGGCAAGGGGAGTCCCAACAAAAGAGGAATGGCTACAGAAATGAATGGACTACGCAGAAATGGCGAGGCTTACTGGAAGAATAAGAGATCTGTGGGATGTATAACACTGGTGCAGTCAATCACAACATTCCTAGAGTGTACACAAAGGGGACTTGGTCCTCCAGGTAGAGTTTCCTGTGCCAAGACTGAAATCACTTCCTTTGTGTGACCAGAAGTGGGAGTGGCCTTACCTGTAGCTATTCAAAGATACAGGTGAGCTGCTACTCTCCCTCTCTTCCCACCAGGACTCCGAGGATGCAACATCTCAGGAGATGCTCTCTTGGCTTCCAGCCAAGAGAGGCCCACATGGAGCCTTTCTCCCTTAAGGAGAATCTCCACATGTAAATACATTTAATCTAAGCTAGCCTGCCTTTCTGAGACTGTAGAAGCTTGAAATGACTGTGAGTAAAACCTTTATACTTTTATAAGCTTATGTGTCGTGTATTTTCTTTTAAGAGGGAACCAGGGGAAATATGTGCCAGGATCTGCCTTATTCTAGAAGTTCATAGGAACTTAAACGCCACGCTTTGCTGCGCTTTATTGGGGATGAGAAACTCTGCTAGTTTGGAGCTTGTTAGCACAAGCTGGGATAGGAAATATTAATCAATATTCCCTCATCCACATTCCCTCTCATCTCCCACAAAGGGTTTTGAGGCCCAGAACTGCGTATTTTGTGTATTTTTAAAGGATTGCTTTGGATTGTGATTTTTGGCAGAGTAGAATTTTTCTGTTTGTACTTCCTGGTAAGCACATGGTCTTTTGTTCTCCATTGTGCTGTGAAAGGGGGATTAGCGACCCCTCCCCTCCCTCAGAGCTCACAGACCTCAGAGGCAGTGAAGATTAGTTTGCATTTTGAGATTTTTAAGTTTTGATTTTTGAATTTTAACCATTTTTGGGAATTTTTGAAATTTTTGAATTTTTTTTAAATTTTTGAGGATTAAGATGGCAAGCTCAGGATTTGATAGTGAAGCAAGATCAAGCTTTATGCTGCTGAATGATCGTAACTTTGTGCAATGGAAGCAGCGCCTTTTAGTGCATCTTGGTGCAAAACAAGTGCTTAAAGCGGTGAAAGATCCCAAACCTGATTTTGCTGATTTAACCAAGAAAGCAGATTGGGAAAGGCAAGATGCAGAAGCTAAACACATAATTTTGAGCAGTTTGAAAGATGAGCATTTATCTCTGATTGACTATGAAAGTGATGCATCTCAGATTCTAAAGGATATTGAGAGGGTTTATGCACAATCATCAGAGAACTCTTATAGACATTTATTGGATAAACTGCTGAAGTTAAAGATGAATTCTAGAGAACAATTTACAGGGCATTTTAAGGACTTTAATGAAATTGTTCAAAGGATTGCCCTAACTCCCAGAGCTTTTGATGATGCAACCAAAGTGACTTTTATGCTAGCATCATTGGGACCAGAATTTGCTTCATTTAAGAGTATAATGGACCACACAAGAGATTTGACTTTTAATGAACTAGCAAATCACTTAAGAGAGGAATGCAGAGATTACCTTGATTCTCCACAAAGGAATCCAAGGAGGGACACAAGTTATGTTTCTAAGCAATTTCCCAAGTCTAAGGAAGTGTCCAAAGAATTAATATGCCATAACTGCAATTTAAAAGGGCACATTGCAAGGAGTTGCCAGAAGCCCAAGAATAAGTCCCGCCCCTTTCAACCAAAAGGTGAAAAGAAGGGGGGTCACGAGCGTACATTTCTACTGCAAGAAAAGAGTTTAAATGTGCAAAGAAATGAAAGGAAAAGTGACCAATTTATTTTAGATTCGGGAGCCACAAGCCATTTTGCGCATAAAAGAGAATATTTCAGAGAAATTAATGATAGTGAATGGACTGAAATCCAGATTGCTGATGGAAATGTTCTAAAATCACAAGGTGCAGGTTCAATGCGTTTGAAATTCAAGGTGAACAATGAATCTCTTGAAACAACTGTGCCTAACGTTCAATATGTCCCAGAATTGAATTGTAACTTGCTTAGTGTGTCTGCTTTAGACAAGAAAGGTTTCAAGGTTACATTTGCCAATGGAGAATGCAATGTAACGAAAAATGATGAGGTTTATGCTCAAGGGAAACTAATCAATGGTGTGTATGAGATTAATGTTTCAGAAAACCAATCAGCACAAGTGGCCCAATCCAAGCAGAAGGATAAACCAGATCTGGAGCTCTGGCATCGAAGACTGGGTCACCGGGATATCAGAGTCATCCAGGAACTGCAGAATGGAGATCTTGTGAGAGGTCTACAGGTAAACAAAAGTAACACACCCACACCAAAATGTATAACTTGTGTAAGTGAAAAAGGAGTCAAACCTTCTTTCCCACGTTGTGCAGAAAAGAGAAGCACAAAAGTTCTGGACATTGTGTACACTGATTTAGCTGGACCTATGAATATACCTTCTTTAGGAGGAAATAGGTATATTCTTATCTTTTTGGATGATTATTCAAAGTTTTGTGTGGGATACCTTCTCAAAGAGAAGAGTGAAACAGTGGAATTGTTCAAGCAATACGTAAGCATGGTCAAGAACAAATTCCATCGAGCACCCACCACCCTAATGTCCGATAATGGTGGGGAGTTTTGCTCACGTGAAATGGAAGCCTTCATGGCTCAGGAAGGCATAGCACATGTGACCACAGTAAGCTACACACCTCAACAAAACTCTATTGCTGAGAGGAAATTTAGGTCCATCCTAGAGATGACAAGGTGTATGCTAAAAGGATCCAACTTGTCGAAGAAACTTTGGGGTGAGGCAGCAAATACTGCGATTTATATACAGAATAGGCTGCCAACAAAAGCCACAGAGCGCACGCCATTTGAACTTTGGCATGGAAGAGCCCCAAATCTGTCACACATACGTGTATTTGGAAGTTTGTGTTATTACCACGTGCCCAAGGAGCACAGACATAAACTTGACTCCAGAGCAAAGCCTGGTATCCTAGTTGGATACGCTTCTGGAGGAAAAGGCTACAGAGTTGTGGACTTACAAACAGGGAAAACAAGTTCACATCACGTGATTCATTTTGAGGAGTATGAAAAGGCTGACACAAGGAACACAGCAATTGACTGTTCCAATGAGCCACCAACAGAGGAGTTTGTAAGTTTTCCTTTTGAAGCCATACCAGAAACTAATCCACCTCCTAGTATTGTACCTCCTAGTGTTGTAGCACCCCCTACAGATGACACCCCAGAAGACGCGGAGGACCAGATGTCAGAAGGCTCCAGAGACGAAGAGGACCCGTATGCAGGGATGCCGCCATTGGAAGGAGATGAGGAAGCTGATGCGGTTCAACAAGAGCCAGAGGTCAGACGTTCCTCCAGGTCCAACAGAGGCGTTCCACCACTACGACTGTCCTACTTTGCAGGGTCGGCGCCACCACAGGAACCTTCCACGTGGGAACAGGTTCAACGGTTGCCAGCTGCTGAGGCCAGTCTCTGGAAGCAAGCCGCGCAGGAAGAGATGGATGCACTGCATCGCAACAAGACCTGGACCCTGACAGAGCTACCTCCTGGTAAGAAGGCAATTGGGTCCAAGTGGGTGTTCAAGCTTAAGAAGGGGTCAGAAGGGGAGGTGCAACGCTACAAAGCTAGGCTTGTAGCACAAGGATTTTCACAACAGTATGGCGAAGACTATGATCAAGTATTTGCGCCTACAGTGCGATACAGCAGTGTTAGATTACTTCTAAGTATTGCAGCATCTAAAGGCCTATCAGTCCGTCATGTCGACATAGCAACAGCTTTTCTTCATGGGACGATTTCTGAACAGATTTATATGAAGCAGCCCAAAGGCTTTATCAAGCAAAATGAGGCACATCTTGTATGTAAACTTCAGAAAGGAATTTACGGTTTGAAACAAGCTGCAAGAGCATGGAACCAGAAATTACATGAAATGCTGGTTCAGCTTGGGTACAAGCAGTCAACAGCTGACAAGTGCCTGTACACTAAGAACAGAAATGGACAATTCTCTTACATTCTGGCTTTTGTCGATGATTTATTAATATCAACGTCCAATGACAGAGACTATAAAGACATAGTCAGACATCTCAACAAAGAGGTGGAAGTAAAGGAATTGGGACTTGTCCAGTATTACTTGGGAATTCAAATTGAGAGAGAAGAAGACGGCTCATTTCTTCTCAGCCAGAAGCAGAAGATAATAGAACTGATAGAAAGTATGCAGATGCAAGGTGCACACCCTGTTGCGACACCCATGGCCACAGATTTTCTAAAGAATCAACAAGATTCGAAGCTGCTGCCAGACAACAGCGAATACAGGTCAGCGATTGGTAAACTTTTGTATTTGGTTACTACCAGCAGACCTGACATAGCAAGTGCAGTGGGGATCCTAAGCAGAAAAGTAAGTTCTCCCACTGAACATGACTTGGGTGGTGTCAAGAGGGTGGTGCGTTACCTCAAGGGTACAATGAATTGTAAATTAAAATTGCCAGCTGTAAGGGACCCTAAGTTGGTTGGGTACAGTGATGCAGACTGGGCTGGGGATAAGGCGGATTACAAATCCACAAGTGGTTATGTTTTTATGTTTGGAAATGCACCTATCATATGGGGCAGTTATAAACAGAAATGTGTAGCCTTATCGTCCACAGAGAGTGAATATATTTCAGCTTCGGAAGCATGCAGAGAGATCATCTGGCTGGATCAACTCCTGACAGACTTTGGTTTGCCGAGAAAAGGACCTGTCAGCTTGATGGAGGACAATCAAGGCTGCCTGCAGCTAGCGCAAACCGAAAAGTTCCTTGCACGTTCAAAACACATTGGGGTCAGGTATCACTTCATTCGCCAGATGATCCAAGATGGACTAGTAGAAATGTCCTACTGTAATACTCAGGAGATGACTGCGGACATTCTCACGAAACCCTTGCCACGAGAGAGTTTCCAGAACCTGCGTGTCAAGCTGGGACTCTGGGTGGTTGAATAAAGTTGTTTTATGTTTGTTAAATGTTGTTCAGACTGAGAAGGGGTTTGTGGGATGTATAACACTGGTGCAGTCAATCACAACATTCCTAGAGTGTACACAAAGGGGACTTGGTCCTCCAGGTAGAGTTTCCTGTGCCAAGACTGAAATCACTTCCTTTGTGTGACCAGAAGTGGGAGTGGCCTTACCTGTAGCTATTCAAAGATACAGGTGAGCTGCTACTCTCCCTCTCTTCCCACCAGGACTCCGAGGATGCAACATCTCAGGAGATGCTCTCTTGGCTTCCAGCCAAGAGAGGCCCACATGGAGCCTTTCTCCCTTAAGGAGAATCTCCACATGTAAATACATTTAATCTAAGCTAGCCTGCCTTTCTGAGACTGTAGAAGCTTGAAATGACTGTGAGTAAAACCTTTATACTTTTATAAGCTTATGTGTCGTGTATTTTCTTTTAAGAGGGAACCAGGGGAAATATGTGCCAGGATCTGCCTTATTCTAGAAGTTCATAGGAACTTAAACGCCACGCTTTGCTGCGCTTTATTGGGGATGAGAAACTCTGCTAGTTTGGAGCTTGTTAGCACAAGCTGGGATAGGAAATATTAATCAATATTCCCTCATCCACATTCCCTCTCATCTCCCACAAGATCAAGACAACAAACTTTTTATTAAGGAATGGGAATCATGTATTGAATATTTACAAACAATTTGTAAACAAATTAAGACATTAGCAGGATTATTGTAAAAACTTGCAGTTTCTAAAACATATATGAAATAGATGAGGAAAAGAATAGGTAAAGGCAAAGGGACCCCTGACCATTAGGTCCAGTCGTGTCCAACTCTGGGGTTGCGGCGCTCATCTCGCTTTATTGGCCGAGAGCCGGCGTACAGCTTCCAGGTCATGTGACCAGCATGACAAAGCCGCTTCTGGCGAACCAGAGCAGCGCACGGAAACGTCGTTTACCTTCCCGCCGGAGCGGTTCCTATTTATCTACTTGCACTTTGACGTGCTTTCGAACTGCTAGGTTGGCAGGAGCAGGGACCAAGCAACGGGAGCTCACCCCATCGCAGGGATTCGAACCGCCAACCTTCTGATCGGCAAGCCCAAGAGGGTCAGTGGTTTACACCACAGCGCCAGCCACGTCCCGAGGAAAAGAATTAATAGAGTTAATTGGGAGAAGAAGAAGAAGAAGAAGAAGAAGAAGAAGAAGAAGAGGGTAAATTCATGGAACCGCTGAAAGAGGGGGAGGAATATCGAGGTTTGATATGTGAGAATTGTTTAAATCCCTTTTTCATTGTTGGAATGTTTATTTGTTATAAACAAAAATTAGAAATAAACTTATTTTTAAAAATAAGGAAAGAATTGGCAAGGGGATATCTGATGGTTAATGATAAATAAGTTTTTTTAAAAAAACTACTGTGATATAAGGTGAACTATAAGTAATGGGAACATCTAGGAAGCAGACCGAAGATTTACCTCAGGCAGACTGGGTTGTTGGAGAGGCAAGAAATAGTTTCACACACCTTTGGTGTGGGGAGGAGAGGAGGAGAGAGGCCCTCCATCGTTCCTCCTTGATCTTTCCCTTCAGCCGCCCAGAGGCGTCACTGACATTTCCAGGTTCCTCTCTGCATCTCTCTTCAAGGTCCGTCCATCACCACACACACACCGCCTGCCTCTCAGGTTCTTCCCTCTGGAAAAATATTTCCATTACAGCATGGCCCCCTCTCAGAGTTCAACGTTCCAATTTAGGAAGAAATATATCCCGATCAAATATTGATGGGGAGAAAGCAGATGGGATCCTTTAGAAAATATCCTTCTCCTAAAAGTAGGCAGGGGGAGCTTTTTCTGGATCCCTTCTACAGCATAGCTGTCAACCCTCCCTTTTTTGCGGGAAACTCCCTTATTCCAATGCCGTTTCCCGCTGCTATCCCGGATTGTTGATATCCCTTAAATTTCCCGGATTTCAATGGAAGCGGCTCCTCTCCCTCCCTACCGGCCAGGGAGGCTCCTCAGCTGCATTGCTCGGCTGCCAATAAGGAGTCTGAGACCAACTGGGGGCGGAGCTTGCATGCCTTGTGCAGCCAGACCCTCACGCCCAAGCAGACAGACAGCCTTCCTGCCATCTACGCTCTCGCTCTTTCGCTCACCCGTTCGTGCGCAGCCTCTGGAGCGCAGGGTGGCAAGACTACTTGGTGCCATTGCACCGCCCTCGCGGCATCCCTTATTTTCAAATCCGAAAGTTTGGAAAAAATCCCTTCTTTTCAAATCCAAAAGTTGACAGCTATGTTCTACAGTGAGAGAAAAGTAAAAAAAAAAACAAAGCTACTTTGATTTTTTTCCTCTTCTTCTACGATTACTTGGCAAACCAAAAAACTGTGGCAGGTCCCCGTCTCCCGCCATGGAGAGAGAATATATGCTGTTGATTGATGAATTGTAATAACCACCCATTGCCTTCCAGAATTAAGGAGTTCCTTTCTCCCTCCTCCCTTTGCTAAGACAACTTAAAGGGTTGAAACCAGAGATTTGAAACCTACAGCCCTGAAGATGCTGTTGGACTACCATCGCTGACCATGCTGGTGCAGGTTGATGGGAGCTGGAGCAACACACATGTGCGGCCACAGGTTCCCCTGTTTTAAATAAACTGAAAGCTAATTTTGTAGCATCTTTATACATGATTATTTGAAAAGCGATACGCAACCACTAAATAACAGAGGCAAAGGGGCAGTTCAAAATGTTGCCATAATAATTAGGTCAGCCTTGGCCAAACTGGCACCCTCCTGATGTTTGGAGCTACAACTCCCATCATCGCCAGGACAACCACCAGAAATGAATATTAAAAAGCAATAAAACAGCAGAAGACAACAGGAAGCAGATAACTACTCAGATGCAGCAGCAGCAGCAGGAATTGACCAACAGGAACAGCAAAGCGACAAAATGTGAAATTCAGAGATCCATGAGTTCGATAACTTTGGTGCCACCTCTAAGAAGGCCTTGTTCCCTCAGGTACGCCCTCCACTGTCACCCTTTGTTCCAGGGGGCATATCCCACTGACATTGCCACTTCACAGTGAGGATGGATGGTGCTGGACCACCCAATAGCCAGACTAAGTGTTTAGGGCACCAGCAAAGCAGGGACTCTCCTCCACAACAAACATACAAAAGAGGGAGTTGGGTTCTGTTTTTTGAAAGAATTCGACATTTTATTATTTTATTTTTTAAAAGAAATATCAACCAACCTATCCAGAATTTTGCAATCAGGAAACCTAGAATCTTAGTTCCAGCAAGCATGTAAGTTAATAATAATAATAATTTGATGGTTTAATGTTTCTTTGGTTTTGAATCACATATGGGGTGGGTGCCTCACAATAATTTCAGCCCTTAGGACATCTAAAGGTCTTAATCTGGCCCAGAGGGTAGGCGAAAAGTTTGGGACTTTGTTCTCAGGGCAGGGCAGAGCTGGGCAACATCTTGTGGGATGCAGGGCTCCTCCAGCCTGACCCAGGAGGCTCTTAGGGCGTTTCCAGACCCCCTACTCCATACCCCCCAAAAGGAGCAGGCCAGGGTCTGCTTGGGACCGGCTTGCAACTTGATTCTATAAGCGGCGCATGTTTGAGAGCCGCGTCTGGAGCGACGGCGCCTGTGCAGCATTAAACGCCTCGTTCGCTCCAAAGATGTGCATAACTCTCTTCCTCGGAGCCATGCGGATAATAGACTTGACTTTTTCCACCGTACACCCACTAAAATGCATAAAGGGAAAGGTTACGCTGGCGAGCAGAAAGCAGAGAGTTTAATTAATCCCAGAGTGTGCTCTTCGTCAGGAAAGCGCAAGGCAACCACAACCCTCTGTTTACGGAACTCGAACTGCGGGGCCATTATCCCGACACCGAAGGGAGGGTTCCCCCCTCCCTCCGCCATCCCCAAAGCTCATGTCTGCGCTCCCATTAAAAGCAAGATCTACACCGGCAACCATGATTAACAAACGCTGAAGAGGCTGCGGGTCCCCTGGCAGGAATAATTGGTGCTGTGGCATTTGCGGGGAAGTGCCTGACTTTTCTGCACTGTGGGCTGCTGTTTTTCCTGCTCTCAGGCCCTTGTCTCATAGCCTCCTGCCCCAGGCGCTCTGGGATGGCATGGGAAGAGGAGGTGCCTGGTCCACTGGGGAGATGTCCCCATCTCCCACCTTGGAGTCAGGGCCTCTCGAAGGAAGAAGGGCACGTCAGCTCGGAGGCAAGCCAGGCATGAAGCAAGGCAGGACACAAGGAAGGTTTCTGATGAGGGCGGGGTCTCTAATGAGGATGATGCTCAGGCGGCCTCCCCCCCCCCGCCAGGGGGATAACCTTCAGGACCTTTGGGGGGGATAATCCCGCCCCCAGCTCGCCCCCCGTCTCCATGTCAGGGACCGTGCTGAGGAGGGCTGCACTGAGGAGGAATGGTGGGAGCCTCCCCCTGCTCCTGATCAGGATCCTGAATCTTCCCAAGAGCAGGAGGACAGTATAGGTTTGGAACAGTGGTATGCAGAGGGACATAGTTCAGAAGGCAGAAGCTGGGAAGTACCAGATGGGGAACAGCTGGGAGGAGGAGAACTGGGAGAGAGAGAGAGAGTTAACAGACTCATTGTCACTGGAAAGTGTTCATCCACTCAGCTCAAGGTCAAGAAGAGCAGATAAGGTGGCAGCACAGAAAGCACAGTGGTTGCGAGATCAGATTAGAAGACGTGGGTGACTAGGGAGGAAGTGGGTGGAACCCTTAATTGGGAGCACCTTCATTCCTAGGAAATGGATTATTTGTTGTCTCGCTGTGATCATTAAAGTTTCTAACTCGTAAGAGACTCCTTTCTCTTTGTTCTGTTTACTTCGTGCCTCTGCAGTGGCATGCAGTGAAAACCTTTCATAGGGGAACAGTTAGGATCAGAGGCACCAGCTTGTGAGGGCGATTGGACGGGCTGATGTCACGTGCGGGACCTCACAACGTCCCAGCATCACACTCGTGAGCATCATGCCTCCCTCCCTGAGCTGGGCAGAAACTTCCTGGGCTTTGGGAATGAGGCACCAGGCTATAATATTGTACTTTACTGGGAGCATTTAGGGGACTAGCTTAGCCTAGTCCCCCTAGTCCACTGACTGCATGCCACCATAGCTGCCAACCCTCCCTTTTTTTGCGGGAAACTCCCTTATTCCAATGCCGTTTCCCACTGCTATCCCGGATTGTTGATATCCCTTAAATTTCCCGGATTTCAAAGGAAGCAGCTCCTCTCCCTCCCTGCCGGCCAGGGAGGCTCCTCAGCTGCGTTGCTCGGCTGCCAATAAGGAGTCTGAGACCGACTGGGGGCGGAGCTTGCATGCCTTGTGCAGCCAGACCCTCACGCCCAACCAGACAGACAGCCTGCCTGCCATCTACGCGCTCGCTCTTTCGCTCACCCGTTCATGCGCAGCCTCTGGAGCGCAGGGTGGCGAGGCTACTTGGTGCCATTGCACCGCCCTCACGGCATCCCTTATTTTCAAATCCGAAAGTTGACAGCTATGCATGCCACTGCTTCTGGATACTGCGCTTCCTGTTGAACCTGTACCATTATCAGCCTGAACTAAGAGATGATGTCATCGCGTTTCAAGACAGGAGCACGGCACAGCCACACCATTTCTGTTTGCACGCAAAACTGCAAACCCAGTGTCAAGCACTGTGAAACGGGAACTAGATGGACCACTGGCCTCATCCTGCACCCTGTTCTTATGTTCTTATGCTCAATGAAGGCCTGGCATCTCTGCTTTTTATTGGGGTGGGGGAACCTCCAAAATCACTTGCAAGTCACGAATTCTCTCCTGCTAAGAACGCCGAGTGCTAAATTTTTGTGAAGTCATGATTTGGTCATATCTGCTGGTCTTAGATGATGTCTCTTCCCACATAAAAGATACTATTGATTTCCTGTTACGGTTATGCGGAGCAAAGACAATCTTCCATCACTGGCTTTATGGGGGAAAAATGGTTATTGAATCCTTTCCCATAAAATATAATCTCTTTTTCTCTTCCAAAATATGCTAAGCCTCTCAGGAATCTCCCACAATAAATCGGTCTGAACAAATGGACCTTCCTACCTCATGCTCATGGATTTATTTTCTTCTTTTGCATTCCCCCCCCATGTTATTTTTAATTGTGTGTCATCTATACTGAGCAATGGAATCTTTTCTCACATTTAAGCCTGGCTTTCAGAGTTATTCTTAGAGCTCCTGCCTCGGTTAAAAATAAAGCGGTGATTTTCACATATTAGGGCCTTTCTTTTCTTTTTCTTTTTAAAAAGACATGTGTATGACTCCTGATGTCATTTAATGGCACAGTGTCACAAGGCCTGATGGGTCCCAGAATGATCTCATAGGATTTTCATCACGCTTTTCTAGCTGCTGGTAAAATACAGGGGAATATGGGGAAATCTGCCCAGTGGAGGGTTATCAGAAAGCACTGCTGAACTCTCAGGTGAGGGGCTACACTAGGAGTGGAGACTCTCAGGCATTGGGGGCAAATTTGGCCTGCCAGACCTCTGTATCAGGACCTCAGGACTCTCCCCAAGCCATACACCCTCTTCCTAGGCCACACCTCACACCAACCTTCCCTAAAGTGCCTGGCTGGAATATGTCCTTGCACTTGCTTGCCTGGGTGTCATGGGCTGCTTGGGCGCAGAGGAATGTTGGGAGGAACCAGCTGGGGCAGCCCCAGGGAAGAAGGCTCAGAGCCCGGGGACTGGTGATGGGACAACGATAAGTGGTCAGAGAGAGAAGAGGGAGAAGACTGTGAGGAAGAGGTGTCGGAAGTTGTGAGTCGAAGTTGTGAGTCGAAGAGGTGTCGGAAGTTGTGAGTCGGAGGCTGGAGATGAGGGGGACCAAGAGGCAGAGACGAGTTAGGCTGGTGAAGAAGCACGGGTGTCTCCCCCTCCTGCTGCAAAAAGCTCCCCTCCTTATGGTCCCCCAGGACCAGCAGAGGCATGAAGTGGGAAGAGCAAGAAAAAGGAACGCTGGCACAGTCTCAGATTGCTTGGGAAAGACCTGGCAGAGAAGGAGACTTAAGCAGCTGTGGGAAGGCTGGGACCTTCCCAGCCTCATAGGGGCAAGACCTACCGGAGAAGAGTTGCTGCGCTCATGAGGCCTGGAGCTCCTGTGCAGATCCTGTTTCTTCACCTAGTCTGTGTGATTTATTTCTGGCTTGCTCCTGACACTAAGTAAGGAGTTGGGGTGGGTGGGTTTGTCTACAAACCTCCATGCGGGGCTGGAATGCAGCCCACTGTACAAAAGTCAGAGTTCCAGCCATTGCCGCTTCCAATCTGGCCTCTGGCCCCGCCCATTGCTTTGCCATTTACCTCCGGCCCTAACGCACGCGCACATTCCTGGCATGTGGTCCCCAGAAGGTTCCCCCTGAGGAAATGTGGCTCTCCTGGACGATGCAATAGCCAAAGCAGGGCCGGGAGAATGAGACGGAATGGGAGGGAGACAAAGCATTTGCGTTTGAAAATTCCCTTTCTGAACATCCGCGGGTTGTTGGTTTTTTTCCTGCCGATAGAAAACGAGGAGGCCTTCGGACTCCAGCAATAAAGCAGCAGCCTCATTTCCTATGCAGTGAGCAAGGTTATAAAATCAGCAGCAGCATGCAGGGAAAACATTAAAAAGGAAGAGCAAACATGTTTTTCCTTTGGAGCCCTGGAGTATTCCAGCCCAAGCCCCTCTGCTCCAGAAGAAGGGGCATCCTTCTGTACAGACTTAATACAGGAGGGGCCATTACGGCTGTGTGCAACCCCCTAGCTTAAAAGGAAATAAAAGAAGGAAGGAAGGAAGGAAGGAAGGAAGGAAGGAAGGAAGGAAGGAAGGAAAAAATATCTGCACCCACAAAAACTGGACTCCGAAATCAGTGTGCGCATTTACGGTGCATGTTTTTTAAGTAAATCACCAAAATACACCCTCAGCACAATATTCCCTATGCTATGAGATTGGCCAGACGAGCCCTATTAGTTGCCCACTCAATGTTACAGACGCCTGACCGGTGTCAACTGGCCTCAGCTGCTCTGATTAAATTGGGACATCTTGTTTTGGGGTGCCACAGCCCCAAAAGATGTTCAGGGTGCGATTTCATGAGAGACTGTGGCACCCAAGAAAGTGAGGTTTGGGGCACTGCGATCTCACGCAGGTCACACGACTCATACGGGAGCGTGTCCTGGAAGACGCATACCCTGTTTTTCTGTGGCAACATGTTGGAGGGTATGCTGGAAGCCAGGCATCGATGGTCACTGGTCCCATGCCATGGGAAACTCTTCCAGCAGAGATGCCGTGGTCATCCTCCCTCATAGACTTCCAGGCATCTCTTGAAGACTTGTCTATGCAGACAGACCTCTCCTGTTCTTTCAAGCCTTTCGATTGGTCACCGAGCCTAGGGCTTGCCGATCAGGTCGGCGGTTCGAATCCCCACGAGGGGGTGAGCTCCCGTTGCTCAGTCCCAGTTCCTGCCAACCTAGCAGTTCGAAAGCATGTCAAAGTGCAAGTAGATAAATAGGTACCACTCTGGCGGGAAGGTAAATGGCATTTCCATGTGCTGCTCTGGTTCGCCAGAAGCGGCTTAGTCATGCTGGCCACATGGCCCGGAAGCTGTACGCCGGCTCCCTCAGCCTATAGCAGGCATGTCCAACAGGTAGATCGTGATCTACCGGTAGATCACTGGACGTCTGTGGTAGATCACCGGTAGATCAGTGGCTCCCCCCAAAGAAGCTAAAAAGCTTTGGCTCCCCTAAACAAAGCTCAACATCTTTGCCCTGCACCCCTAAAATGACCTGAACCACCAAAAACAGGGCTTTCCTTCCTAAAAAAAAAAAGCTCAGTGTCGCTTTCCTCTTCCCTAAAGAAGCTCAACAGCTTTTATGTGAACCCCCCAAAACAGGGCTTTCCTTCCTAAAAAAAAGCTCATCAACTTTGACCTGAACCCCCCAAAGAGGAGGTAGATCACTGCCAGTTTTTAACTCTGAGTAGATCACAGTCTCTTGGAAGTTGGCCTCCCCTGGCCTATAGAGAGAGATGAGAGCCGCAACCCCAGAGTCGTCCGTGACTGGACCTAACGGTCAGGGGTACCTTCACCTTCATGTTTTATAAAAGCATATAAATAGGTCTAAAATAGAAGTTTGCTCCTTTGCACACTATGTCAAGCGCTCAAAGCAATAAGCCGCATGTTGTCAAAGTTTCGCCAAAAATTTAAAGCCTGACCTTTTTGCCATCCTTTTCTCTCACTGCCACCAGTCAGTCGCCAAAGGCATCTGGGAACTGTGCCAGCCATTTCATTGCTCCCAGAGGAAGCTCACGGATGAGATTCCCTGCGTTTCAGGGAGGTTTGGCTAGATGCCCCTTGGAGATCCCTTCCATCTCTACAATTCTGTGATTCTATGAAATGATCTCTCAGTCTTCCCCTTTGTAACCCTATGGCGGCCTTCATCTCTGTTGACTAAACAAACAAACAAACAAACAAACCCAGGCTGTGAGTAGGGAGGGTAGGACCAATCCATTTTGGTTTTCTCCATTTCTCATTGCTTTGCCATCTAAAATTCGCTCCTCCACACTTCTGCACCAGTCTGCAATTTTGCCTTTTAAAAAATCCTCCTGAAAATTCAGCGGCGTTTCACTGCAGATTCCTCCTTGTAAATATATTTTTGCAGGCTATTTTGACTAATGTACACATTTTTGGAAGCAGTATCTCCTAACAGAATCCATTTATTGTTTGTTGATTTTGTATATTGTATGATGTAACAGCCTGCTACTGTGCTTTTGGGTTGTTAATAAAGTTAATGAAGGTTTTTAAAAAAATAAAATAAAAAGAGGGGAAATAAAAAAAAATTAAAGAGGGGGAAGCCCAGCCAGATGGGCGGGGTATAAATAATAAAATGTTGTTGTTGTTGTTGTTATAAAAAGCAAAAAATACCCCATTGCTGATGTAGGCTTCGGCTGCCAGCTTGTTAGGCTTCTATACACAGACCTGGGGGTGCATCCTCTCGACCTTTGCTCAGGGCACCCAAAGATCTTCAGCCAGCTACCATGTTGCTACCTGGGCTGATGTTTACAACCATATCCCTTCATCCCATGTTGTCCCCTGTTTCAGGAACATAGCTGTCAACTTTCAGATTTGAAAATAAGGGATTTTTTCAAACTTTCGGATTTGAAAATAAGGGATGCCGCGAGGGCGGTGAAATGGCACCAAGTAGCCTCGCCACCCTGTGCTCCAGAGGCTGCACGCGAACGGGTGAGCGAAAGAGCGAGCGCGTAGAAGGCAGGCAGGCTGGCTGTCTGGTTGGGCGTGAGGGTCTGGCTGCACAAGGCATGCAAGCTCCGCCCCCAGTCGGCCTCAGACTCCTTATTGGCAGCCGAGCAACGCAGCTGAGGAGCCTCCCTAGCTGGCAGGAAGGGAGAGGAGCTGCTTCCTTTGAAATCCGGGAAATTTAAGGGATATCAACAATCCGGGATAGCAGCGGGAAACGGCATTGGAATAAGGGAGTTTCCTACCAAAAAAGGGAGGGTTGACAGCTATGTTCAGGAAATAGCATCCTAGAGAAATAACCAGCTAACCCTCCCATGCTGCTATCCCCCTTTTGGTTCCTGGAGGTAGAAGGATTAGATGTCAAGGAGATAAGTAACTATACAACCTTTAGAAGACACCTGAAGGCAGCCCTGCATAGGGAATCCTTTAATGTTTAATGCTTTGTTATGTTATTATATATGTTGGAAGCTGCCCAGAGAGGCTGGGGCAACCCAGTCAGATTTGGGGGGGGGGGGTTCCAAATAATAAAATTATTATGATATCATTATTATAGCATCTGATTCTCTGTTAGATTGCAACCTGAGAGTTAGAACGGGCTGGCTTGCAAGCTTTAAAGACTCCACTTGTTAAAGACTCCACTTCTCTCTCTCTCTCTCTCTCTCTCTCTCTCTCTCTCTCTCTCTCTCCCTCCCTCCTCCCCTCAATCTTTCTCTTTAACATTTTGCATAAACACTTTATATCCACCCAAGGGACTCGTTTCTTATTGGCAGTTTCATTCACAGAAATTATCTTTATAACGAAGGCAAGATTGTCCATTTGGGGACGGCAGGAAGTATGAGGCAGGAGGCACCATCCTGTTTACAGTCAGCCGCGACAGGGAAAGTCAAGGAATCCCAAAGGTATTGCGCGTAGAAACAAACGGGAACCCCTACTTGCGTGGATCGCCAGGGGCAGGTGTGGAGAACCATTTCCAGCTCAGCCCGAGGGGCTGCATCTTCTCCCAGGCCACCTCCTGAGGGCCATGTGGCAGTGATGGGTGGGGCCGGAAGCAAAAGTGGGCGGGGCAATGGATGTACGTAGAGTTTACTGTACAGAGGGAATGACTGTCCTGTCCCTCTGTCCATCTTCCATCCAGGCAAGCAAGGGGCAAATGTCAGCCACACTGGAAGGCTCCTTGGGCATCAGAATGTAAGAAGAGCCCTGCTGGATCAGGCCAAAGGGACCCCATCTAGCCCAGCATCCTGTTCTGACAGTGGCCAACCAGATGCCCCAATGGGAGGACCGCAAGCAGGAACAGAGAAGAAGAAGAAGAAGAAGAAGAAGAAGAAGAAGAAGAAGAAGAAGAAGAGAAGAGTTTGGATTTGATATCCCACTTTCTCACTACCCGAAGGAGTCTCAAAGCGGCTAACATTCTCCTTTCCCTTCCTCCCCGACAACAAACACTCTGTGAGGTGAGTGGGGCTGAGAGACTTCAAAGAAGTGTGACTAGCCCAACGTCACCCAGCAGCTGCATGTGGAGGAGCGGAGACGCGAACCCGGTTCCCCAGATTAGAGTCTACCGCTCTTAACCACTACACCACACTGGCAATACACCCTTCTTGTGGTTTCCAGCAACTGGTATGCAGAAGGATTGCTGCCTCCGACGGTGGTAAATCATGCATTTCTTGCCCATGGCTGCAAATATTCCAAGAACCAGTCTTTGCAAGCGTCACAATCTCTCTGTCTCCTAGAGCAACCAAGCAGTTGTGTTTGTGGGTCTGCTTCGCCGTCGCTTAATTGCAAGGTGTGTGTGTGTTGGGGGATGTCTGGAGGGCGAGGGGATGTGCTGTGATTTTTTTTGGCTACCTCTTGCCAGGGGACGACGCAGCGCCCCCCCCCCCCCCCCGCAAAAGGGATGTTTCGTCCTTTCACACTGCAGGCTTCCTGGGAAATCTAGGACACATTGCCATGGCAATTCCAGACCTCTGAACTCTCATCCCTGTCTCTTTCTTCAGTTATCTCGCAAAAGGTCGGGTATCACACTGAGGTGTGGGTAGAAAAGAAGAGCCTTGGCATGGCACTGAGATGGGGGCTGGTGAGAAACATCTGGAAGGCATCTGGGCAGCCCTCCAGATGTTGCCAGACAGAGGTAGAGGAAAGCTGGGTTAGAATGAGCAGTGGGTCTGCAAGCCACATTGCAAACATCTGCTCTGCAAGGAAAGAGGCATTAGCATCATAGATGCCCAGAACTGTGGAGTCGGAAGGGACCCCTAAGGGTCATCTGGTCCAACCCCCTGCAATGCAGCTTCTCCCCACCACAAACAGCCACCCACCTGAGTTTCTGCCCAGGTCAAGATTTGTGCGGTCCCTTCAAGAAGGCTGCCTCCCCATTGCTCCCTTGTTTCAGAAGGGTGCAGCGAGGAGGATCCAGTCCTTCTGTGTCCCTTAACCCACCATGTGATCAAGATTTGAGCACCATTTAAAGGGCTGCACATCTGCTGCTGAATGTACGAAGCCTTCTCCTGTTGAGTTTGGCCCACCTAGCCCAGAGCCTTCCTCAACCGAACGGCTTCCAGGCTCTGCTGAACTTCAGGTCCCTGCACTATCTCTGAATACTAGAGTCCAGAGCACTGGGCGAGCACTAAGTGAGAGGCTGCTGTGACTTTCTGGCAGCAGCTCTTCAAGGATTCAGAGGGAGGCCTTTCCTGGTCTAGCTACGTGAGATCTCTCAAGGGGCAATAGATGGAATCTGAGACTCTCTACATGCAAAGCAGGTACTCATCAATTGATCTACGGCTGCTGTTGGATCAGGGCTGCTGAGACACCACTACCATCATCTCCTTGATTGTAAAAAATATGATAATAACTAGCTTCCTATAGGAGAATGGACTGAGATGGGAGTGCAAAGCTTCTCCACCAGCTGTGCTAAAAGTCCAGCAATGTTTGGGGCTTCCTCTCCTTGAAACCTTCCCAAGTACAAGAAGTGACTAAACACTACTGCCAGAGCTTGCCTTTTTCCTTCTCCCTCCCCATCCCTTTTCCTTTTGTGCCACGCCTTTCAGATTTTAAGCCTGAAGGCAGGGACTGTCTTAAGATAACATTTCTAAGCAGCTCTGGGAACCTTATTGGGGGGGGCAAAGGGCAAGGAAAAAATGTTTTCGGTAAATGCAAACCAGGAGGCAGACCAACACACACACAGAAGCCGGGAAGGCACAAATCCCAAAAGGAAGCTCTTGACAGCTTTTCCTGTCCAGGAGGGCCCAATGGTCAGCTTGAGTGGGCAGAGCCAGGCCTGAAGACACGTTGGCGTTCAGAGAGATGCTCCAAACTGTGGTTCGGGAAAGGCAGCTGCTCCCAGAGCTGGTTGAAAGCTGCCAGTCCTATCCTCATTGGACCTTGCTGAGCCTGCATTGGGCAGCGAAGCATGCCCATCTATTTGCATAAAGCAAAGCGGCTATTAGGCCCGCATTGCTAATGTTGATAGCTAGTTATTTAGAGGCATAAAACAGCAGCAGGAGAAGATTCAGGGGCAGCTAAAAGAAAGCCCTTCACGCAGCACACAGTTAATCTGCGGAACTCCCTCCCTCAGGAGGCAGGGATGGCCACCAATTCGGATTGCTTTAAAAGAGGATGGGACAAATTCATGGAGGAGGAGGCTACCAATGGCTGCTAGCCATGAGGGCTACGTTGTGCCTCCACAGTCAGAAGGGATAATGCTTCTGAAGACCAGATGTTGGACGGGAGAGGATTCTTGTGCTCGAACCCTGCTTGCAGATTTCCTACTTAGACATCTTGTTGGTTGCTGCGATGAACTAAATGGGCCAGTGGCCTGATCCGGCGGATTCTGCTTCTGTTCTTGTGTTCTTATTCCTAGCTCAGCCACCTCGGGGGTGTCATGGAGACGGGTCTCGCTTCAGCCTGGTTGTGTGTTTCCCACCGAATCTTGAATAAACCCAAGAGCCAGCCTCTGGCGAAAGGCTGCTGAGCACCTTGGGCGCCCTTTGCTCGAATATCTTTCTGGAGAGTTTGCTTCTTCTTCTTCTTTTTCTCCCTCTGCATCCTAAACCGGGACCCCTGCTTCACCCCTCCACGGTTAATATCCTACAAGCTGCATGATTATCCAGGACACCCCTGAGGTGGCTGAACTGGAAAGATCCCTGTTCAGCAGTTTCCAGCTTGCAGAGAGTGGGATGGGGTGGGGAGCTCCTCTGTGCATCCCAACCATCCTCGGCTCTCTCCTAACTCATCCTGCTTTCCAAGTGTGCGGAGGCAAAGCAGTGGAGAAAACGACAAAAATAGCCTTAAATCCCCATCCCGGCTCAATGACAAGAGAATAATAAAAAGATTATAGGTAATTTCTCCTTATGAATTATAGAGGGCGGCTTAGATTCGGCAGTGGCACTCTGCAACGTCCCTCTCCCGGCTAGCGCAGCCCTCGTTCAAATGGAGACGGGTGGTGACCTTTGTTTGGGGCCAACATTTATCCCCTGGGAAAGCACGGGGGGGGGGGAAGGTCCCACGCAAAATGCAAGAGCACCCACAGCTTCTCCTGCCCTAGATGAGCATGCAGCCCAGATCTATTGCAGAGGAGGGGGTGGGGGAACAGCTGGGATAAATTGACTTCTGTTTTGAAGATAAGCGCCGGCAATAATGGATTTCAGACTTCACTGCTGCAGTATAAATTGTTTTGCCACTTCACTTTGGGTGGGGAGGAAAGTGCGCAGGCACCACGGAAAGTCTGGCAAGGCGAGGGCCCTCCCCCGCTGAAATATGCGGCTGGCCGTCCCCACGAAGGTGCATGACAAAATTGTATATGGCTAGCCCTTTCCTCCCTCATTTAATGATACGGTTGGCTTTTTCTCTTCCTGCAGGAGATAAAGGAAGCGAAGAAACATGTCTCGGGGGCCGAGCTGTGCTCAGGAAGGGATGCAGTTCCCAGATCGCAGAAAGTTTCGCAATCCCCTTACCCAAACCTGCCTGTAAGGGGGAAATCAGAATCACAGAGTTGGATCGTACCACAAGGGTCATCTAGTCCAACCCCCTGAAATGCAGGAATCTCAACTAAAGCATCTGAAATATACTCGGAGTCAAGTGTGAATTTCATGCTCTTTATTCAGCTCATAGTAGGAAGGAATGAACCTTTCCCCAAAATGTCTGCTATATATACATTATTTACACAATGGGCCCCACGTGATTGGCTAATTCCAGGCTACTCCTGTAGGCCAATCAGGTTGCGGATTCACTTCATTCAGAAGCCTGATTGGCTGCTCTTGCAGGCCAATCAGGTCGCTGATTCACTTCCACCTGGAGCTGGATTGGGTGGCTCCTGCGGACCAATCAGACTGCTGCATTTTGGATCCTATTGTTCTAGGATTCAGCTCAGTACATAACAGCATCCATGACAGATGGCCATCCAACCTCTGCTTGAAAACCTCCAAGGAAGGAGAGTCACAACCTCCCGAGGGAGACTGTTCCACCATCAAACAGCTTTTACTGGCAGAAAGTTCTTCCTGATGTTTCCTCGGAATTTCCTTTCTTGTAATTTGAGTCCATTGGTTGGGGTCCTCCCCTCTGGAGCAGGCGAAAGCAAGCTTGGTCCATCTTCCTTGTGACAGCCCTGTAGATATTTGAAGATGGCTATCTTATCTCCTCTCAGTCTCCTCTATTCCAGGCTAAACATACCCAGCTCCTTCAACTGTTCCTCATAAGGCTTGGTTTCCAGACCCTTGATCATCCTCCTCTGCACATGTTCCAGCTTGTCAATATCCTTCTTAAATTGTGGCGCCCAGAACTGGACACAGTATTCCGGGTGTGGTCTGACCAAGCAAAAGATTGATTTCTTACAAATGCAGAACTTATGATGCCTTTAAAACAAAACAAAACAAAAACCTGTTATGTTATAAATGGAAAGATAGGGATCTTGGGAAGGAAATATCTCAGAGACCGAATTGGGATCCAGTGTCACAAAACCACAAGGGGAATCCTCAGCGGTGGGAAGCAGGGATAACTCCAAGTACCTGTCGGGGGGGGCACTTTGCCGGCCTCATTATGAGATGCCCTATGCCTCAAAAAGTGCAGAAGCAAGGATGCACGGGAGACACAGGTATGAAGGGAGGGACCCAGGCTGCAGGTGGAAGAGAAGGAAGAGACTTTTTTCTGTGGAATCCCTTTATGAGGATTTGTGCATGGAAAACAGATGTGGAAGGGGGCAGGAACGGTGCCAATCTCCTTTCAAAAACGCCAGGTTTTGGAACGTGCAATCTTATCTCTGCCTACCTGGGCATAAATCCCCCTGAAACTTACTACTATGCTTCTGTAAGGTCAGGCTGTCGGCCAGCCCTGCCAACGCCCCCAGCCCCCACCTTTCTTCAGAACTCTGCAATTTCCCCGAACGTTTAAATTATAGAACAGACAGATTTTTAAGTAATCTTCCCGAGGAAGGGCACCCCATCTAATTAATTAGATCTCGCAATGCAATATATACCAGAGGCAGAAATTTACATGAAAATTACCTTTCCAAATATAGGACTGTAGGTACGTCTACGTACGCCAAGCAATTAAGGAAGGGAGACAAAACGGGTGCTGCCTCAGCATGCACAACTAACGAGAAAGGTGCTTGTAAAATGCACAGTGGTAATGAGGAGGACCTTTCACCATTGGCAGAGAAAGGGGACGGGGGGGGGGGGACATGAGGAATGGTAGGGATCAAGCCTGAAGGGGAGTGGAGGATGTTATGAGCTACATAACACTGGTGACTGCAAGCAGTTGTTTAAACAGCTCCTTTCAATGCATGTTCACTCAGGGTTTCTGTTGCCGGGAGGTAACAACTCCTCTCTACTCAACCTTTGTTCTGTGAACTTCTCTGAGACCTCCGGGTATAGGGCAGTATAAAGGTAAAGGTAAAGGGACCCCTGACCATTAGGTCCAGTCGTGTCCAACTCTGGGGTTGCGGCGCTCATCTCGCTTTATTGGCCGAGAGCCAGCGTACAGCTTCCAGGTCATGTGGACTAAGCCACTTCTGGCAAACCAGAGCAGTGCACTGAAACGCCGTTTACCTTCCCGCCAGAGCGGTTCCTATTTATCTATTTACACTTTGACGTACTTTCGAACTGCTAGGTGGGCAGGAGCAGGGACCGAGCAACGGGAGCTCACCCCGTCGCAGGGATTCGAACCACCGACCTTCTGATCGGCAAGCCCTAGGCTCTGTGGTTTAACCCACAGCTCCACCTGGGTCCCATAGGGCAGTATATAAAATCAATAAATAATAATAATAATAATGATAACCCCACCACCCTGAAAAAGGGCAATGAAAGGTTTGCGAGTACACATGATACCTTAAAAGAACATTTGAAACACATTCCCTCCCTGCTTTGGGCTCTGTAGTTGACCTCTAACAGCTTGCTGGACCAGGCCAATATTTTTTGAAAAATCTCAAAAATAAATGAAGTTTTTGAGCTATTTTTAAGGAAATTTGCCCAAATCTAGGCTTCCAACATTGATTGCCATATGTCCAGGTTTCCCCAGACATTTCCAGACACTGCTTCCGACTGCAGTATTCCAATTGCAACCTCCCCTTCCTGTGGCTTCCAGCAACTGATACTCAGAAGCATTGCTGCCTCCAACCCTGGAAGCAAAGCACAGCCATCTTGGCCACTGATCGCCTTCTCTTTGTCTAATCCTCTTTTAAAACCACCACTGCCTCCTGCGGGAGTGAGTTCCATAGTTTAACTATGCACTGTGTGAAGAAGTACTTTATTTCTTCCATTTTGAATCTTCCAATGTTCAGCTTCGTTGGATGTCCACGTCGAGTTCTGGTGTTATGAGAGAAAGAGGGGGGAAACAATAATTCTCCAGTCATTTTCTCCAAGCCCTGAATAATTGCATAAACTTCTCTCATGTCTTCTCTTACTCACCTTATCTCTAAGCTAAAAAGTCCCAGTTGATGCAACCTTTCCACGCAGGTGAGTCTCTCTAGCCCAGTGATGGCTAACCTTGACACCCCATATGTTTTGGAACTACAACTCCCATCATCCCTAGCTAACAGGATCAGTGGTCAGGGATGATGGGAGTTGTAGTCCCAAAACATCTGGAGTGTCAAGGTTAGCCATCACTGCTCTAGCCCATAATTCTTTGAGGGGGGAAATGTGCTTCAAAGGTGCAGTGTGTTCACAAGTATAGAGGCAGCAATGGGGAAACTGTGGCCCTCCAGATGTTGCTGGACTCCAGCTCCCATCAGCCCCAGCCAATGTGGGCAATGGTCAGAGATGATGGGAGTTCCAGACCAGCAACAATCGGAGGACTGCTTTGTTCTTTTCCCTTGCTCTGGGAATCCAGGCATATGTAACATGCTATCAATTTGCATTGGCTTCCTAGCAGCTCCATCTCTCCTGGGAATTCTGGGAACTGTAGACATTTGAAACTGATTGGCAGGAAATTGGGAGGAGGAGGGGCCTATTTCCACAATGCGTGCTTAATGTGTGGAGGTCTCTTCCACCAGGTGATGGCGGTGGGCAGGAGCTTAGCTGACTTTAAAAGGAGATTAGGCTGTTGCCAGATTGGTGCTCTCTTGCAAGTGAGATTCAAGCATGAGGCAATAAATCCAGGTTTTGCAATTAGAGCAGATTTGCTGCTCTTGCCCAACAAACCTGCTTCCAAAATAATAATAATAATAATAATAATAATAATAATAATAATAATACAGATACAAAAAAAACAACCCTTGGGCTTTTTGCAGTAAGGAAAGTAATGGGGAAATGAAGTGAAAAATATGGGATAGCAATCGCTTGAAGCAAAGTTAAGAATATAAGACAAGCCTGCTGGATCAGGCCAATGGCCCATTGAGTCCAGCATCCTGTTCCCACCATGGCCCCTCCTGTGGCTTCCAGCAACTGATATTCAGAAACATTGCTGCCTCCAACCTTGGAAGCAAAGCACAGCCATCCTGGCTAGTACCGGTAGTTGCTGATAGCCTTCTCCTCCATGAATTTGCCTAATCCTCTTTTAAAGCCATCACAATGGCCTCTTCTGGGAAGTCAGCAAGCAGGGCATGTGCGCAACACAGCACTCTCCTCTGTTGTGATTTCCAGCCAGCGGTATTCAGAGGATGCCTCTGACCCTTGGAGGCAGAAGATAGCAATTGTCACTAAGAGCCTGGTAGTTCTTTTATTCCTTTTCAGCTTCTCTGCAGTCTCCTTTTCCTACTTTAGCACACCTTTGAATCCCTTGTCATCCAAAGCTCCAACTGCCTCCCGAGCTACTTTCCTGCTAGTAATGTATTTAAATAATTTTGGGTGGCATGATGGAGCTAAGGAGTTCATTAGCAGAAGGCCTGCACAAGGAGTTCTGCTTGTGTAACAGGGTTCCCCCCTCCTCCTCCATGCAACGCAATCCCTGTTGTATAACCTTTGCGCAAACCAATCAGAATAAAAGTTGCCTCAAGTGTCCAGCAGTTGGGATGGCAAGCCGAAAGACTTCTCTGCCCATCACTGAGGGACAGCAGCCAGACTTGCTTGCGGGCATCCCGGACTGCACCCACTCCTGGTAACAGGATAGGTGCTTGGTAGATGGGCTCCCTTTAGTCTGATCCTGGTCCATCACATATCTTCTTCCGACGGGATCTTCAAAAGATCTATATCACGGATCTCAACAAACTTCAGGACTCTTTACAGCAAGCCATAACAGTGAAATTGATATAAACCTGGTCACTTTGCAGTGTAGATATACCCTAAAACACTTTAACCACCTTTTGAAATGTATACGATATTCAGCGTTTAAAAGGATGGCAGAGAGACGGATTTATGCCGCCGCCACCCCTCACTTTCTAGACATGTGAAGTGGCAATTGTAGATGGTGTAAATTATTAGGGATATGTATAGAACAGGCACGGGTAGTTTCAAGGGATTTATCAATACGGAACAAAGTGTGTGGGTTTCTTGAGTATGTTACAACATTGTGCACACCAGACTATCCTCTCCCCAACACAGGGCTGCAACCTACCACCAAAGTGGAAAGGATCCTGATTATAATTATAATTATAATTATTATTATATGTAAATCTTTTAAATTATGAATATTATTATTCACATTAATTAACTGCTACAGAAGAGATCCCCAGTTACTGACTGGGCTGCATCACTGATGCTTCATTTTCCATAACCGATTAATATATTTTGCTAGAATGTTTTCCCAAACTGCTCAATACGGTACTTAACGCCCTCCCTGCAGTTTGAGTCTGAGGGAGGCGGGGCTACAAATATCCCCGCCCACCAGAGGGCGGTGCGTCGCTTTCGGCTAGAAGTCGAGAGAGCAATAGGGGCGATGCGCATGCGCGCCGAGATCCACGCGGTGGCCTCTTCAGAAGCTCTCTCAGGAGCCACTCATTCCTCCCCCCCCCCTCCGCGTTTCCCGCTTCTGCGCATGCGGTCTTCCTCACCTGACCTTGTGCCCTCCCGCCGCTGTCTTGCGTTTCCCCCCTTTCCATTCCCTGCCACCTTTTTCTAAAGGCGTGTCTGCAGGGGGCGCTGCAGCCAAGAGGCCTCCTTAGCTTTCCTCTTTCCTAGAGCGGCCAGGACGGCGGCCGGCCGGCTGCAGCCACAACGCCGGCGCATGCGCGAGTGCGGGTGAGAGGTCGGCAAGATGGCGGCGGCCTCGTCAGTGGATGAGGCGCCGGACAACGAGGACTATTACTCGCTGCTGAACGTGCGGCGGGAGGTGAGGCGCCGGCGGTGGGGGCGGTGGTGTCGCGGGCGGAGGCGGCCGGCCTTCACAAGCCGCTCGGGGGGAGGAGAGGCCTGGGGAGGAGAGGCGGAGCCAAGGAATCACTGAGGGGAGAAGCGGGGGAGGGGCGGGTCACAGAATGGGCATCTGCGAAGGACGCAGGAGAGCCCATCGACCTGCAGTGGGTAACCAGATGCCCCAGAGGGAAACCTGCCAGCAGGACCTGAATGCAACAGGAGCAACTCTCCCCCCCTCCTGTGGCTTCCAGCAACTGGTATTCAGAAGCATTGCAGATCCACAAAGGCAGAGCATAGCCATCATGGGTAGTAGCCAGTGACAGCCATCTCCTCCATGCATTTGTCGGATCCTCTATGAAAGCCATCCAAGTTGGCCATTATCCCCTCCTGCAGGAGGCAGCGCCATAGTAAAACTCTGCACTGCATAAAGAAGTCATTTATTGTATCTGTTGCACATCTTCTTCCCACATTCAGCTTCATTGGAAGTCCTCCTGTTCTAGTGTCACGAGAGAGGAGGAAAAACTTTTATCTACTTTCTCCAAAATTTTATAAATGTCTCCTCTTACTTTACTTTTCTCTAAGCTGAAGAGTCCCAGACGCTGCAAGCTTTCCTCATAGGAGAGACACAAATGCAATTTCTACCTTTGTTTGCTATTAAAATTTATTTTTAAAAACATCAAGGAGAGGTTGTAAATATGAGTTAAGAATTTAAACAGTGTGTATTATATTAACATTGTTATTCAAAGAAGCTTCAGCATTCTTGGCACCTGTGATTCCCATAAAGTGGTATTAAGAAGTGTTACTGCTTCTGACCGTGGAGGCTGAGCATAGTCATTGTGCCTAGTAGCCATTGATAGCCTTAGCCTTCATCAATTTCTCATGACCCAAGACAAGCCATGTTTGTCCACAGTCACCTCACTGCAACATATTAGCTGGGATAATCACACCAGCCTATTTTACAAAGCTGCTGTGTGGATTTATAGGGGAAATGAATGCCAAGGACCCTGAATGCTCCAAAATCATACAATGGCCCATCTAGTCTAGCATCCTGTTCTTACCAATGCCAACCAGATGCATGTGAGAAGCCCATAAGCAGGACATGAGCACAAGAAAACTCTTTCTGCCTGTGGTTTCCAGCAATTGGTACTCAGATGCATTACTGCCTCCAACAGGGCAGTAACCGTCAGGGTTAGTAACTCATACCATACCATGCCTATAGCAAGGTCAAAAGCAAGACCTGAGTACAATGAGAGCACTCTCCTTTGTAATTCCCAGCATGCTACATCCAGCCATAGAGGCAGAATAGAACCATCCTGTCTAGTAGCCAATTTCCACCCCTTTGTTCTAGTCCTGGCCTTTAAAGATAACAGTAAGCAAGCCTGCTCCATCTGCTGTATGACAGATATGTGAAGCACTGTCATGTCTCATCTTCTGTTCTCCGGTCTTTAAACTATTCCTCATAGGATTTGTTTCCCTGACATCCCTCCACCTGGCAATCACCTCCTCCACTTTGTTAAAGTCCTTCTTAAAATGGATCAGGCCAATGGCCCATTGAGTCCAGCATCCTGTTCTCATAGTGGCCAACCAGATTCCCCAATGGGAAGCCATCAAACAGGACTCAAGCACAAGAGCATTCTCACCTCCTGTGGCCTTCAGCCTTCAAACTGAGAAGGCAGAGCATAGACATCATGGCTAGTAGCCATTGATAGTCTTCTCCTCAATCAATTTGTCCAATCCTCTTTTAAAGCCATCCAGATTGGTGGCCATCACTTTCTCCTCTGAAAGCCAGTTGCATAGTTTAAATATGTGCTGCATGAAGAAGTACTTTATTTTATCTTTCCCGAATCTTCCAGCCTTCAGCTTCATTGGATATTCATGAGTTCTAGTGTTATGAGAGAGGAATAGTTTATTTTTCTCTCTGTTCTTTTACACCTCTATCATGTTCCCTCTTACTCATATTTTTTCACCAGACCAAATGTCCCAAATGTTGTAACCTTTGCGGTGGAGTTACTGCAGCTCCTTCATCTTTTTTGTTACCCTATTTGCCATTTTCATTGTGTTCCCCGCTATGACCTCAGATATGTTAATTATCACATGTGCTTGCTGGTGTTAAGATTTGCATTTATTTAAATAGAAATGATCCAACAGCAAGGGATTTCCCATTTCTAACTCACCCAATAGAGAATATGAGGGTGAGGTGGAGATCAGCCAGGCAGGAAATTACAAGGCAAACAGCAATTACAAGGCAAATAACAAGAAAAATAAGAGCAATGGGGTAACAGGAACTGCTGCCACCACAGGCATCCCAGGTAACACTAGGAGTCTCTGCTTCCCACTGGGGAATGGGACTTCATTTGGGCAATTCAGAAATACTTTTCAAGTTGAAATATGTGTGAACATGTCTAGGATTTCTTGCTAATTTTAAGCATTCCCCACCTTAGCACAAACTTTCATTATATCACTGGAGAGGCTTCAACACCTTTAGTTTGTCATCAACAGCATTGAGGGATGGTTCATATTCTGGGGATTTAAATTAAGGGCTTATTATATCCTGAGCCATAAACAGCTGAAAAGCTTCATAGAGGTTTGTAAAACTAGTAAAAATCTTCAAAGAAGGAAATATGCCTGTCCATCCCCTCCCTCTCCTCCCTACACAGTGGGGAGGCAACTTCATGGTCATTTGCATTTTCACCACAATAAAGTTGATAATGGCAGCCATCTCGACTTTGATAAATATTCCCCAAAGACCACTGCAGTCTTTTGGAAAGAAGAAGGAAGTGATGAAAAGCCCAAGCTTGCGGCTCCCTTTCATCATTGCCCCTTTGTTTTTGAGAACTGCATAAATGAGAACCTCACATCTCAGAACCCAGTCTATGTGTCAGCTTGCTTCTCCGGGAATGCTATAAGGGTCAGCTTCTACAGAGCTCTGCAAAGTTTACATTGCCATGAATGTACTACCTTGGAAAGTGGATAGAATGTAGAAATGCATAGGCCAGACAGAAATGGCCTGAGGTTGGGTTCGCTGGATGCAATAAAACCATGGTCTTTCAGCCATCCAGATATTATCACAGGCAGTGTTCCAGAAAACCATAGGAGAAGGTAATAAACATTTTATGAACTGAGCAGCTCAAGCAAACTGTCTAAACTGCCAGTTTCAATGAATTTCCTTTGACCATCTGCTGCACACTCAAGCCCCAGCACAGCCTCTACAGCAACCATTTCCTAGACTGGCTCTTGTTCAAAGGGATGCTTTTGTTTCCTTCATATTTTATGGTAGCTCCTCACAGTTTTGAAGAGTATCAGAAGTACAGTGCTGGTGTGACCTTGGGCTGCTAGGTCGTACGACCATACGTGTTCAGTGCCACAACCTCTATTCAGTCTCACTAGGAAAACTGGAGGAATACTTCAGCACCCACACACTGTGGTTTATTGCATACCTTGCCTTTGGGTTTGGCATGAGCCTAGCTATATTGTCCCAAAATATCTCTGTGATTTCTGTTGTTGTGCATAACTTACATTATTTTATTTTTAGTACTCTATGCTTCCATATTCTCTGCCATGAGACTGCTACCAGAGTAAAAGGTTTGCAGGATTTACTTAGAATGGTGACAAGAGAGGGATGGATGTTGGCATCTCCCTCCTAAGCTATCAGCATTTCCTTGTGGATGGGCCCTTTAATGCTGTAGAGGGACAGCGCTGGTAGGGCAATGTACCATGCTAGTGTGGTGTCCTTTAGTAGCTGCTTGTATCCATCCCTCAGTATCATTTATGAGATTTTGCCAGGTGAGGAAATGGCCAAGAAACAACGGGTGCTTATGCTGAGCACATGGAAGTTGGAGTGGGGAAAGGGGTGGGTTGGAGAATCCAGTGCCACAGACCAGATTGACTCCCTGGTGCTATGGAAGCAAAAATGAAATGAAAACAAGCACAGAGTTGGGTGAGTAAGATGGCTGTCAGGCTGCTTTCCATTATTAATTTTTTGTAAGATTGCTTTCTTTCTCAGTGTAGCCATCTAATATGGGTTGATTCCAAAGTTGTACCCAGATTGCAAGATAAATTGCAGCCATAGCACTTTAAAGACTGACACAATGTGATGCTGTGGTTCATAGGTCAAATCCAACTTAATCATGTCGTTGATAAAGTGCTCTAGAAGCTTGTTTTAAAGGAAAACTTAATGTTGTTGCCATCTCTGACTTAATGGTTTTGTTCTTGTGCCATTATTATTCCATGGTGCCTATTAGCCACCAGTTCTTTTCTTGGGTATATATTGATAGGTTTCAGTGGCAGTAGGAAAAACTCCCTCCTCCCTGCCTAAACTTTGGCAATTGGTTTTTTTTATGCTTAACTTGCATTGAGACTAAAACAGTGCTTGGCAGGGGTTCTGCCTATTATATACAATACTTAAACTGTTTTCTACTTTGCTTTCACAACAGCAGTCATTAGAGCTGTCATGCAAGTTAAGTGAGGCCATAAGACTCTGTCCTAGGCGTTGTTCTGTTGAGCATTTTTTATAAACAACTTGGCTGAAGGAGCAGAGAATGCTTATGATATTTGCAAGTGACACAAAAACAGGAGGAATAGATAACACTGCAGAAGACAAAATCAAGATTCAAAATTATCTTGGCAGGCTGGAACACTTGTGCAGAAACCAGCAAGATGAAACTCAACAGAGATAAATGTCAAGTCCTGCAACTAAGTGCAAAGTATCAAAGGCAAAGGTACAGAATAGGGGGACCTGGCTTTGCAGTGGTATACGTGAAAAGCATATTGATGTCTTTAGTTGATCACAAGCTGAACATGAATCAGCAGTGAAGCATGGCTGCTGAAATAGCTAATGCATCCTTAAGCTGTGATAACAGAAGCAGAGTGTCCAGATCATGAGAAATAATAGTTCAGCTCTGTTCTGCACTTGACAAAGTACCGTAGAGGATGTCAGAGGGAGGGTGAACTGGATGCTGACGGGTTTGGATGAAAGAGCTTTGGGAAGAGAAGATGAAGGGCAGGGAGAGGTGATAGTGGTCTTCACGATGTTCTCCATTGCTTCAGGTGACAGGGCTAGCGCTTCCTTGAACTTTACTTGTGTCTGCTCATTAACTGGTGAATAGCTTGGTATACAAACAAAAAGTGATTTTTATGAACAAATATTTCTGATTCACTTTAGAAGGACTATACCCTAAAAGGCCAGTTTAAAAACCTTTTTATAAATACCAAAAACATGTCAGTTCCCAGAATGCTATCTGTATTCATGATGATTTATAGGCAAAACATTTTGTCAATGTGATGTTTCGTATAGTTGTTAATTTTGTTTCCATTTAGAACACAAGAAACACCAACCACATTTATTAAATGGAAAAGGCAGTGGTGGTGGTAGTGAAGCGGGGAGGACTCATTTCCATGATTCCCAGGTGATTTGCCAACAGAGATGAAAACGTGAAATATATGTGAACTGAGAAATGGGACTTGTCATTGTCCTTTCAAAATGTAAGAGTGTTATGACAGATCATTTAATTGGGTAGCTCATAAATCAAGGCCAAACCAAGGTACAACTTCCAGGCGATTCCAGCTCAGAAGGATGACTTTGGGGAAGGGATTTAAGAAGGTAATGGCTTCTCTTTCCCTGAAAGCCTTAAAAAGAAAACAGTCCACATTCCAAGTGATCATTTTATTAATTTGTAGCATTTTTGCAAACCAGTTATTTGACATCAGCCTCTCAAGTAACCTCTGGGGTCCTAATAGGCCTCAGTTTAGGTGCCATCATGCTCTTTTGTAGTCTAAGGAGTGTGGTGGGCGCGGGTGTTGCTTTCATCAGTGGGAGAAATTATCGTGCCTCACTGGTCAGCTATTGCCCATCCAGCATTCGAAACTCTCATTGTTCTAGGCACATTTTGCGACAGAATTTCATTAGCATGAGCAGTTTTTGAGCTCTGGGCGCAATATTGCGCCTAAGATTTCAGATTAAAACTGCAGAGTAGAAGGAAAGGAGGCCCTTTTTCTGTCTCCCCACTTCCAGCTACTCTCTGAAGACTGGAGAAGAGACCCTCTTAAGACTATTAGGGGGTGGGCAGGGGAAGGACTAGATAGACCATGTGAAAAATGAGCATAATTTACAGAATCACAGAATCATAGAGTTGGAAGAGACCACAAGGGCCATCCAGTCCAACCCCCTGCCAAGCAGGAAACACCATCAAAGCATTCCTGACAGGTGGCTGTCAAGCCTCTGCTTAAAGACCTCCAAAGAAGGAGACTCCACCACACTCCTTGGCAGCAAATTCCATTGTCGAACAGCTCTTACTGTCAAGAAATTCTTCCTAATGTTTAGGTGGAATCTTCTTTCTTGTAGTTTGAATCCATTGCTCCGTGTCCGCTTCTCTGGAGCAGCAGAAAACAACCTTTCTCCCTCCTCTATATGACATCCTTTTATATATTTGAACATGGCTGCAGTTCATTCATTTTCAGCTTTGTATTGTTATAAAAAAGTGTGCCTAGACATTGCATTGTTACGCCCATAACCTAGGATTAAGGTACCATTTAGCTCCTAGTTTTCATATCTCAGTTTCTAACACTTTACCCACCTTAAGCTGGGCAGCCTCTGGTCAATAAGGTGGTGACTCACCACTGTCTGCCTGCATCAATGGGTGCTTAGAGCTCAGAGTGTCACTCAGTGAGTGGATCAAACTGCTGCACCAGACAACAAAGAAAAGAAACAACCCCCCTTGCGCCTAGCAAGCTGGAACGTCATGGCCATGTGTCCTGGCTTGCCCACCGATCTGCTGCAAGTCAATGACTCATGGAAGACGACCATCATTGACTGTGAGCTGAAAACACTCAACATTGACATTGCCATTCTGCAGGAGACCAGACTCATGTTTAATGGCAGAGAAGAAACACACCTGGCAAGGAGACCTCTAGAACTACAAATTCAAGCTATAAGCATTGCTGTGAGAAACTCACTTTTGTTTATGATAGAATTGCTGACTGAGGGCTTCCTCTCTGTCTCTCAACCACCCTGGTCCAGTTAACTTCTCAAGCATTTACGCTTCCACTATATGCTCTGATATCCAGATCAAGGACCAGTTCTATGAGGCACTAGACCAAGCTGCCAGGCGGATCCCAGCCTGAGAACACCTATTTCTGCTGAGAGATTTTTATGCCAGAATTGGAAACAAAGGTCACACATGGGACAACTGCATAGGTCACTTTGGTATTGGCAGCATGAATGTGAACTGACAAAGGCTGCTTGAGCTGTGCTCATACCATATCCTCTGCTTCATGAACACATTCTTCTCTACCAAGGCAAAACAGTGAGCATCCTGGAGACCTCCAAGGTCAGGCCACTGGCACCAGCTGGACTTGATTGTCACCAGGCAATTGGCACTAAGCTATGTTGGTGTCACATGGAGCTACCAGAGTGTCGACAGTGACACGGATTCACTCCCTGGTGGCAGGGTGGATTTGATTTAAATCAAATTGATTTAAATCACGATTTAAATCATGATTTAAATCACTAGTCAGTAAGGCTTGATTTAAATCACTAGTCAGTAAGACTTGATTTAAATATTTTTTTTTACAGAAAGACTAATTCTTGCTGGTATAATCTTAATATTTACAACCATATGAAGGTTTCATTTTTGGAATAATAAATTTTCAGAGTAGTTTTTACAGTTATATCAAAAATTACTGATTTAGTTATACTACTACAAATACATAGACAGATAATTATGAAATTATGGTGAGGTTTAATAAGTTAACTGTGTATATTTGGACAACTTTTCTCCTTTATTGGAAGGAGAAAAATAATCATTTCCTTAATCACCATTTAAACAATTTATTTAACTAAAACAACAACATGATAGCATATGTATCCATGTTTGTTAACTGATGTGGTTAAACATTAAAAAAAAAACCTTAGACTGAGTTTTAGCACACTTGATGAACTTAAAACAGGCTTCCGGTCGGCGATGCCGGAGGAGACGGTCAGGGGGACATGTCGCTCCTGACATTCCCCCGTCCGACTGGGAAAAGGGGACATCGCGCCAGCGCCGCGATCCCTAAAACCCCCGGGAAGGGCGTCCCGGGGTCTACAGGACCTGCACAGGCTCGGACGCCGGACCTGCTCCCCGGGAGACCGCAGCAAGGGCTCCCGAGTGCGAGCGGGCGGCGGAGCCACAGGGTCCGCTAACTCCCCGTCGGGCGAAGCTGCGAGACCGACTCCTCGGAGCGCGCTGATTTCTCCAAGACCTGCAAATTGGAATCGTGAGTAAAATGCAACAAAAAGGAAATTCGGACTAAATTTGGACTGGATTGGAACGAAAACACGGAGGTCCGTTCCTTTCCATTGATACAGTGAAACAGGAAATAGTTACAGTTGCACTGAAAAGGATTGAATTGACTCTTTTGTTATATGGCTTTAAATTAACCCTTGAGCCTCCCCTGGTCCTGGGGGAAGCAGAAGGAACTGTGATAGATCTGTGGATTATTTTAAGTTGAAAAGTTTGTGAAGTTCTATAAGTGGAAAAAGTTGGGGAAAGTTTTTAAAGTTTTTAAAAGTATAAGAACTGTGATCAAAGAAAATGGCGATGAAACCGGATATTACTTGGCAAACTGTGCTGGAGAAGATGCAGGAATACATTGCGGAACTGAGAGAGAGGAATGCGATGGGAAAGTCTGTGGATGAGATAAGGCAAAACCCAAACACTGTGCCGGCTGAACCAGATATACAAAAAATCAAGGAAGTGACAGGATCCGTCAAGGCTGGACAACGAAAGACTATTTTGGCAAGCATCAGCTGCAGGAAGAGATTTCACAACCGAAAAAGAAAATGTGCTGTCACCTCAAGAAGTAAGAGAAGAATCATAAGAATCATAAGAAAAAACAGCACATTGATACCGACTGACAAGCAGCGGAAGGGAAGCCGAGACGAACTGATTACGAATTGGGAAGGCTGGTCACGGTTTTTGGAAAAGGCCTTTCTGGAGGATACAATGCAGGACTCCCTCTGGTTCTGGGTTTCACAACCAGCAGGCATAGGATAAGAACTGTTAAAGTCAAGGCTTGATTTGTGGACTTATGGTTTTTGATTTATGGACACGCCAGGGAATGTAAAAAATTATGAAATATAAGTGAAGGATAAGTATTTTTTTTACTTGAAATATGATAAGCATGATAAGTAGTTAATATTGCAAATAACAGCTGTGTACCCGGGGACCGGGGGAGGCAAGAGGGATGTAGATGAAGATACATAAGTGATTTAAGTGATTTAAGATATGATAAGTTTGAAGATTGAAGATTGATATTAGGAAAATAATTATTGGACTATGAATTTAGGAACCTGTTAAAAAATTGTTATATGCAAATAGTTGGAAAACAATGGAGTGGACGAGAGGAAGCATGACAATGATTGTAACATAAGTGAGCTGGCCTGAATCGGGGCCAGACAAATATTGTAAAATTAATAAAAATTAATTAAAAAAAAAAAAAAGAACTTAAAACAAATCCTTATTTCCTGATGAAAAGCCTTTGGACTACAATGTAACTTAAATAGAAGACTATATTTAGAAAGATTTTTCCTCCAAAAGCATTTTATTTTAAAAATCCAATTTAAATCAAAAAAATCCGATTTAAATCAAAAAAATCCGATTTAAATAAAAAAAAATCCGATTTTTTTGATTTTTTTTAAAAAATCATTGATTTTTATCCACCCTGCCTGGTGGTAAGAAGATTCTTATTCAGCCGAAGAGGACCTATACTGCATTGCCAGAACAGTCATACCCGAACTTTGTGAGTGTTGCTCTGATTCTGTTGAACAAGTACTACTGAACTACCCTAGAGATAGCATTGACGTAAGGTGGAACCACATCAAAGAGGCAACCTACAACACGGCTATGTCCTCTTGGCAAAAGAGAGCAGCAGATCCCTGACTGGTTTGAGGCTGGCATTAAGGACATGGAGCCTGTTATTGCTGCAAAGCACGAGACTCTTGTGCACTACAAGCATGCGCCCTGCGAGAAGATGCTTGCTGCACTGAGAAAGGCAAGGAGCAATGCCCAGTGATTTGCCAGACAGTGTGCCAATGACTGTTGGCTAAAGCTGTGTCAGAGCATTCAACTTGGTGCTGATAGTGGCAATACCTGCAAAATGTACAAAGGCATGAAGAAAGTCTTTGGACCAACAGTCAGAAAAACTGTACCATTGAAAACCTTGTTGGGAGAGATAATCACAGACCGCAGCAAGCAGATGATGTGATGGGCAGAGCACTATCAAGAGCTGTAACCATGGGAAAACATGGTTTCTGACACCGCAATCGACAGTATCCAGTCTCTGCCTGTCTTGGAAGAGCTGGATGCCCCTTCCTCAACGAGCTGAAGAATGCCATCAACTCTCTGGCATGTGGGAAAGTCCCAGGATAGGACGGAATCCCAACAGAACTGCTGAAAGCCATCTTCCCTTATGATACACCTCTACAGCCTTCTCTTGCAATGTTAGGAATTAGGATCCGTGCCACAAGACATGCCCAACTCTAGCATTGTGACCTACAAGAACAAAGGTGACTACCATTACTGCAACAACTGCTGTGGAATCTCCCTTCTGAGTACTGTGAAGACAGCCTTATTCACAGTACTCAGCAGTACCATGTTGTACTCAACAGATTACAGTCACTTGCTGACAAGGTGTATCCTGAGTCACAATGTGGCTTTAGATCTCAGAGGTCGAGTCAACTTGATTCTGCAGGAGAAATGCCGAGAGCAGAGGAGTACCGGGTGTAGGGCAGCCCCTCCAGCAATGTGGTGAGGCACCAAGATGGATTATTGCCAGCTTCCTAGAGGTTAGGTACCATCTATATTTGAGTTTTAGGGGTAATTCTCTATTGCTCACTGAAGTAGAGTTAAAGGGGTTTTTTTTTGTTCCCCTCCAGAATTGAGCAGAACATATGCTAGCAAAATGACCTTCAGCACTTTATTTCCCCTCTTAAGATTGCATGGTGTGAGTGTGCTTGAGATGCCATTGTCGTTGAAGCTGTGTTTGTTCCAGTGCTCTGTTTTGACTATGTCTCAGAATGCAACCATTTTCTCCATAGATCCCAGTGGGAGCCACTTAGGTGACCCAGACTCAGCATAGCCCTGCTTCTTCCTCCCTCAAATCTTGCCTTAGTGGAACGGAAAAACTGGGTGATACATATGCTTCTAAAAAGTCTTCCTCAACCTGAAGCCAACCAGATGCTTTGGACTACAACTCCCATCAGCCCTAGGTAGCAAGGCCAAGCTGATTGGAGTTGTTTTCCAAAAGGTATCAGGTTGGGAAGGCTGGTTTTGAGATGAATTTTCAGCTATCTTGCAGTAAGTCTGCAACTTACACAGAGGTTACGTTCCCAGGATCACGGCTGAAGCAAAAATCACATATAGTCAAAACGTATTAGGTTCAGTGGTGGGTGGGATTGCCAAAGTCTTTTTTCCTGCCTCGTTTCCACCGCTTTTAGTATTGCCCCCCCAAGTCTGTAAAGCTGAATGTGCACAAGTTAAATGCATGTAAGTTGCAGGGTTATTGTAGTTGCAGCAAACCATGCCCAGGTGTCCTTTTCCTGTCCCCTTAAGGGCCTGAGGGACTCTCAGCAGAGCTCTCTGGAGGCTTTCAAAAGCCAGTTCTGCTAGATAACTAAATTTACTTTGTGTCTGAAATTGAGAAATTCTCCATTGCCCTTGTAGGCCTTTGTTTCCATATTTTGTACCCAGCTTCTTATAGGGCAAATCCAGCTCTTCAGAGCACTAGCTAATCTGAGAATAATAGGTCACTAAACTTTATGGGCCTGGGGAAGGGGAAGAGAAGGATGTCTAAAACCTGTCTCTGGCAATTTGCTAGTATATGGCCATTTAATCTGTAATAGATTTACATGCTGTGAAGATGTAACTGGATGATTGAGATGTGAAATGAATGAGTTTAATCCCCCGAATAGCATGATGGCGTGCCTCTTAATTTTGCCCCAAGTTTAAGTAATAAGAATGTAACTTAAAATATCATTATTAGTGACTTATGTATCTCATTAGAATTTGAAATGTTGTCAGTATTTTCTGCGGTGGCTGGAGAGAGGTTATCACTCTTGAAATATTGAACCAATGACCTTAGTGATTCACTTATGATGAAAGGCCCAATCTAACATTTTATTGAACATGATATTTGTGAAAAATGGAACTGCTCATTTCTATTACTTAATCAATAGCACATTAAGCCATTTATCACTAATTTGATTAAAGAAGGTCATTGCCGAGCTCGAATTTCCACTCCCTTCTCATCTACTTTAATTCTAATAACCAAGAGAGTGGAAAGAGACAGCAGTTGCTCAGGAAGGATGACTCCTTCACCAGGCAATGCGTTCTCAGGAGCCAGGCAGGTCTGTCCAATTCCTTTGTCATTGAACCAAGACGTATGAATAAGAAACAGAAGAAATCTCTCAATTCCTTTTTGTCACCAGAAATGGCTCAAATCCCACTTTATGTATTAAAAACTGCAGTTTTTTGCTGATACGCTGTGTTTGTTCATGAGCGAGAGGATTAGCCTTATATGTGAAGCACCCTGACCTTCTGTTTCCGAGCTAAACAGCTGGGCAAACCTCTGCATTGATCAAAAGGAGCAGGCAGAAGGCCTTTGGAAGTATATTGTTAGAATGCATTTGTGTGTTGAAAAAAGATCTACCCCCATCTTTGCAAGTTAATCATTCAACCTCGTAAACCTCTCTTTTGCTCCTGTGGGCAATCGTGAATTTCAAGGAATTTGGCTTGGTCTTTTGTAACAAATAGGCATTCTTTTTAGTTCCAGAGTTTGCACCCTTGCCTTCACCTTGAAGGCTAGCAAATCTGGCTTCTGCTGTGTTCCTCCCATCCCCATAGCGCCATAGATGTTACTGTTGTTGCAACTCCAGTTGAAGTGTCCAATGCAGTGCCTTCACCGAGGAATCAGTGTCACTTTACTTGGCCTGATAATGTAAGCAGCGTTCTTGCAATGATGCGACCGGCTTCTTGCTCTCTTGACCCCTGCCCATCCTGGCTAGTAAAAGCCTGTCAGGAAGGGTTGACCAGATGGGCCCAGGGTACGGTGAAGGCTTATTGACATGAGGGAGTGGTGCCGCTCCCCTTAAGCAGACGGTGGGTGGTGCGCCCGCTTCTGAAGGAACCCACCCTGGATCCTGTGGTTTATAACAATTATTACCCATAATAAATACCCCTTTCTTGGGTAAGGTGGTGGCCAAGCAGTGAGTTCCTGGAGGAATTACCGTATATTTCCATGTATAAGATGACCCCATGTATAAGATGACCCCTATTATTATTTTTAAACCAAAATTAAGAAATTGAGTTGTTTAGCTCTTTTGGGGGGTGGGGGAGGTAACTTCCTCCAATCGCTCACCCGCCTGCCCGCCACTGCTGATTGCTTGCCACAGCCACTGCCGATCACACACCTCACCGCAGCCGCCAATTGCCTGCCCACTCGCTGCCACCAACAGCCCATCGGCCCACTTGCCGCAGCTGCCAATCACCTGCCCAATTGCCACAGCCAATTGCCAACAGGCCTTGCCACAGCCACCGATCACCTGCCCAGTCTCCGCTGCCAATCTCCTGCTTGCTGCTGCCATTAATTGCACATCCTCCCTCTGCATTCACTATCCGTGTATAAGATGACACCAAATTTTTGCCTAATTTTTTTAATAGCAAAAAGCATCGTCTTACACACGGAAAAATACGGTACCTGAATCCGCTTCATTCTGCATTCAGGTGCTGTTTTGGAATTGAATCAGCCTTGGTCACCTGGATGGATAACCTGTATAGGGGGAATGCATTTCTGCTTCTGCTTCTTTGTCTCTCTCCACGGGTTTTGAAACTAGACCAAGGCATCCTCCTAGACTGGCTCTGTGGGATGGGTATCAGGGGACACTGTTTTACACTGGTTCCACTCCTACCTAGAGGGTCTTTTCCAGAGAGTAGCACTGAGTCACTGTGTTTCAGCTCCACAGTCTTCATGCTGTGATGCACTACAAGGTACAATCTTGTCCCCGTGTCCCCAATGCTGTTTTACATTTATATGAAGCCTCTTGGGTGCAGCCATTAGGAGTTTGGGAGGTGAATCTTAGTTGCTGTTCACAAGCATGTCTCGAGCAGGGCCCTTACCCCTCCAGTGTCCCCTTCTGTGGCACAAGGACCATAAAGGTTATGAGGCCCCTGAACCAGCAGAACTTCTGAATCTCCATTGCCACTTGGAACAAAACCTTAAATACATGCAACTGAAGCAAAGGCACATTTTTCTCCTGTTTACCTTTGCCTTCATTCCTCTCTCATTCATATTATTATAAAATAATAATAATAATATATCATTGTTAATTATAGCCTGCTTTTTTAGAACAAGGTGCATGCAAAATGGCTTGCAAAGACATAAAACCAGTTTTAAATTATAAACTAAAATAAAACAAAAAAACAGCATTATAGTAGCACAATTACTTTAGATTTTATGTTTCCCGGGGCAGAGCCCTGTTGCCTTGTGCTTTGTAAAGCCCCATGCATGCTGATGGCACTTTTATCCAGAGTACTGGCTGGCTGAGCTTCTAGGAGGCTGTTGTAAGGAATACTGAGATAATTGTAAGTGCTTTGAATGCTCGAACTGTGCTACATAAATTATGATTATTAATGCCCCAGACTGGTGGTTTCTTGCACCATGCCAAGAGAAGCGGCCCTAGCAAATCACAGCTTCATTATGCTTCCCGATCTGCAGAACAGAACGCGCCGGAGTGCGTCTGATGGGTTCCCGTTTCTGGGCAGATTTTTGAGATGATAGCGGCTTAACTGCATTGATTGTGCTATAATTGGATTTCTTTTCTTCTCGCAGGCCTCTCAGGAAGAGCTGAAAGCTGCCTACCGTAGGCTGTGTATGCTGTACCATCCTGACAAGCACAGGGACCCAGAGCTCAAGAGGCAGGCTGAGCAGCTCTTCAACCTTCTCCATCAGGCTTATGAAGGTCAGTGGATGCCGGAGATTCACAGCCATCCCTCGGCTCAGCAGCTGCCAATGGATTTTCTAGCTTGGAATCCAGACAGCGAGTCTTTTTGCTGTTAAAGGCAGTAGCTGGTTTTTGCCGTTTTCATATGAGAGAATCAATACCTGGACTATCAGTTTTTGACAAATGAGTCGTTGGAAGGGCTGTAGCTCAGTGGCAGAGCATCTACTACATGTGAAGGGTCTCAGGTTCGGTTCCTGGCATCTCCAGGTCGGGCTGGGAGAGAAACCTGCCTGAAACCCCAGAGAGCTGCTGCCAGTCAGTGTAGTCCATACTGAGCTACATGAAGCATTGGCTTGATTCAGTATGTTCCTATGAGTGAACATATATGTGGTTTTGGGGGGTCCCAAGGATATACACTAACAAGCCAATAAATATTCTGATCACGGAGTCTCATTCTATGAGTATGACATGGAAGGGTTTTGAAGTGACCACCTCTTAATGCCACCAAGCCAATCCTCTATTCTAGTAGCAAACTAGACTAGAAAGCCAGGAGTAAGACTGAAGAAGCATGCTTCTCTAGGCAACTTCCAGTCTAACCTCTCTGTGCAGCAGATTTTAGTTTTCAGCTTGGTGGGGCCATACGGTGCTTGAACAGAGATGCTGCTAAGTTGCACAGTCAGCTGCCTTCCTCATACCACTCACCAATCCAGCAGCTCTGAGGCTTCCATATGTAGGATTGGCAATCCTCTACAGCACATGAGGCAGCCTTTGGTCTTTATAGGACAGAATCTCAACACACATGGTTGGTAGGAGGCAGGCTGTGTCAGAATGCATCAAATTGGTGGAGGACCTTTTGCTCTGTGTGCCAGGGAGCAGCATTTCCCAGGAGATCTTCAGCTGAATCTGAAGAGGGTGGAGTAAGCAGGGTGAGGAAACACAAACTTTTCCCAGAGGTCTTTCATCCTTGTTCCCTTGCTATATGGGCAACTCCCCATTTGCACAGGGGTTTTATTCCAGGTCTTTGCGCACGTTGGTGGAGCGCGCATAAGCCCACCCCCTTCTGCCCCCTTCAAGGGCCAGAAAAAGCATGTACATTGGCGGTCATGTGCCAATCGAACACACACAAAATGGTCGCTGCCTGTCCCTTTGTTGCTTGACAGATTCCTAGGGACACCACCCTTCAAATCATGTGGTTTACTCTTGACCACCCCAGAATTGTGTGTTTGTTTATGCACCAAAAGTATATCTCCCTGGTCCAAGGGAGGCTTCAGGTCCCAAGTCCCCTTCTGAGGTCCTGGGACAGTTTTTATAAAGCCGAAAGCACTGTTTAAAGATTATAACCCTGGACAAGTATAGTCCAAAGACAGGTATATTTATATCCGGCACCCCACCTTCCTTCCAGCACCTTGGTGCAGAGAACATAAATGTCATACTATAGGGCTATTGCAAGGTTAAAGTTCAGTACTTTTTGTCAGCTGCACCACACTGGTTTTCTTGTTACACCCTTCAATGTCTTGGCACCAATTGGAGATCAGTGCCATAGATGCTGATGGCAGCATTGTGTGGGCAAGCAGACTCTAGTCCACAAAAGCTGGTGCCTCAGTGGATCTCTTTAAGTCTTTAAGGTGCAGCAGAATTCATGTTTGTGCTGACTAACAGGACTAGCAAGTCTGCTCTTCTGGGATTTGCTGCAAGCCATGGGCAGGGAGGCTCTGGTCCGTAAATTGAACATGGTCCATGAGGTTGTTCTGGCTGAATGACCCCCACCTGCCCTAAACTTGGCAACCTGTGTGATTTCTGGCAGGTGGGCCAGAAAGGGGTTTGCAGGCACTGCCTGTTAGCAGCACCCACTATCACACACAGTACTTTGCAGGCTCTGGCGATCTGCTCAGGTCAGGGCTTGCAGAGTGCAGTGGTTTGATTTCAAACCACATGAGCTAAAACGGGCCACCTGATGTCATGCCAGTGGTTGCCAACTGGGTGACCGCACCCTCCTGCTGAAGTGTGGTCTGCAAGGGGATAGGGGAGGTAGTGTTCTGGTCCCCTGTTCAGATCCAATTCCACACCCCTGTTGTAAGCAGTCAGCCGAGCATGCTCAGCAAGGACATTGGAACCCTTTGCAAGGTGAGATCTTTCTGTTAGACAGGCAGCAGAACTGAGGTTGGAGGAGGCCTCCAAGGTTACCCAGATTTCCACTTGGCGTTAGAACATAGTCTGCCCACCCCACTGACTCCCAGTTGTGTGCAACTGCAACTACATCCTTCTTTCCTTATCTAGAGCTGCCTTGTGAGTATCAGATTCCTTGGTGAGCTTTTTTGGTGGCAGATGCAGGGATGATGTGTAATTGCAGAATAGGGGCATTGGGGTTTTTTCCCTTTAGTTTTTGTTTCTTATTTTGCTCTGCACAAAAAATAGACAGAAGTTCATGATGTGGAAAGGAAATGTAAAAAAAATCCAACTGTGTCAGCACTGAAATAGTCATCTGAAGCAGTCGTAACTGTAAGTGCTTCTCATCAGGCTGGTTTTGCTTCCCATGAAGGATTACAGGGGAGATGAGAATTTCTTCCACCAGCGAAAGTATGGGCTATAATTCACTCGAGATGCTGTTTGCTATGCTTGGCATGCAATTCTCCTATAATTAGACTTAACTAAGTATAGAAGAAGATGTTCCTCTCCGAAATAAAGACTTTCCCCAATCTGCTGTAAAAGCTTATCTCTTATCTCAGTTTGCCGGGGGTGGGGGTTGTTGCCAAAAAAATTAGATGTTAATAGCCATCAGGAAACTCTGGAGTGTGTTGGGTGATAAATCTGCATAGTCAAGATAATGCAATCTCTCCAGATTCTCAGCTCTGCAGTCACAGGCAGATGGGCTGTGTGTGTTTCCGCTCCGTCTTTCATCGAAACTGTTGCCCTTTTGATTATATTCTGTTATCTGGGTTTGGTTGAATGAATCTTGCATGCGTCTGAATTATTGATAGTTTGTTTGCAGCATTTTTTGAAATTTGGGGAGAAGTAACTGAAACTTAAGTGAATTAGGAGCTTGCAGGATTCTACCCCCACCCCAGTAGAAAAACTGCAGCACCAGCAGTCCTCGTCGCCCAGCGGTTTGGCCCAAAGGGAAGCTAAAGTGAAATGGTGAATAAATGATTTCTTATTAAATCCCAGAGATTAGCTAAAGAAATTTGGTTCTGGTGTTTTCTGAATGGTCAGCATTCCTTTCCTCCCATTAGGCTTGGACGTGGGCGGAATCGTTTACAGCGTTCTTAATTAGGCCTTGTGATGCATGGGAACACACTTGAAGAGCGGGAGGGAAATCCAGCAGAGACCTTGAAATGGGTGGTGTTTGTGTAGGGGGAAATCCTCAACCCTTTGCATTCCAAGAGTTGTGCTTTGAAAAATCTGTTCTAGAAACGCGCTTGGCATTCTCCTGCGAAGAGATTCTTCCTCCCAGCTTGTTTTCTAGGTACATGCATTTAAAAATGTAAATCTAGGTTTGCAAAGAGGTGTGTCACATAGGCATATTTGGCAGTGAGCTTGAGGTGGCCATGTTGTCTTTGTGGAATGTGTGCTTGGTGGCTTGGTTTTAGGTTTCCTGAAAATGTATTTGGAAGGTGCTGGAGAGTATGTATGTGTATGCATGTACATGTACTTCTGTCTGAACTCTGCTTTGACTGCTGCATGCTCTGAACATGTTTTGGTTTTGATTTTCAGTGCTCAGTGACCCACAGACGAGAGCCATCTATGACATATATGGAAAGAGAGGCCTCGAAATGGAAGGATGGGAGGTAAGACCATTGCAGCCAGATAAGACCTGCAAGTTGTTCAGTCTTGGAATCCTCCCAGCCACTTTCATTGGTGTTGTCTGGACTATACGTGACAAACTGCCGGTGCATGCAAAGACTCCTATGCCCATGTTACTCAGGACAAGCTCAGGCTTTCACCTCTGACAGTTGATGACCTTCTCTATCCAGTGGAAAATCCTTTCCTGCTCTCCAACTTGGACATCAAGCTGATCCAACATTAACTGAGAAGTGACTTTTGAGTTTCTTCAGTGTGGCAATGCTGTGGTGTTTAAACAACGGAAGAAATCAAAACCCGCCATTGCTCATTCTTTCCCTCTGCCCCATTGAGTGTGTTGAAGCAATGTTTGTTTCACCCTTGGTTTGGGGGTACAGTCACTCTGAGCCTGGAAATGCGGTTCTGTGGATAGAGAGGCTCCCAACTCCCCGAAGAGGAGCTTGGCCACAAAGAGTGCATCAACCACACCCCCTGTTATCCTAGGAAGTTGGCCATTGGTTAGAAGTGCAAAGAGGCAACTTTACACACCTACGTGCAAACACATCCTAAACAGCCTATATTCCCTCAGCTGTGTGATGGAAAGTGGATACAAAAACAAGCATTTTAAGAAACTGGAAGCGTGGTTAAAGGCAGAGTTGGTTGCTCAGGTTCTCATTCATCAGGGTCGTAGCCTAACATCTAATGGTGTTAAAAAAACACCTGTTGACTTCACTGTCTTCATTGTTAGGTGCACAAAGCGCCCCCCTCCCTCCATATTCATTCAGAGATGTTATACTGTACAGGAATAGTGCCCCATAGATAAAAACAAGCTTCATTGCATGACTCATACTCTGATGCCAAACCTAACCAGCAGAGCTTGTTTTATGGAGCCACCATCAAGGCTAGTTCTGTGTTCCTGCAGCTGCAGGATGAAATGTTTAATATAGATCCTGCCCTACTTCAGTAATAGCTTTCACTCTGGTGAAAAACAGCTTTCAGACTGCTGCCTGAAACTTTGGAGAACCGCTGCCAATTGGTGTAGACAGTACTGAGTTAGGTGCACCAGTGATCTGATTCAGTATAAGGCAGCTTCCTATACTCCTATGCTTAGAGCCCTCAAGTTTTCTTGCCTTTTGCTTCTTTCCTGTCAATGTTGGTATAGTTGCTGGTGAAAGGGAAGTGGTGAGGAAGGGGTCTGCGTGGAGCAGCACCAGGGCTGTGTGTGAGGGGCCTGAGGTGGTGGTCTCTATTATGGCTTATTTGTTATGTGGTGCAAATTCTTAGCCACTCACTCTTGATCCCCCTGCCTTCGAGAGCATTTGGGCTGGTACCTATCATTATTATCGACTAAGTTCCTGAAATTCCTAAGTGTCGTACAGAATTTGAAAGTTAACTATTTAAAATTAGCAGCTTTGGGGGAGGAAAGGGAGGGAGCATCAATCAGGGAGAGAGAAAAGGGCACAGGGGTTGAGAGTGCTGTTTTAGTCTGGTCAATAAGTTTGGGCCCTGTATAGCAAAGGCCCCAGAGTGGAACCAACAGAGAGAGAAGGTTGCTCTAGACAAGCATTGGATGTGGAGACACTGGAAAGTACATAAAAGGAGCTTAAAGTGAAGGTGTGAAGAGAGGGGAATGTAGTTGCTGGAACAAAACTTGTGTGGCAATACCATCTGAACAATGAGCAGGAAATGTCATGAGAACCTAAGAAGAGCCTTGCTGCTGAATAAGGCCAAGGGCCCATCTAGTCCTTATCCTCCACAGATTTGACTAACCCCCTTTTAAGACCATCCATGTTTGCGGCTAGCACTGCATCTTGTGGGTGCGAATTCTGGCTCTTATTATTTCCACAGAATTCTATTTATCCTTCCATTTTATTTGAAGCATTTGCAATCTACCCTTCACCTCAAGGTCCCAGAATAGAGAATACGTATGTATGGGGGGGGGGGGAATTGCAACAATAATACACCAAAAAGAATGCTACACTGATAATATGATTTATCATAAAATGACAGAACAGTAGCAGCAGCAAAAATAGTCACACTCAGAATACTGGAAGTGTTTCTTAAATATTGCATGTAACAGTTTCAAAGCTTTGTTAAGTTGTCTTTACATTTCCTCACCCTTTAAAAACTTGCAATTATAATCTGGCATTTTTCCCTCGCTAGTTTTCAGTAGCATACTAACAGCCCCCGCTCCCAGTCTGCTGCCGTTTAGATTGTAAGCTAGTGGACAGACTTGAATCTATGCCTAGCTGTTGAGGCAGTAAACAATGGTGATGATAGACAAAGGATGTGGCCCCTGGTTTGTGTGCAGATAACCCAGGTTGTGTCTGTTTGGCTTACAGCAAACCTCCCTCCCAGGCTTGCTTAGCTCACATGGTGTCTGAGAGGTGAAAAAGCCACTTTTGGAGAACGGACCCAGATACAACATGTAACAAATAAGAACAAATCGAAAGTCTGTTTTTAAAAAGTATCCAGTAAAACCACTGCATTGAACACGGAAGACGGATCAAGCTCTTGCTGGCCTCATTGGGATGCCAAGGGGCAGGTGTTCTTGACCTTGCAGTTAGCCCTGTCAGATGTGTTTGGAATGAGCAACTTGCTCTATAATCTGATGCCTAGAAATTGAGTGAATGGAGACCCTTGGAGCCATTTTTTTGCTTCCTCCTGCCACAAGGAATGTCAGAGATAAAGTAATTTAAAGTCATTAATTCAGGTTTGCAGAGGTTAAGCGGTTCGGATTCTTCACAACAAATCTCACCCCTTCTGGCCTTGCCAGACTCGGCTGATTTAATCCCCTCGTTTCCATCAAATAGTTTTAGAACCGGGTATTGGGGGGTAGGGAGAGTGAATGTGATTTCTTCCCCCAAACTCAGGCCTCTTAAAGTTTCTGCTACAACCTGTCTTAAGAGTTGGTGGCCTCTGCAGCCAAGGAAATGTTTCTGTTCTGGGGGAAATTACATTTCCATGGCACTCAGAATGCAGCACCTTCCTTAGGAAAGACAAATCTCCACCTGTCAAATAAAGTTGTTGTGGCCTTGGTTGCTGTCTTAAGAAACAAGGTTAGGCAGTCTTATAGGTACATGTTTGGAGAGTTACTCCTGTGTAGTGGCTAAGGGTTGTATCCAACCAAATTCTACTCAGAGTCATTGAAATTAATGGACCTAAGTTTAGTTGTATCAATTAACTTCAATAGGCATACTCTGTGTAGGGCTAGCCTTAGATACAACTCAAAGACTGATCCCAGAAGTCACCGCTTCAAATTTAACCTTTGCCATGAGCTCACTTGGTCCCTTTAGACAAGCCCCAGCAGCAGCAGCCACAGGCGTGCCACATCTCCAATATGGGGGAAGATAGTATTGATGTCACTTGTGGGATTGTACAGATTTCTGAGAAAATGTAAATGAATCACTTTGAACATCGGAAACTGCCTTAGACAGTATGTATATGTAGCTCAGTATTGTCTACACCAACTGGCAGCAGCTCTCCAGAGTTTCAGGCAGGGTCCCCCCCCCCCAACCCTACCTGGAGATGCCAGGGGTTAAGCCTGGGACATTCTGCATGCAAAGCAGATGCTCTGCCACTGAGTTATGATACTTTCCTCTTTAAAATACTCTAAAGAGTGAGGATTGTTATCACAAGTACAAAAAACCCTGGTGCCTGTGAAATTGGCCTTGTGCTGCTGACCTTAGATTCACTTACATTTATACCTTCCTTCCATGCTAGAACATAGGGTGGTACATTTGGGGACGTGATGGTTTCCCATCCAGGAATTGACTGGATCCAGACCTGTTGAGCTTCAGCAAAGCAACCTCATGTTTGAATGCACTGGTGTGCTGCCATTATTGTAATTTGTGGCTGCTTTGCCATTTATGGCCTGGGGGAAAAGTTGCTGGTATAAGATGGATTCTCAGGAAACTAAAGAACCTCAACTTACTGCTTGCAATTCATTTATCTGGGTGCCCGGGATATCCTGCACTGAGCAATTGTCTCTCTTCGGAATGGCGCTCCTTGTTTTGTTATTTTATGCTGGTACCCTGTCAGTTCAAGGGACATCATGTTTTGTGTGGGCTCCCTGCTAGGGTTGCCAGGGTCTCATATTGCGTGCATTTGTTTTTACGAAGCCGGGCGCCAGGAGTGTAACTGGTAACTCTAAATAAAACAATAAAAGCTCCGTGCCTTTGTCTAGGAGGGAACGACACAGAAAGAGAGAGAATGTTGCAGCGTGAAGAATGGAAACAGAAAGCCCTTCTGAGCCTGCCTGTCTGTAGAGAATTAAAAGCCCTCGAGCGTTTCCAGTTGCATCTCTGATTAAACGCCCCACACTTGTTTGTTTGTTTGTTTGTTTGTTTGCTTGCTTGCTTGCTTGCTGGCTGTCCTGCTGCCAAATAACCTCTAAATGCTTGATTCCTTCTCCCGCAGGTGGTGGAAAGGAGGAGGACACCTGCTGAGATCAGGGAGGAATTTGAGCGTTTGCAGAGAGAGAGGGAAGAGAGGAGGCTTCAGCAGCGGACTAACCCCAAGGTAAAAGGCTAGAGTGCCCTCTTGGCCTGGAGGAAGTGTTCCTGAGATAGCAGTTGCTGGGAGCTTGTGTGTGTGTGTGTGTGTATGTGTGTGTGTGTGTGTTGTGTGTGTCTAGGTTGATGTGATCATAGTTATTGTACTTCCTTAATGGAGAAATGCATGAAAGGTGAGATGAGGCTTTCAGAAGGGCACACACTTGGTGCTGGAGAAGCTCAACCGTCATGATGTGAATGCTGCCTCCTGACTCTACAACGCGGCCTTCATATTCTTCCCCAAGTAGCACCACATGCCTGCTTTCTATTAAGTCTCCAGAAGGAAAACAACAGAAAGGAGGGTTGGGAGCACCAAGGTTTAAATGTGAGTAAGCCAATGCATTTTTGGTTGGGGATAAGGATGAAGCAGTTAGGCAGAAAAAAGAAAAAGGTTAAGTTACAGACAATGTAGGTTTTGAGACTGTGAGATGGGGATCACACCATGCAGTTAGGTGTTGAGGGGCGGAGTTCCAGGTGTAGGAGCCAGAACTGTATGAAGAGGGGCAGAGCTGGAAGCATAGAGGCCACCGGCAGGAATGGTTGGGTATTAATGGTGGAGGACAGAATGATGCAAGTGCATTGAGAGCTTTTGAGTGAAACCTCACAGTTTTTGGATCAGCATTCTCCACTGCCTGCTGCTCTGCAGCAGTGTTGCAGCCCAGGATGTCCCCCAAGTTGAGCTAGGAGGCGTCAAAGCAGGAGAAGTACCCAGCTGTGCCAAGTCACAGGAACTTTCCAGCAGCAACTCACAATTTCAAAACAAGTGCAGAAACTTTGGAATCTCTCCAGAGGCACAGCAAGGGCCCGTTTTCGAAATAACTTAATCATGCTCTCAGGCAAACAGCCGTCATCGATGAACCTGTTCCCAGCTCAAGAACCAATAAACCCAGGCACTTTCATGTTTCAGGCTTGTGTATTTTAAAGCTGTCAAAATGTCAGCCAGAAGCAGCAATGCAGGGAGACCCTTTCCCAGGTGTGCCATGGATTTGTGTAGGTGCAGTGTTGGTTTGTAAAACTCCTACTTACAGCCATCTGCCAATCTTCTCGCTCTTCCCTCTGCCCTGGACCAAATGCAGCCCCTAGTCACATGCTGCAGAGCTGCAGTTGCATCCCTTGGGCCAGTGCACCCAGTCTCTTGGCATACTGGCTTAACTGGGTCTTGGATGGCACCTAGCTTGGTGATGGAGAACCTGCTTTCTATGCCAAAGCCCCAAATTCATTCCCTGGCATTTTCAGCAGAACACACCAGACCTCTGGAGGGCTGCTGCCAATTAGAATAGACAGTAGTGGAGTATGTGTGTGTGTGTGTGTGGTACAGAGCTGGGGCTTGTATCCCTGTCACCCCAGTCCTTGTGGTATGTAGCGTCATGGTTGGAACTATTGAGACGGCAGGGGACATGCAGCTTTTAGTTCAGGACTTCAAAGTCCAGTGGCATGAGCTGGATCGTGGCACGCAGCAGGCACAAAGAAACTCCTGTGTAGGCCAAGGAAGAGCAGAGAGTCCGGCTCCCAGGCCCACAATGGTTCACTGAGCCCGATCTAGTCTCAAACCCTGATATGCCCTTGTTTCAAGGCCCAGATTCCTTGATCTAGCCTCCTAGCTCTGCTCGCAATTAGTTGCAGCGTCTAGGTGCACTAATGTGTCTTGAAGCGCTCCAGCATTAAGATTCAAATCGGTGCCAGACATCTCTAACCTTCTAAAGCCCCTGGGCTGAGCTTTACCTTGAGCCTCCTTGGATCAAGATGGGCTACAGATCAGTAACTGCCTGGCTTTTTAAACGATTGTCACATGTTTTGGACAGTGGCCTGGTGCAAAGATTCCTGAGCTTTCTCAGGCGGGTGAAGTCAGCCTGGGCTGATGAACAGAGCGGCATTTCCTCTCTTTAAAGTCTTCTCTCTCTCAAACTATGGAATGTATTTTTATATTCATATTTGGTCGTATCTTCAAGTTGGAGCATTGTGCAACATCCTAAAAGATAACAGTTGTATAAAATGCCAAATATATTGCAGATATAAACATGTAGCTGAAATAACACAACACCAATGCGGATTCCCTGCGGCTAAAAGCTTGCCCAAATAAAAAGTGTCTTTCAGATGTGGCTTTCCTTTCCTTTTCATTATCTGCCCCCCTCTTCCCCCCTGAACAGCTGGTGCTTTATATCCATCATTGTCGTAAGCGTTCTGCTCTTTTATTTTTATTTTTTTTAACTCCAGTTGTGGTGTGGTGAATTGGTTATGAACTTCTTGTGTATCGTTTTTGTGTACACTAAAATGATGTGTCGGGTTGCTTTCCCTATTAGGTACTTAAAAGCACTTCCAAACCTGCTCCATTGCTGCTGTCCAATAGAAGTTTCTATGCCTTATCTTAGCACCCAGACCTTGCAGTGCCAAGAGGCTGTCTGGATTCCAGGGCAGCCTAAAGGCCATTTCCTTTTGGGCCTAAGGAATCTGACGTCAAGACTGACAGTAGGGTGGTCAGATCTACCCTGGGTGTGGCTGATGGAGGTGGAACCTTTGCAGAGCAATTCTTGCCCTACTGTTTTTGACAACTTTTCTTCATCCTTGGCTGAGCTGGATATGCTTGTCCTTTTATCTCTATAGCCCCACCCCTCTCGAGTGGTAGAAATCATATGTGGGGATCATTTGTTTCTGGCCAGTATGAATGAGCACACCTTCTCTTCTGTAAATAGAGTGAGACAGCACTCCTTGGTTGGGAGTTGGCATCCTTGGAAAGGTGCCCTGTCCTGGAGGAGCAGCCATAGTTCCTTGGCAGGACACATGCTTTGGATGCAGAAGGGCTTGGGTTAGATGGCTCTGGGTAGCAAGTCTGGTAAAGACTCCCACTGCCGGTGGGAGCAACCAGTCAGAGGAGGAGAAAAAGATAATGCTGGGAGCATCGTATTTGGGTAAACTGCAAAGCAACTGTTAGTATTGGGACCCACGCATGGTTTCCCTTTTCCTAGATAATTCCTGCCCCAAAGGATCTGAAGTGTATTTTTGCCAGTGTCACACATGCGCCCCTTTCCCCCTGGCATTCTGAACCATGGAGCAGGCAAGTGCTGGCAGTGACTCTGTGATTTTAGACACTGCAACATATCCTTGTTTTTTCTTTTCCTCCTTGTGCTGTCTCTCCCTTGGGTGTTGTAGATGGGTTAAACATTGTTCGAACAAACAAAAATAACCTGTGTGCTGTTGACCCCAAATTTTGGATTCTATGACCCACATAAATCACACCGCTTAATTTTGCACATTGGTTTCTGCTAGTTTGTGTGCAGAAGCTATGAAGTCTCGGCAGGAATTACTGAGGACCACCTTTGGCCTCTGTTCCACTGGCTTTTAAGGTTTTAGCAGGCAGTTCTCCCTTGTTTCCCAAGCTGTCTTTGTAATTTCCTTTTCTTACGATAAAAGCTGAGATTCCCAGGTAGCTGAAAACTCCTTGTTGTTGTTTAGTCGTTTAGTCGTGTCCGACTCTTCGTGACCCTATGGACCAGAGCACACCAGGCACTCCTGTCTTCCACTGCCTCCCGCAGTTTGGTCAGACTCAAGTTGGTAGCTTCAAGAGCACTGTCCAACCATCTCGTCCTCTGTCGTCCCCTTCTCCTTGTGCCCTCCATCTTTCCCAACATCAGGGTCTTTTCCAAGGAGTCTTCTCTTCTCATGAGGTGGCCAAAGTATTGGAGCCTCAGCTTCAGGATCTGTCCTTCCAGTGAGCACTCCGGGCTGATTTCCTTAAGAATTGATAGGTTTGATCTTCTTGCAGTCCATGGGACTCTCAAGAGTCTCCTCCAGCACCAGAATTCAAAAGCATCAATTCTTCGGCGATCAGCCTTCTTTATGGTCCAGCTCTCCTTACTTTCCCACATTTATCATATTCTTAAACTCTTATGTGGACAGAGGGCCTTCTCGGTAGTGGCGCCCACCCTGTGGAACACTCTTCCATCAGATGTCAAGGAAATAAGCAGCTATCCTATTTTTAAGAGACAGCTGAAGGCAGCCCTGTGTAGGGAAGTTTTTAATATTTAATGCTGTATTGTTTTAACAGAGTGGCTGGGGAAACTCAGCCAGATGGGCGGGGTACCAATAAATTATTATTATTATTAGTTTGATTATTATTATGATGATGATGATGATTATTATTATTATTATATAATTGTAGAAGGGTGAAATGCCCGAGGGCATCTAATTCACCAGGTGGTGTGCTCTACAAGTGTCTGGTTTTAACTCTGCAACTAAATAGAAGGCACCTTTGATGGGCTGTACTGGTGCATGAGTCCCAAACCATGTTTTGGGGTCCAGGGTTTGTAGAGAGCAAGGGGCCTTACTTTTCTCAGGTTCCAAGCAATTCCAACAAAGAAACTGAGCCTTTTATTTTTTTCCCCTTCCTGACTCCAAAAATAAAACGTATCTCAAAATACCTTTGTCTCCTAGCCCAGCATGGGGTAGCTGCCCTTTCATCTTCCTGTCTCACTCGTTGCACAATTAGAGGTGGATATGATGATGAGTTTTCTAGGTGCTGTTCCAACTAAGAACTTGCCAGGCTCTGCTTGTGTCATGCTGGAGGTGGGCAAGGAGAGCCCAAGGAGCCAGTACACCTCTGACCCAAGGACATCACATTGCCCACCTCTGACTCAGAGCAGTCCATCTCAGAAGGCTCCATGCAACTAGAGTCTCCCATCTGTACTGGAGTAAATGACCACTGGAAGAGAGAGGCTGGTGCCCTTTTAGCAAAGAGTACCTCTAAGTCAGGCATCCCCAAACTCGGCCCTCCAGATGTTTTGGGACTACAGCTCCCATCATCCCTAGCTAACATGACCAGTGGTCAGGGATGATGGGAATTGTAGCCCCCAAACATCTGGAGGGCTGAGTTTGGGAGTGTCTGCTCTAAGTGAAGGAGGAGCAGCAAGTTGAGAATTAACTGCACCAGAAGCTCTGCTCTCTTGCAGAACTCAAGGAGCTGTCCAGGGTACCTTTTGTCTTGCCTCTGCTGAGGTCAGCATCAGAAAGCAAGCAAACATTTAACCAAAGCAACGGTTCAGTTCAGCCAAACCATGGTGCTTTGGGGGCAGGCCCTTCCCCTCCCCTCCTCCTCATGAGCGTTCAGCTTCTGCTGCTTTCTGGTACAATCAGACTCTAGCTGCACATTCCACCTTCACCAGCAAGCAAGCTTTGTGCTTGCCTCCTGAGCAAGGTGGCCCAGCCAGCTTCAAACCACGGTTTGCATTGTGGTTTGGAGCACAGTTTCAAAGAATTGTTTCAGATGTAGCCAGAAACTGTGGTTTGATCAAACCAGGACGTAGGTAGTAGAAGTAGATGAAGGTAGATGAAGTCTCTGTGAACCAGAGGCTTGTCCTCTTAACACCAAGCTATAGTTTGGCTGATGTGGGCAAAGCTGATATTGGCTATCATCAGCCTGGTGCCTTCCAGATGGTTTTGGACTGGGAATCTCATCAGTTGCCACCAGCATGATTGTGCTTCCATCAGCCCCAATGGCCTGCCTCATGGCCTCCAGACCTTCCTCAAGGCCCAGGTTTAAATATTTTTTCCCTTCCTGTGTCCACAGCACAGTGATGGTAATGAGAGGCTACTCATTCTAAGAACACAAAGGTTTATCTATCGACATCTCTCTTTCTTCCGAACAACTGTTTGTTCCCTGCTCGCTCCCTGGGGATGCAAACCGTTTTACAGTATATAATTTAATTCTTTTCTTTTATGGCAGCCTTTCTCTCTTCTGCTCCAACAGTGTTATCGCTGGAAAATTAAATTAAAACTGTTAAGGGAGCAATCCACCAGGCTCTGCCGAGGCACGAGAACAATTGAAAGGAACGCAGCCGCGGAACTGCCAAGCTGGGTGGATTCCTTCCTTTTTCTTGCATACAAGCTCTTTTGTGAAGTCGGGGGGAGGGTCAGGAACCAGCCATGTACAGGTCACATGTGTGGCTTAATACTGTGGTTTTATTCTTGATGTGGGTGCTGCTGATATTTCACTGTTATCCTAACTGTATTATGTGATTTGTAATATTATTTATTTATTTTTATTTTGTAAACTGCTTTGAGGCCACTTCTGACAAAAAGTGGCATATAAGCATGTTAAACAGTAATCCTCATAATATATGGATGCGGCGTGTAATTGTGTGTTTTTGCCTTTAGTACTATGCCTGGTTATAAATGCTCCAAAATGGCATAGTACCTTACCAACTACAGTATTTAATGGAGACTAACCACTTGTTGTTGTTGGTTGTTGTTGCTTTGAGAGGGGAGTGGTCCCAGTGCACTCCGCCAAATACACCTCCTCTTGGGATGTGGGAGTTGGCCGTCTGAGGCCGTGGAGATGAGTGGAAGCTGAAAGACAAGAGTTTGTGTGAGGGAGAGAAGGCAGCATGAAGCGGACAGGCAGGCGCAGAGAAGTCCCGGCTTCCCTGCCTCAACCAAACATTCTACTCGCTTTCCATGTTTCTAAATTACATATTAAAATGGACATGGAGGTGGTGGGGTGTCTGTTGGAAGCGACTCCTTGTGTATCATCCTGCTTTGCCTGAGGTCAGTTGCCTCTCCTTCACACCTACTTTGAACCCATTTCATGGAGATTTGCGGGTGGGGTGGGGTGGATAGTAGGGCACGCATCCTAAGCTTGAGGTTTGATGTTGGAAAGCTCTCACGGCCCTGGTGTTCTGTGCGCAAAGGCAGAGATGTTATCCTGTCCCTGCATCTCCATGGTGTAAGCCCTGTATGTCTGGAATGGCAACAAAGAGTTCAGTGCATTGCCACCTTGGCCTGTTTTGTTTTTCTTTTCAGCCCTGTGCACTCTTACCTCCTCCTGCTGTCTCTTGCATGTGTACATAGAATCACAGAATTGTAAAGTTGAAAGGATCCCACAAGGATCATCTCGTTCACCCCATGCAGCAGTTTACCCATACATAGGGTCATGGCACATGAAAAACCTAGATGTTTTGTAATTTCCATTATCCCTGGGACTGGGTCATGGGACTTTGTGGGGAGAGGACAGTCCAAGGAAGGGGGTGGGTGAGCAAGTGAGGGGCGGCACTTGTCACCCTGCACTCCGTCCCCTTGACTTCAGGAGCCTGGCATTTCCAGTGAGGAGGCGGCTGCGTTTTGCCACGGCTGTTGAGCGATAAAGAGGAGAGCCGCATTGTGAGCCGAAGCCTCTGCATCCGGTGATAAAAATCAGCCATCTGGGTGTTTACAGCAATTGCTTATTGGCATTCTATGGAAATGTCTCTCCAGGCAGCGTCCTGTGGAATTAGGTAGCACAGCTGTGATCGTTTCATACAAGAACGCGAGTTATTTTAAAATTTTCGACGGTTTATTAGTTCTATAAAATGGGCTTCAAATAAGTAAGCATTTCTAACCAGAAATAGGGAGCAATAAGCAGATGCGGGCAGCTTGGCAGGCTGCAAGTTGTCTGGTCGTGTGTTTTTTCTTTCTTTTTCTGCTGGCTTTTTCTTTCTCTGTTTCAAGACACTGCGCTGGAGGGTTGGAGGATGTCAGTGACCTGCTGTGAGTAGAATGGTAATTCCAGCATACAAGAGGAAGGGTACTTCTGCCTCCCTTTGCAGGAGTAGGAGCATCACAGCCAACATCTGAGAAGGCGGGAGGCTTGCAGGCTGTCCAGTGGTTTGTGCCTGTTCTCCATTTGGCTTGATGACTGTAGGTGGGGGTTTCCCACAGCAGTTTTCATGGGCCACAGGTAGCAGCCATGTGCAGAAGCGGCACAGCTTTGTCAAGGGATGAGCTGAGGTGGTGCCTTTGGAGCATGAGTAGGCAAACTAAGGCCCGGGGGCCGGATCCGGCCCAATCGCCTTCTCAATCCGGCCCATGGACGGTCCGGGAATCAGCGTGTTTTTACATGAGTAGAATGTGTCCTTTTATTTAAAATGCGTCTCTTGGTTATTTGTGGGGCCTGCCTGGTGTTTTTACATGAGTAGAATGTGTGTTTTTATTTAAAATGCATCTCTGGGTTATTTGTGGGGCATAGGAATTCGTTCATTTTTAATTTTCTTTCCCCCCCAAAAAATATAGTCCGGCCCCCCACAAGGTCTGAGGGACAGTGGACCGGCCCCCTGCTAAAAAAGTTTGCTGACCCCTGCAAGTTTGGAGGGTCAGGCTATGGGGGAGGAAACTAGTCGTTTTTGCAATTATTACTTTTACCAGGCGTAGGGCAGCTCCATCTCAGCTGGGGAAATACCTTGAGGCCACAGGATCTTGCACCCCTCCCCACCCCCACATGGAAATAGGAGTGTGCCAGACGTAAACTTGGAGTCCTCCTGGTGCTGTTTGGACTACAATTCCCATCAACCCCAGTGAATGGTAAGGGATTATAATAGCTGGACTCCAGCAACATCTGGAGAACACCAAAGACTGCTCTGGTGGGAATCATAGAATTATAGAATTGGAAGGGACCCAAAGGGTCGTCTAGTCCAACCTCCTGCAATTCAGGAATGGGTTGGAGCGAAAGGTGGGTCAGAGCCAAAGCTGCAGGTCTCTTGTCCCTTATCTCAGTTCAAAATAGGGTCCTTGTGAAGCACTGGTTGCTGGCAGCTCTTTTTATTAGAACATGGCCTGAAGATCTATGATGATGCAGCAGAAGCAGCATGGAAGCCCAGCCGTTCTGAGTCTAGTCAGCATCTAAATGGAGAGACACCTGGGGGACCTCCTGAGGCGTTCTCAGGTGGGAGGGGGAGCACAGCATAAATGAAGCGCATGAGCAAAAGAAAAGCAAAACACCACAATTGTTAAATATCTGGGATGGGTTGCAGATCGCCTGCCATGCCCTGATGATCAAGGGATCGTGTGGCCACTTGTTTGAGTTTGTAGTTCATTTGGCCTTCTTCAGAACAGATGCTTCCATGCCTGGAATTTAAAATGAGAAGAGGAGAGCAACAACAGAGTACATGTGTTCAGTTTCACGCTCTCTGGCCCCATTTGAATCAGTAGCTCAAATTGTTTCTTCTTGAAATGCCACAAAGTGGCTGAGGGTGTCATCTGAGCACTGGACTGTGTCCTCCTCCTTTTCCCTAGAGCTGCCGTTGCCAAAAACCCCATGAGGTTCTGAAAGCCTCTAACACTTGCACACAGCTCATTGTGGTTGGACAGCTGTGAGCATCTCCACTTGGCAAAAAGGCGCCTATTGCAACCTTGTTTATTTCCACTCCATGCTTTTGTGAGCAGAGTTATGCTCAGCGGTGTGCCGTCGGCAGCCCGTGTTATATTCAGGATGCAAGTACAGCCTCTCCTCCTTGTGTGCCAGGACCCGTCTTGGGTAACACCGCACATTCTCAGTTTCAGGCTGGTGCAAATGAAAGGGGAGTTGTGACGAGCAGAGCTATATTTCCCGAAAGAGAGAATTCTAAAATAAGATTGCAGGGTGCACACAGAAAGGTTGGCCCAGGGGTTCTGAAAGCACGTCTTTGACTGTCACCTCGAAGCGGCAGAAGATTGCACAGTGACCTTGTTCTATATCGGTGTGAAAAATATGCCTTGACCTGCCTTTCTCATATCACCTTTGCCATAAATGGTGGATTTAGTTTAGCAGAAAGATGTTCTTCTCCTGAATTAAGTTTCCCAGAGGCGCCTCTCTGGTGTTGCTTGCTGGCTGCGCTCCATCAGGCTCTGTCCTGCAGAAATTAATTGTGTGTGCCTTTGCATGCTTTTCAGCCTCTCTCTGGGTTGCAGCAGTGGGTTTTGTTCTACTAGTTGAGGCAGGCTCCTTTTGTCGCTGGATGACTCTCGGCTGGATGTGTGAACCGACTCTTCAAAAGCAGTGCTTTTGAAATGCAAGGAGGTAGGAGGCAATGCAAGGCAGCCCATTCTCTCAGGCAAGCCATCAGTCTTGTCCCCCCCCCCCCAACAATAATTTGGCAGTCATCAAATGATCAACATGCATGTGTGAAATTGCCTTTAGCCATGGTAGAAATTCTCTTGTGTATTTTGGGCAATAAAGGGGGGGATCCTTGGGGACCAGTTGTGATCCAAGGGCCATGGCTCAGGAGCAGAGCACAAGGTTTTGCATACAGAAGGTCCCAAATTCAATCCCTGGCTTCTCCAGGAAGGGCTGGGAGGGACTCCTACCTGAACCCCTGGAGAACAGCTGCCAGTCAGTATAGAGCGGGGTGGCCAGAAGATGGATCAGGATCTACTGGTGGATATCTGGGTACTGTGAAGTAAATCAGCAAGGATTTCTGATTCTCAGTTGTTCAGCAATACCAACAAAACTGACTTCAGGAAACTCTAACCAAAGAAAATAAAAAAGTAAGGGGGGCAGTTTCCAGGAGAGGAAAACCTGTGAGCTCTGTTCAGTTTTGGAGCTCAAAATAAATTCCTGGGCTCTGAAAGATATTTATCTTTTGTACCAGGTGAAACACACTAGATCTCTCAAGCCTGATGTCTACAATAGACAATACTGATCCATAGAACCGTAGAGTTGGAAGGTACTCTGAGGATTATCTAGTCCAACTCCTGTAATGCAGGAATATGCAATCGTCCCATACAGGGATCGAACCTGAAACCTTGTATAATTAGATATTGGGCTGGGATGCAGGTTAAGCCCCTGTTGGAATCAGTGGTACAAGTTAGTCATTGGGATGTAAGTGCAGCTAACTTAGCCAGCTCCCTCTGCTTCCTGGGTTTAGCTTATTCCAGGAGTCCCCAAGCTCCCCCCTGCTCTTGCCTCCCACAAACCTCCTCTTGAACATTGCCAGGCATCTTGGCAGTCCACTTAATGTCTTTTCTGCCTGCTGCATTGATTGCAATGTGCTGTGCTAGATGCTGTACAGTATTTAAGTGTATTTTTATTTCTCCTTTTGTTTAGTATATGTTGCATTTTATTGTATTCCATACAATTTACATGGTAGCACAATAAAATGCATTGTAAGAAATAAAAGAAGCAATGAAAATAGTTAAAAATCAATATGGATATTTAATGTGATGAATGTGACACCACCTGTCTTCACCCTGCACATCCACAGACATGCCACGGGCCACCTGAATGGACCCCATGGTGATTTACAAACCACAGTTTGGGAACCCCTTGCCTGTTCTGACAATATTTCACCCATGAAGATACTTAATTTTGCTTTTAATTTAGACCATATGGCTAAACCTGGTGTGGATTTGCTGTAGCCTAAGCTTAGGGTCCTCCAATTTCATCACTCTGCTCATAATTACCCTGCTCTTGGCCCTTGAGGAATAATGTGTTTAATTTAGGGCTGCTTTCTTTCTGCTTTGATATTTCCTCCACCAACCCAGCCACTGCTGCCGCTGCCGCCTCTCTCCAGCATGTCTCCGCTGTACGTCTGTGACCTTGGAGCAAGGACTGTCCCCCTCTCTGCCTGTGTTTCAGCCCTAGCTGTCTGGTTCTTTCTCTACTTTCCTCCGCGATTAGCCTGGTCCATGGCCTTCCCCTTTATCCCTAGCCAGGGCTTGTCTGGGTTGCTTGACTGTCATCTTGTATTCTACAGAGGGAGAGAAAACACATAGAAACCAGTTGTTTCATGTTAGAAACCTGTGCTCTTTGTAAAAAGGCTTATTTTTTAAAGAAATTGTTATTAGAACAAAACTTCTGAAAACTATAGCAAGCAGTCTTATTTGAAAATATTTACTGTGGTTTTTCGATGGGTGGGACACTGATCACAGTAAAGACCTTACCTTTGGGTTATGATCTCAAAGCCTGTGTCTCTTGAAAATGCCTTTGATGGTCATGGGGTGTGCTTTCTGGCTTTCTTGAGGCTGGGGAAGTGTAGAGCCCATGGCTGCCAGCACACCTGAAGAGAGATCATTCACCAAGCCAAATGGCAAGATGCCCACCTTCCTCCCGACTACCCCAGACCTGCTGCGCTGGACAACTTTATACTTCGGAAGCCAGCATTTCTAATGTGCTAAAGGCAGCCTCTTTGCTGTAGTGCATGTATTCCAATCGAACGGTTGTTTAGCTTGAGGGATGTCCAGGGCACGAGAAGCCCATTTACTGCATACATTACATTGCTTGAAAGTATCTGGGCGTCTTCCCCCTTCAGCACAAAAAAGACGCCTCGCCATTTGCCACCCTGGAATGATCTCCTTCCTTTGGCATAATAAATTGCTTTACTCGCTTACGAAGGCTGTAGTTCTTGTTCTGGCATTTTTCAGTCTCCAGCAACCCATAAAATGAGACGCTTTATGTTCCAAGTCTTTCTGGAGTCCTTTAGATTCTGAATCCTATGTGCACTCATGGTGCAAGAGATAGGTTAAAGGAAATGCATCTCAAAACAGTGGTGTGAGCACTCTGGTGACCTGGATTTTTTTAATATATAGCTCCAGGTAACTATACCTGCACTTGTCTTGCTTCAGGTTGGCACTTCAGTGTTCTATAGAGAGTTAATGTATTCTGCAGGAGCTATGCCAGGCTAGTTACCGTATTTTTTGCTCCATAACGCGCACCGGACCATAACGTGCACCTCATTTTTAGAGGAGAAAAACAAGAAAAATATTTTTTTCTGGTTTTCCTCCTCTAAAAGGCTGGGAGGGAGGGAAGAGAGAGAAGGAAGGAAGAGAGAGAGGAAGAGAGAGGGAAAGAAGGAGGGAGAGAGGGAGGGAAGAGAGAGAGGGAAAGAAGGAAGGACGGACGGATGGAAGGAGGGGGGAAGCATCTCCCTCCCTCCTTGTGCTCTCCAGGGGCGGGAGAGGGAGGGAAGAGAGAGAGGGAAAGAAGGAAGGACGGACGGATGGAAGGAGGGGGGAAGCATCTCCCTCCCTCCTTGTGGTGGGGGAGGAACCCCTCCCTCCAGGGGTGGGGGAGGAACGGACAGCCCGAAAGCGCTGCTTTCGGGCTGTCCGTTCCTTTCCCGCCCCCTTTCCCGCTGTCCTGGAGGGGGGGGAGGAACGGACATCCCGAAAGTGCTGCTTTTGGGCTGTCCGTTCCTCTCCCGCCCTGGCGGGAGCCATGGCTCCAGTGGCAGAGGCATCCCTCTGCTTAGACTGCAGTGGCAGCCGAGGGATCCTGCTGCCGGCCAGTGCCTTCGCTCCATAACGCGCACAAACTTTCCCCCTTCCTTTTTAGGAGGAAAAAAGTGCGCGTTATGGAGCGAAAAATACGGTATCTTTCATGGTTTGTTTTCCCATTGCTGGTCCATAACCTCACCACCACCCCCTCTCTCATCCCCCCCACGCTTCTTCCCCAACTCCCAGTTTGGGGTTTAAGTTTGCTCTATTTGGAGTGGCTAGCAAGAGCCTACCACCCCCCCCCCCCCGGCATCTCATACAGTGACAGGAGGTGTGTTCTCATCTTCCGGGTGCTATATTTAACCACCTACCATCTGCTATTCTGACCCCCACCCACCAATTCCTTCCATTTAAGCCAGATTCGCTTGCCAGTGCGGCATGGGCTCTGACACGTGACCTCACCAGCTGCACCTCCCTTAGACGGGCTTGCCCAGCCTGTAGCTGGCAAAAGGCATCCTTGTGGAGAAAGGCAAGCAAACAAAGCAGGGCTTAAAAAACAGCCTGCCACCTACTTGTCCCAGAGGAGCTGGTAGAATGAGATCGGCGGGACTTTTTATGCTTTTGTTCAGATTTGTTGGTGAAGGTTGTTCAGTCCTGGAGGATTTGTGCTGTTTCTCTGAGGAGCAACAAGCAGCCATCTATTGCACCCACAAATGCTGGGCAAAAAGCAGCCACCCTCCTTGGTGGTCTTTGAGCATAGTCAAACAGTGTGAGGTCAAGTTTGGGTTAAAACAAATAATAATCTATGTTAACTCTGCAAAGTCAAAGCCATGTTGGACAATTTTTTGGGCAATGAGAGATTAATGAGATATCTAATAAAGCCATACAGATTATCTGGGTGTGCAGGGAAACAGTAGTGCTTATTATTATTATTATTATTATTATTATTATTATTTGCCCCCAAATCAAAGAAACACAACTGGAGAGAAATACTGAAGTAAAAACACGCTTCAGCTTTCAGAAACCCCTGTAAAATTGGGTGGTTTGAACCCTGGCTTCTGTGGATTGAAATTAGCACTTCCTCGCTACTGACTCCACTGCTGGAGGTATTGCGGAATATCTATGAACATTCCTGCTGCTCAGACACTTAAACTGTGCCAGCACCCAAGGCCATGGGAAGGCTTGATAATAGCCATTTCCCAGGAAGCCTGCGGTGAGTGAGAATTGGTTCCAGAAGACTAAGCATGGGGTTTTTTTAATCATTTGGGGAGGGAGTTGGTTCTTTTTTTCATTTCAGACCAACTTGTGGACGTATCTGTGAGTCTTTTCTCTCGTCTGGGTTGGAAAAAAGAGCTCTGGGAATGGGTGGGTGAAGCAGGTCTTCCTCCGAGAAAAAAAAGCGTAACCCTTCTGGTTGGTTTGTTTTTAAGAAAGAAAGAAAAGGGATTTAATGTAATTGTGTGTGTGTGTGTGTGTGAGAGAGAGAGAGAGAGAGAGAGAGAGAGAGAGAGAGAGAGAGAGAGAGAGATGCCTTTTCTGCATAAACAGGGCTTGCAGCTGATCTTATTTATTATGCTTATATATTAGTTTTTCTCCAAGGACAGTACCTGCTTTTTATCCTCACAATAGTCCTTTGTCATAGGTTAGGCTGAGAGATGGCCCAAGGTCACCCAGTGAGCTTCATGCCTGAGTGGGGATTTTGAACCTGGGACTCCACACTAGTCACTATACCACACTGACCTGTGATTTTTTAAATTATTATGATTACATTTATATCCCATCTTTCCTCCAAGGAAGTTCAAGGTGGCGTACCCAATTCTCCCTCTCCTCATTTCATCCTCAAAACAGCCCCGTGAGGTAGGTTAGGCTGAGAGATATATAGCCCAGGGTCAATGAACAAGCTTCATGGCTGAATGGGGATTTGAACCCCAGTCTCCCAAGTCCTAGTCCAGCACTCTAACCACTACACCATACTGGCTCTCTTTTAAAAAAAATAACCCGTGTCTCTTATTCGGAATAGTTCACACCACAGGCACCAGGTGTGAATGGAAGGTCCAGCCTAGGTGGGTAAGGACAAGGTGAGAGAGGAATTTCTGCTGAAGATCACAAAGAAATGTAGTTTGGGGTTTGTTTGTTTTTTTTGTTTTTTTGTTTGCAAGTTGTAAGGTTGACTCAACCTTGCAGAGGTGTCTATAGCCCACTAAGACTCGTTAAAATCAAAGAGAAGGGGGAGCATGTAGATTGCAAATTTTAAAGCAATTTGCTTCCATCCATGCAAATGAGTGTGGAGTGAAGTTACTTACTTATTTGAAGCCTTTTTTACCTTGCTCTTCGGCCCCTGTTCCTGCAAGAAAAGGGCTTCCAGGGGAGTTTGAAAGTATCAACGACAAGATGGTCTTAGTCCTGATACTTTTCAAAGTGATGAATTTGCTCGACCACAGAAGAGATTTCTGAGTTCTCCTTTTATCCCTTTCCTCCCTTTGTGGCAAGAAATAAAGCGTTTATAGTGAATTACTTTCTGAAGGCTCAGGTTTACACACACACAAACACACCCCACTCCATAAGGGAGCTTTCTTGAGCCAGCGGGCTGGGGGTGGGGGGAAGCAAATCAGGATCTAAGCTCCGCCAGCCGTCTGAGTGTATAGCTGCCTGAATAGCGGGCAGGACTGTCCGAGGCAGTGAAAAACATGTCTCGTTTGGCAAGCGCCAGGGCTTAATTTATGGCATCTCACTTTGTGTTCTCCCTCTGCAGGGACTGCAGCTTTCAGCCTTCATTCCCAATCAGCAGCCAAGAGCGTTTCTGCTTGCTCATTACTGGAGTTTGGGGTGGGGTGCTTCCTGGTTTGGTTCTCCCTCCCCTATTTAAATATCACCAGAGTGTCTTCAGCTGAAGGGGAAAGTGGCTCACATACCCCTCGCAAAGTCACTCTGGGTAGAATCGGCCAGTTTTGCTGGGGGCTGGTGCCAAGGAGAGCTGAATTCCGTTCAATTCAATTATTTTTGCATAAGCATCTCTTATCTCATATCATTTATTCTGGCTTGCCAGTTGCTGGGGGGGGGGGAGCAGGGAGCAGTCCACACAAGGCAGAGAAGCACCATTGCCTCCAACCGTTTGACCATCACAATCTATTCCTTCTGGTGTTTCTTTACAGCTTTGTTGAACTTGGATACTTGCTTAGTTTAAAAAAGAATAGCAAGTGAAACCCAGGCTGAGACTCTCGGGGAGCTGGATGCGGCTGTGAGATTATGTGCTCCTTTAGGATTATGATGTGCAATCAAGAGATGGCTGGCATCTTTCTCCTCCGCAGAGGAGCACAGTGGGAAAGCCTCAAGACCTGCTAAAAAAGAGTGATCCCTCTTATCCCTGGATCAGTTGCTCTCCAACAAACATCTGCTTAACTCCCATCAAGTGTCTTTGGCACCCAACAGCAGGTTTCAGGCTCAGTGGCCTCCTAGCTCCTCCTTTCCTCTTCAGTTGCTTCTCAGAGGCATGGATTTGAGAGCATCACACTGCAAGTGCTCTGGCACACGCCCAGGGAGCAACGTAGCGAATACAATGTTGGCACATCTTAGGTTTTTTGCAGCCCTAAACAGCACCCTGTTGGAGGTGGACATTCCTAAGCAGTGAAAAAAAGTTATTATTTATTCAATTGATATGCCGCCTTTTATCAAAAGATCCCAGGGTGGCGAACAACATTTAAGAACACATTTTATAGAGCACAATAATGAAAACATAATAAATAGCATAATAAGACAGCATAATAATAAATTAACTGTAATAGCAGTCCATCCGTCCCCCGCTTTAACAGGCCATAGAATATTTAATGGCCAAAGGCCTGGGTAAAGAGGAATGTTTTTGCCTGGCACCTGAAGACATTTAATGATGGTGCCAAGTGAGCCTCTCTGGAGAGAGCATTCTACAGATGGGGAGCCACCACAGAAAAGGCCAGTTCTCTTGTTGCAGCCTTCCAAACCCTTGCACGCATTCTGACAGTGGTGCCATGTGCAGGGTTTAATTTCATCCAGGCCTTGCCTACATCCTGAGGTCCTAATTGATGCTTTGATTGCCTGTCTGCATTAGGGGTGCAGCTGCACAAATCAGCCATCTCTGAGCTTTTCTGGATTCCCCCTAGATATCCGAGTGAGCAGGTCTTTCTGAGATGTTTAAAAATGGGATGGAGGAATGGGGTTTGTCTCTTAATCTGCACAGGCCACTCTCTGAAATAGATGGTGGTACAGGAGCATGCAGCTCATGCATTCGTAATATTGAACATCATTTGCACTTTTCTATCCAGTATAGAGCCATCGGTTCTAGAGCAACGTAGCAAGGAGGCAAGACTTTCCTGCTTGGAGTTTACAGGCTGAATTTGGCAGAGTAGATAGGGGTGGGCACGTAGTTAGACTACGACTCACTGCCACAGGAGTCAGCAACAGCCACCAGCTGGGATGCCTTGGAAAGAGGGTTGGATGAATACTTAAGGCTATCAGTGGCAACTGGCTGTGACGGCTATGCTGTACCTCCACATCTGGAAGCAGTAATGCTTCTGAATGCCAGTTGCTGGAAGCCACAGGAGGAGACAGGGTTTCTCATAGAGGTATCTGATTGACCACTGTGACAACAGCATGCTGGACTTGGATGGGCAGCAGCCTGATCCAGCAGGCTTCCCTTACATGGGGTGAACAGATGCAGGGATGGCCATTTGAAGGTGCTTAAAACTGGCCCATGTCTTTCAGCGTTAAGGTCTCTGGTAACGAACTAAGGTTTTCCCCAACAAGGGGATAGGGATGAATTTAAGGAACTGCAGCTGCGAGTGAGCATTGGGAGGTTAAGCCAAAGATTTTGTCGACTAGGGGAGTGGGTTTTCAGAAGGGCTTGTGAAGGAAATGGCAGAGTAAAGGTTTTTCTTGCTGTTCCAGGCAGAAGAAGACTGGGCGCCGAAGAGAGCAAGGCACTGAAACAGCTGAGCACAATGCCATTTAACACCAAGGGCTTGTTTCTTTGTTTCTCCAGGGGACAATTAGCGTTGGAGTAGACGCCACTGACCTCTTTGATCGGTACGATGAGGAGTACGAAGAAGTGCCAGGGAGCAGCTTTCCCCATGTTGAAATTAACAAAATGCACATATCGCAGTCCATTGAGGTAAAGTACTTTTGTGTGTGTGAGAGAGAGAGAGAGAAATTAAAAAGGGTTCCTCTGTTAATGAGGCACCTCAGCACAGAGCAACGGGAAATGAAATCTGGCTCAGGGATGCAATTATCTGTTTTGAAATGGCACTGGAGGAAGTGGGGAAGGGAAGGTTCACTTGCGGCTGAGCCCATGTGCTGTCAGAGTCTCTCATGCGCTCAAGTGCTGTGCTCGGGCACCCCATTTGTATGCCACACACCTCCCATCTCTGGAAGCAGAGAGTCTTCACAGGCTCTGTGTTGCTCAAAAGCTGTTTCCCAGGCAGAGGTGTTAGTAGTAGTAAAAAAAGATAAGGTAAAGGACCCCTGGATGGTTAAGTCCAGTCAAAGGTGACTATGGGGTGTGGCGCTCATCTCACATTTCAGGCTGAGGGAGCCAGTGTTTGTCCACAGACAGCTTTCGTGGCCAGCATGACTAAACCGCTTTGAGCACAACAGAACACTGTGATGGAAATCAGAGCACATGGAAACGCCGTTTACCTTCCCGCCACAGCAGTACCTATTTATCTACTTGCACTGGTATGCTTTCGAACAGCTAGGTTGACAGAAGCTGGGACAGAGCAACGGGAGCTCACCCCATCGTGCGGATTCGAACCGCCGACCTTCTGAACAGCAAGCCCAAGAGGCTCAGTGGTTTAGACCACAGCGCCCCCTGCGTCCCACTGTTAGTAGAACCCCAAAGACTCTTCTCTGCTTCTTCTGCACACTTCGTCAGCATCCCCTGCCCACTGTTAGTTGAGCTGCAATATGATGGAGCATTCCGGGACATGCCAAGGACAGCAAGCGGCGGAGGGGCATTCATAAAACTAGTCAACAGCATAACTTCTGAAAGGGGTTGAATGCCAGGAGGCTGAGTGTAAAGAGAGCATATGGTGGACTTAGTCAGTGGTTTGGTTGAATCATCACACCTCGAGTCTTGTCTAAGTGTGTATCTGCAGCAGATGATTGCCCTCAAATTCACCGGTTAATCTGATTCCACGTCTTGGGCATGGGCATGTATGTCTACCCCTCCTACGTGCAGAGAGCATCCGTGCACCACACATTCTACCCACGTGGATGAGGCCACACAGTGTTGGGGCATAGAGTGTAGGTTCTCACTGTGGCCAACCAAATGCCTGCAGGGAACCTGCAAGCAGAAACCAAACACAAGAACACTCTCCTGTCCTGTGGTTTCCTGTGGTATTCAGAAGCATTGCTGCCTCTTAAGTGTGGAGGCGGAGCACAGCTGTCATGGCTTGCTATCAATAGCTTTCTCCTCCATGAACTTGTCTCCTTTGTGCAGAGAGCATCAGTGCACACAGAGTTACGTTACACTCTCCCTGTACCCACTCAGGTGAAGCCACCTTGTGTTCAGGCAGCATCTTAAGTATTCATTTATATGGGAGACTGTAAAGGGGTGCCATCCAGGTGGGTCTGCTTTTGGTGACACCTGCCACTGAGAGTCAGGCCTACTGTAGATTGTGCAGGACTCCTATGAGCTGCAACAAGACAGCTGCCTTTCTCTTGCAGGCTCCACTGACGGCCACAGACACTGCGATATTGTCAGGAAACCTCTCAACGCAGAACGGGAATGGAGGCGGCTCTGTGAACTTGGCTCTGAGGCGTGTGACGTCTGCCAAAGGCTGGGGAGAGGTAAGAGGACTGGTTTCTCCCAGTTTTCAGTTTCTTGCTGCATTTTGAGCCTTCCGGGCTGCTGCTGGACCTCTTTCTCTGTCTTCCTTGTTGGTGGGAGGTCACTAATTTTCCTGTTTTAGGGCACCCAGAGCCCTCTTTTTTTCACTCTCTCGAAGCTGGGCGATTTCACTGTGCTGGACTAGGCTACCATGTGGACTTGCACAGCTAACGTCCTGCTGTGAGCACTGCCGTGTTCCAGGGGAGGAAGCACCACCTGCCTCCTCTCCGTGGCCATGCACTCCAGTGCCTATCCAGGTGTCCGAGTAGCTGCCATAGAGGAATAGTTAAATGCAGCTTGTACTGGTGAAGGGCTGTGGGCAGCTCACGACAGTGAACTCTCTGACCAGCCCCAGAGCTTAACTGAGTCACGCTGATCTCACCTCTGTAGCTGTTGTTTCCTAACTCTCGTCCGTCTTCTTTTTGTGCAGATAGAGTTCGGAGCTGGAGACCTCCAGGGGCCTTTGTTTGGCCTGAAGGTGTTTCGGAATCTTACACAAAGATGGTAAGACTTAGAAAGGGGCAGAGGACAACCTCCCACCCCCTAGAAGGAACAGGACTGATTTGTGATATTTTTATTTTATTTATATCCCACCCATCTGGCTGGGTTTCCCCAGCCACTTTGGGCAGCTTACAGCATATATAAAAATACAACCGAACATCAAACCTTAAAAAACAGAATATGCAACCAATTATTCAACATTATCTCTATGTGTCTCTTGCATCTACAGGCAACCAGCCAACATACACAGTGGCACCGATATTAACCACCCACAGTGCCATTCAGGGTTTGAAACCAGTAGGAAGCCAGTTTTCGATCATATGGTTACCTTTTCTTTCAGGGCCCTGGTGCCTCTCTCAGAAAATACATGGCAGGCTGAAATGTAAATAATGTAACTATGCCAAACCTAGGGATTCAGAGATGTAGAATCGTTTGCTGTATTAAGTTCTTTCTTATGAAAGAGGTCCATGGTGGATCCAAGGTCCGTCTAGCATCTCCATATGAAAGTGCTTTTCAGCCGATGCCGCAAAGTATAGTCTTGAAACAGGAGCAGGTGCCTGCAAAGTATCCCTGGCCTCCCAGTGAGACAGACAGCTGCCTCTCATAGGCCCTACAGTTTGGGAAAGGCAGGAAAGAGGATCAAGTGCCTCTCCCTCTTCTTTCATTCTCTCTTTCTCAAAAGGACAAATCAATATTAGTAGGGAAACCTCCCCCTGCCCCCGGCTGCATGAACTCTTCCCAAGCACAAATTGAACTTGGGAGTAACAGCAGAGGTCACCATGTTGCCCCTTGTGTTGCTTGAACCCCAGCCCCATTTCCCCTGCCAGGTGTAAGGGATCTACTCTGGCAACCCCCAGGAGTTAGCGTCAACTACCAAAGAGAGGAATCCCTGAATTTCTCGCCCACGTTTATTCCTCTGTATTTCTGTTCCGGCTGGATTTTCCTTGACCCTCCAGTTGTCATTTTGTTTGTTAGAGGTGAGAGAGAAAGAAGGGGGTGTAGTATGGGAAAGAGAAAAGCTTACACAGGAAGTTTAAAATATTCAAAGTGGGTTGCAGGTTAGGTCTAAACTTGGATCGATGGCTCTGCTCTGCCTCCATGGTTGGAGACAAAAAATGCTTCTGAATGCCAGTTGCTGGAAAGGCTTGAGTCCTGTTTGTCCATCGTCATGAGCCTCTTCTTCACTGGGGTGCAATATCCCTCTGTGGCCAGAAGATGGCCTTTGCTTCTGCCTTAGCTCAGATCTTTCCAAAAGGAAATATTGGAAAAGTTGCCGCTTTTTACAGCTTCCAGTTCAGTTCCTAGTGGGCAGCAAGGGCAGGCCCAGCTATCGCGCTGATCCAAAGCTGCCCAGTGCTATCATCATTGATGGGCAGCAGCTGTCTGGGGTCTTTGGCCTGGAGCTGCCAGTGTTATAAGAAAATACCCCTTAATTCCCGTAGAGAGTCCCTCGGGAGATCTTTATTGGTCAGAGAGAAAGCAGAGGCCAACCAGAGTATATTGAAACAAAGCCTGCTAGTAAGTCTGATCTTTATTAAATGAAATAAACTGTTGCAGCAGGGTCCCCACTCACCACACGCAGGAGGGAAGAGAACCCTGAACAATGGTGCGCAAGCCCCTGTAAAGACTTTTGAAAGTTTCTTGAAAGCCCAAGACCACCCTCCTAAACATCATACATACATCACAGGAGGCGGCAGTCTCCAGCAGAAATTTGAGAGTGTTGCTTCCCTCCTGTCTGCCACGATACCTGATAATGCCTTACTTGATTGCATTTTCTGAGTAGCCTGGCCATTCCTTTGAGATGGTAAATACTTAAGTTCCTGAATCTCTTACACATATTGAATCCTGAATCTCTTACACATATAGTTTGCTCAGCCTAACAGATACTTGCCAGGCTGTATTTGCAGGGAGGTGTAAGCCCCTACAGTCCAAAAACAATTGGAAAGCTTTTCCCATTTCCTTCCTCCTTGCAGAGAAATATTTGAGGTCAATTTGGGAGAGTCAAAATGGCTTCAGGATTGCTCTCCTGTACTATTTCAGACACGTGGTTTATATACTTAAGTATGTGTGTTTGCCTTGTACATTTATGAACATTTATTCTATATTTGAGACCTTAGAATTCTTATAACACCAGGGAGTGGCCTGCAACACCTGTGCTCTGCCACGGACCAGTGGCCAGTTAATAACGGACTCCATGCATTTCCTAGATCTACAAGTGTCAGCAGAGATGACAGTACACACCTGGGCTAGCAGAAGGAAGCGCAGTGCAATAGTGAACTGCAACACAGGGGCCAGTAACTGCTACTCATTCCTATTTTATTCCTGGCATCTGTTGTGTGGGCATGCAGCAGTTGGAATGGATAGGGCCCAGTCGCCCTGTGGGTTGACTCTGGCAGAGCCGACCCATACCCTTGAGCTGGCCCCTGTGTCGACTTGTCCTTGGCATAGCATGCAGCTGACTCCATTCTTCAGGCCCAGCACATTTCCTAGAGAGCAGAGGCAGAGAGTGTGCTGTTGGCTGGCGTTTTGGCCCTGAAGAGAACATGGCAGCTTGGTTTGGTGTGTGGGGCTCCATGTACACATCAGAGCATGATGGAGCTTTGAGCAGCTTCCAGAATCCCAAGCTGATAATCCTCCTCTTCTCCTTTCCCAACTCCCAAGAGATGTTGCTGGAGGAGGAGGAGGAGGTGTGCATGTCCATCTGTAAGTTGGAGGCTCTAATTGAAGCTGGGATAACTTGCCTGCTGCACACCTCAAGCTCTCCTGGCCTTAAAAAGGGAATGGATGTGGCTGTAGCTAGGGAGCAGGGTGTAGCTGGGGAGAGAGGCTCCTCGGGAGCAGCAGCTGCCTAAACAGGAGAGGGAAAACCTTTCGGTTTCACTGAGAGGATTTTCTTTCTAAGCCTCTTCCTGCCATCCCCTTGTTCGCAGCTTTGTCACGACAAGCTGTGCGCTGCAGTTCTCCTCCCGAGGGATCCGCCCGGGCCTTACGACCGTCCTGGCAAGGAACCTGGACAAGAACACCATGGGCTACTTGCAGTGGCGCTGGGGCATTCAGTCGGCCATGAATACAAGCATCGTCCGGGACACCAAAACCAGCCACTTCACAATGGCGTTTCAGGTAGGGCGGCTCTCCTTCCTTTGGCTCCAACTGTTCTTTGCAATTACTGTCTGCTCTTTGAGGGTGGGGGAGACCTGTGCTGGCAACTCAGGGAGTCTTTTGAGTTGAAGTGGAGCAACTTGAATTGATATGTTGCCTCTTTGGATCTAATGGCTGGCCTGTGACTCTGGGGGTTAAGAGGAGGATGAGGCTTCATCCACTCCTGAGGAATCTGTGTGGGCCACCCAACTGTTTATACCTGAGCCATGCTCCACAGTGTGGTCTCTGAACATGGCCATGTATAGCTATTGTGAACAACCCTACCCTACTGCATGAAATGGACCAGTCTGCCTATAAAGTTACCTAAACCACAACTGTGTCTCTTGACAGTGAGTTGCATGAATGAATTAGGCATAGTGTGGAAAAGTGGCTCCCTTTCGTCTGTCTGGGATCTACCACCAGTAGGCAAGGGACAGAAAGTGTGTTGGCATATGTGTGTGAATGCGAGGGAGACAGAAGCGAAGGAAGAGGGTTGGCTGACCTTCCCGTTTCTCTCATGCCACAGCTGGGCATCCCTCACTCCTTCATGATGGTCAGTTACCAGCACAAGTTTCAGGACGAGGATCAGACGCGAGTGAAAGGATCTCTCAAGTAAGTCCCAGCCCAGAGGGTTGCCCCTGGCAGGTATAACTAGCAGGCAGGAGGCAGCTCTTGGCATAGAGGTTTGTGCAAGGGAGTCAGCCTCTTGCAACGGTTGCTTTAAGGATGCATGGGCAAGAGGTTGGCATCCTTCTGCAGCTGCAGTGCTCACCATCTGGAAACCAGATGTAGCAGGCATGCCAGGTGCTGCCTCAGTGCCTCTTTCTTTCTGGAGAGGAAGGGAGACCCATCAGGCAAGGGGGTGAGTTGGCGAGGTATGCAGAAGATGAGACTCGGTGATCCTGAGAGGCAGAGCCTGTCCCTCTGTTTACTGTTCCCAAATGCTTTTGTTTCAGAGCTGGTTTCTTTGGGACCATCGTGGAATATGGGGCGGAGCGGAAAATCTCCAGGCACAGCATCCTTGGAGCCACCGTCAGTGTTGGCGTACCCCAGGGAGTCTCTCTGAAAATCAAGTGAGTTGGCAGCCTGAGTTCTGGGGCTGCTTTCCACAGACTGGTGCGCTCTGGCTGCCCTGGACAGCAGCAGTCATCAGCACCAGGTTGGGGAAGGTTGCTCTAGGGAGTGGCTCCTCCTGCCTCTGGTCTTGCATTTTGCTGCTGGTACTTGCCGAGGGACTTCATGGAAAGCCACTGGACTGAGCTGCATGTAAGGGTTGGCAAGTCCCACTTCTCAGCACGATGCCCACTCTGAGCTCCTCAAGCCCCTGGGCCTTGCCCCTCCACGGGACTAGTAGTTCAAAATGAACACACTATGTTTGTGTGTTGACCTGCACCCAGGCCGTAGAGCCAGAGGAGGGCTCTAGGAGTTTGAGATTTGCGGAAGTGCCAGGGAAGATCAGTTCTAATGCTTTATTAAAGAAGAGAAATAGACCTACAATGAGAAGCAGCCTGTCAGTTCCCTTGCCCTTGCAGATGTGGGATGGACGCTGCAGCAAGTAGGCTGCACAGCAAAGAGGTGGCTTGTCCGATGATGGACTGTCTGCACCCAGCCTAAAGCACATACATTGTTTATACACTAAGGCAGGTTACATCAGCCAACTGACATGGGGTGCAGGTGGCAGGCACCCAGAACATTACAGGGTTCCTCTTCTGGGCTTTGAGCCCAACATCCCAGTTCCCACAGATAGGGGTACCATGAAAGCTAGGCCAGTTAGGATATCAAAGCAGGCGTATGTAAACACATATGAGCCATAGCTACTTCCAATGAATTGTTGGGTTATGTTGAGTACCCACATGGTGTCAGCACAGCTTCTGGAGCAGTTCACCTTCGGGGCAACACAGTATTAAACTGTTAAAGCTGTCACGACGTGTGCTGCTGTGATTCTGGGTGGCATGTTTCGGTTTTGCCAGCAGAGGGCTCCAGAACACAGCAGAACGGCCTGGGAAAAGTGGGAAGATCAATGATCAGACTTCAGAGCCTGTCTCCTGCTCTCTTCCCGCCCCCTGCTGAAAGAGTTCAGCAGGCTTGAGTAATGAAACATGGAGGAGGGATTGCCTTAAATTTGTGTGCCTGGGCAGACGTATGTTATCTAGGTGGGCCCCAGCAGGTTTGGGGCCCTCTTCTTCCTGCTCTAGAGTTCTGGCTATGGGCCTCCCGCCACTCAAGGCATCTCTTGCCACACCAGGGCCACCAAAGTCCCATTGCCACCTGGCAGCAAATGATTGAGCAGGACAAGGAACCAGAGAGTCAGACACACACTCTCCCTCCCTCCCCTGGCCCCTTGCGTATTTGAAGCTGGCTCCTGCAGGTTCTCTGTGCCTGCCTTGCCAGCTAACAGCTCTTCTTTCCCCTGCATCTCAGGCTGAACCGAGCCAGCCAGACCTACTTCTTCCCCATCCACTTGACGGACCAGCTGCTGCCCAGCGCGGTCTTCTACGCCACGGCGGGGCCCCTCGTCATCTACTTCGCCATGCACAGGCTCATCATCAGGCCCTACCTGAGGGCGCAGAAGGAGAAGTGAGTGTCCCGAAAGCATTCCCAGCATGCACTGGGGAGGATAGAGGTGGGACTGACCTGCAGGGCACAGCACAGCAAAGGCAGCTGGTGATGGAGGAGAGGGCTGCCCAGTGTGTACATCAGAGGCAGTATATCTCTGGAAACAAGCTGCCGGGGGGTGGGGCAGCAAGCGAGGTTTGTAGCATTCCAGGCCTGCTTGTGGTCCTCCTGGAAGTTTCTGGCCAGCCACTGTGGGGGAAGCAGTGGTGGTGGTTTGGCAGAGTGTGGGGGGAACACCCTCCTGCGCTCTTTTCCACAGAGCTCTCCTGTGAGGATGGAGAGATTTGTGGAGCGAGAAGAAGGAGCCAGACTCTGGGCTGCAAAGGGGGTATTTCTGTGACTTGCCTAGAAAACGGTCCAAAGGATACCTTCCTGCTCTCGCCAATTAACATGAGATGCAATCCATCACCATTGGGAAGCCCTCCTGCTTTGGGGGCCCTTGAAACTTGCAAGAGCAGCAGAGAAGTAAGCAGCGTTCCTGTCTAGCTCCTTCTCGTTTCACTGGGCTTGACTTTCATGAGTCAGGTCGTTCTGTCTCTCTGCCATCCTTAATGCACTTGCTGGCCCAGCCTTCGTGCGGCATGGCTGCTTCTCTCAGGGAATTGGTTGGGGAAAAGTAGGAAGGGAGGCCAGAAACCTTAGGCAGGTGCCCAGACTACAATGAAACCCTCTTCGTTCCTCTCCCCCGTCCGAACATTAGAGAATTGGAGAAGCAGCGGGAGAGCACAGCCAGCGACACTTTGCAGAAGAAGCAGGAAGCAGAAGCCGCAGTGAGTCTCAAGTCTTGCTTCCTTCCCCGTTCCTGGATAATTTAGGGTTCTCCGTGCACTTCCTCCTTGAAATAATTGATCTGGGCTTCATCTCAAGGGCTTTTCTTCCCTTCAAAAATCACTTTGACAGCTGAGAATACAATGTGGGTGGGTGTTGGAGGAGGTCTGGTGAGTTGCTGCTTCCTAACTCTCCCTTGTGAGTTTTGCGTAGCCCTTTCACAAATTTTCGCTGTCTCTCTTGTCTGTCTTCATTTTTGAAAGCGTTGGGTTTATTTTGTTTTTAATCAGGTTTTTACGTAACTGGGTCTGTTTTAATTGCCTCATTGCCTGCCTTTACTGGAGAGAGAGTATGTGTGTGTTTTCAAAAATAGAACACATGCAAGAGTGTGGCTGTAGCCAGTTTTGGGGGCCAGGTCCACATCTCTGATAGATCATATGCTTTAGTACCTGACATCTTTTTATTTGTCATTTGCCTCCTTTACACCTGGCATGTGCGCTTCCAAGTGATGTCTTTTGAGATGCACAGTACTTGGTCTCATTCAGCGTCTAAGGTTCTCACTTATTTCAGATATTTTGACCCTGCCTCTTGATGACAAGCATTCACAAGGCCACTAGTAAATCTAGCCCTTGCTAATGTATTTCTTGTTACAACAAATCTTCATTATCGAGGCTGAAAGAGAGAGGGCGGGGGGGGGGGAGAGGGAGACTTTGCCTGGTCACCTCTAGGCAGTGCCAGCATCCAGACAGGAGTGCAGGGAGAATCGATCCAAGTGCCTCTGGGCAGGCTGCAGAGTGTGCATCCCTCCTGGCTGAGTTACAATGACAGGCTCCAATCGCATGTGGTAAGGAGGCCTTCCACATCAGAGGCAGGCGAGAGAACCTGGCACCGCTTTTTGGAGAACACCTCGTCCTGCAACCCTGGAGAGACGAGTGTGACACGATTCCACACACAAGTGCAGAAATTCACCTCTCTCTGTGAAACATGTTTCTAGTGCTTGCAAAGTTATGCTTGAGAGCATGTAGGCAGCAAAACCTCTGCAGCTGCTGAGCAAGCCTTCCTCTTTCTTACATCCTATTCCTCCTCGTGCCCCTTGTAGCGTAATGTGTTGAAGGAGAACACATTCCCAAGCCTTGGCCCTTCCCTCCGGTCTTGTTTTTATGAGGTTCCCAGAGAGGAGTTGGGTCTTACGCTTGATTTTCCTACTGCTGCAGCTCCCACTTTGCCTCTGTGCCTCTGAGCAACACAGTCTAGGGGCTCCCCTCTCAGGTGTTCTCACACATAAAACCAACCCCAGAATGCCCAAAGGTCCACCATCCCTGTTGCTTTCCACAAGTTGGAGGGCAACCTTCTGCAGCCTCCTGTGATGGAAGAGGCAGAGCTTAACCCATTCCTGGCTCACATGTTGGTTTTACACAAGTGCAGTCCCTATAAAGGCCTCCTCCTCCTCCTTTTTCCCTTTAAGAATATTTGCAAACACAATAAATAAGCCTTCTTCTTTTGATGCCGAATCCTGGTCTGTCCCCTTGCTTAGGTGCGGCTGATGCAGGAATCTGTCCGGAGAATTATTGAGGCCGAAGAAGCCAGGATGGGTAAGGAGTGCTGATTTCCTTTTTCTTCCACCCAGGTCTGCCCTGCAGGCATTGGAGGTGGTTGCACATTTATGTTTGGGTTCGTAAATGCTACTGTGTTGCTTACTGCTCTTATGGGGCTTCAATCATCGAGTTAGAACAGGAAGCACTAAGGGGGAAGAGGTTGTGCCCCAGAACGCTTGCTTTAATGATTCTGGATTACCCAGTTGGCATATCCATCCCATATGGGTGGCGGGTGAGCCGTAGGTCCGTGGTGGAGCACCTGCTTTGCATGCAGAAAGTCTCATGTTCATACTTTGACATCTCTAGGGTAGGGCCAGAAAAAAGACCAACGTCTGAATCCCTGGAGAGCCTATTCCCATTGGCATGGATAAAGCTGAGCTAGAGCCTGCTCAGTGTAAGGCACCTCCTATTATTGTACTGTGCAAGCTCAGGGTTTGGTACTACCGGTAGTTGCAGAAACCAGCAACCCAAGAGCCTCAGTAGTTCTTTTTAAAATAAATCAAGGTCCTAGCCTCTAAGGTGGATGAATATATGGAATCTTAAAAGGGGAGCCTCTATCCTGGTGGAGGGATTTGTGTGCTCATCTGTTTTGATTTTATATAGTGAGAGGCCTGGGCAGACCTCTCTTTCTCTCTCTCGCTCTCTCGCTCTCCTTGCCTAGAGGGGGAGGGGGGCGCGTTCCCGTTTCCTGAAAGTGCCCTCTGTGCCAACAGCTTCTTCTCGTTAACAATGCAGGCCTGATCGTGGTGAATGCCTGGTATGGGAAATTTGTCAATGACCAGAGCAGAAGGAACGAGAAGGTGAAGGTCATAGACGTGACTGTGCCCTTGCAGTGCCTGGTGAAAGACTCCAAGCTCATCCTTACAGAAGCATCCAAGGTAAGGAGGAGGCCAGTGTGCAGGGAGGTGGGGAAACAGATTAGCTCACTCAACTCACCTGTTTCATTTCTGAGGGTGCCTTGGGGTGGTTGTCAGCCCAAGCCGTGCAATCATGAGGTGAGATTTGTAAACCTTTGGTTGAACTTCCAGTGGGGTACAGAAGCCAAGCTTTACAATGGTTCTGTGGTGTGTGTGTGTGTGTGTGTGTGTGCGCGCACACACACAAGTGCACTAGCCCTTACACACTGTGCATACTTCTGCACAACCACCATCATCTCTTCCTTTTTTTTGTAATTACATTTTTATTGGAATTTTTAACATAAGGAGCTTAAAAACAGCACCAAACACAGCAAATACCAAGTAGAGGAAGAACTGACAACTAAGCTGCATCAAAAGAATCAACTAAACTCAAGGAATTAGATGATTAGGTGATTAGATGGCAGTAAAATTGATGTATTGTTAAGGTTTCTAGAAGAGATAAACTGGCACCAGACTGCTGCAAAGTTGCCTTCATGTGTTTCTCCCCTGGCCCTCTTGCATTCCTGAGTCAATTTATCATTCAAAGCTGGTGGCCATATCCGAGCGTTAAACTTTTCCATCCAGAGTTTTCCAATGGCAGGAGGTTTCAAGATGGGCCCCAACCAGTCACTTAATGATCAGATCTCTATAACCGCCCTTTTCCTTGACTCAGCATGTGACTGTTCCTCTCTTGCAGGCCGGCCTGCCTGGGTTCTACGACCCTTGTGTTGGGGAAGATAAGAGCCTAAAAGTCCTCTACCAGTTCCGAGGAGTCCTGCATCAAGTGATGTCTGGCGACAACGAGGCCCTTCGGATACCAAAGCAGTGTAAGTAGCAAAGCCCTGGTCTGCTGCTTCTGCTTCCAGCCCCTCTTCAGGCCTGGTAAAAGCATCTATTGCCCTTCCACTGAGGAGCTGCCACATGGGCAGGGGATGGGAAGATTGCATTTGCAAGGACCCATGGGGTCGGGGGGATGACGACGATACACACATCTCCAAATTTCACTCCCGCCTCCTTTGCCTTCATGCTCCTTCAGCCCACTGACAGAGGCTGTGAGTTTGAGACGGTTGTGGCCACAGCACACTCTGCTGCATGGAGCCAAGGCATGAATCTCAAGACTTTCCTCCAGCAATTTAAGCATGACTATGAGGACACACAGAGAACCCCTTAAACCTGACTTCATTGTCAAGTGACCCACCTCTTGTACCTTGGTCTTTGACACTGGAGATATTCCTGGGACTGATTTAACTGAAATTGTTGTAACTCACCCTGGGGCCTGCTGGTGGAGGACAAGTAATAGCTTGAGTAGCAAATTACAGTTAGTAATAATTTAAAGTTGATAAAATCAACAAAGTAGAGAGGAAGGTTCAAGTCCCCAAGGTGGCAGAAATATTGCACATCTTCAGGATGAGGCGTATCCTGAGTGCCCAGAGATGGCTGGCCAGCTCCATGCGGTGTGACTCCTGCTGGTTTGGGGAGCAGCTTCCAGCTCCTAAAAGAATGGCAGCATTTCCCTGCCCTGCTTCTCTGGAGCTCCTTCATGCCCCTGTGTACACAGCTGCAGCAGGGCAGGGTAAACCCAGATTTTCAGAATCCCCAACTTTGCAGCTATTATAGCTTAGAGCCATGGCCCACAAAATTGATTTCCGTGTCAGGATTTGGATTGGGGGCCTCCTTGCCGGTTTCCCCCATGGATGGTGGCATGCTGCGTAGGGCTGGAGGCAGCCTGCTTCCTGCTCTCCTTTGCCATTTTGCAGGAGTGGGAGGAGCACAATGTGGGTCTCCTGGGGGTGAACCCACTGTTGCCCACTGCTTATTTTTTAAAAAGTGCCTTTACACCTCCCTCAGTGGTGACTCTTTTGCAAGTTTGCCTTGACCTCAGCCTCTGTAAAACAGTCTCTCCTCTCTTTATCTCCCCGCCCACCCCCTCTCTTTTTTTCTTTTCTTTTTTTTTGCTACCCCCACAGCTCACCGGATTGATGCAGACAGCTAATCGGGTGGGGAAGAGGGCAGGTGCTGAGTTCTGTGCCCAGGGGCCAGCAGATATGGCACCATCTTTCCTCCCTGGATTTGATGACATCTTCAGACGGGTGGGGATGCGACTTATTTCCTGATCGGTGCGGAAGAAGGTGGCTTGACACCCAACGTAACATTGTGGGACAAAATGAGAGGAATCTGCTCTAACGAGACAGTGGCACCCAGACCCTGCAGCTGGGGGTCGTTGCTTGACTGGCACAGCTGACGATGGCCAGCATTTCCAGCCTGCCCCTGTCAACGCAAGGGGGCAGGCTGCAGACTAGGAGCCCCTCTTTCCCCTGCAGCAACCAGTGTCCTCTTCAGCGGGGGGAGCCTTGGGGCAGGTGGGCATTGGGGAGCGGGGCGGGTGAGGTGTTGGTCTTATTCTTGCAGGAAGTGGGGGGGGGGGTATAGGCTACTTCAGGTGAAGGAGTGAGCGGCCACATTCACGGCCTCCGCCGCGCAGACCCTCGCGACTGCTCGGCAATGCAAAGAACACGGTGCTCATATCCACGTTCCAAAATCAAAATGCACTTTGGGAAATTTGTTTGTAAGCCTTTTAACACATTTGGATCTTCCTGTCCATCATCATCTCTCTCTCTAGCAGCTGATATAATATGATGCACTAAGAGGAACTGGTTCCCTGTCAGCTTGTCTTTGTTCCAAGCACAGCAAGAAGCTGGCCCGGAAAAGGAGTAAAAATCGCCATAAGCGTTTTGATGTGCACAAAAGGCGTCGTGCGGATGGAGGCAGGGTGGGGGGATAGGAGTGGGAGGGCCAAGTGAGTGCCAAATCAGAGGCAATAGCATTCTCAATGGAAGATTGCTCCCACCGCAGACCAGTGGTGCTCTTGTGCTGCAAGAAAGCAATGGAGAGGTTGCAGGAGTCCCATCTTTGGCCCTTTGTCCCTGGTGGGACTGTAGTGCTCCTTTTACAGACACAAAGAGAGGAGGCTGGAGTTGCCTCTCTGTTAGTCCTTGGAACACCTTCCTTGAGGACATTTATGCAGGATCCCTGGGGGTGTTGAATGCCAAAACAAGCTTTTCGTCGTAACTGCTGGTTCCTGAAACACACAGAGTGTGGTGCATCCCCTGCGCCACTTTATTCGTTTGTATAACTGGGTTCGCCCCACTCATTTGGATCCAGATCATAGCCCCCCATCTGTCCCCACCTCAGCTCTTACCCTAAGTAAAATGATAACTGATTCCATGAAGCCTGTTACACCCCCTCCTGCCCCCTTTTCCTCTTGAAATTAGGTGTTGCTGCTCCTCAGTTGTTTTGTTGGACAAATATTATTCTCTCGCATCTTCCATTGAACCAAGTTCTAGTCTAGTAATATCCATCTCCTTGGTTAACCCTTGGTACCTTCAAGTAAAGATCCTTATTCATGTTGACACCGCTACCCAACTGCCCCATTCATTTTTCCACATGTCAGTTATCCCAACTTCCTTCAGAGCTGATGGAATGAGAAATACACTGTATGGTCATAGTATTTATTCCTGGATCGCGGTGAGTTCTGGTTTCAGAAATCTGTGACCTGGCCTCTTCAAGAACCAGAATCGGGCTAGAATGAACACTAGTAAGAAGGAGCACCCTGGAGGCAGGCTTGCTTCGGCGCCTTTCAGACAATAACCACTTGAACCTTCTGCTTTTTGAACCCACCTCAGCCTGAGCACCCCTCCACTTCAATCCTTCCCCGCTTTCCAAAGCCCCTGCCTCGTGTGACTGGGAATTTTGCAAAGTGCATGAGCCGCTGATGAGGTCAGAGCCTCTGGTTTCTCCTGTAACAAATAAGGACAATAAAAGAGACCCATTTTCTCCGGACTGTTGGCTACTTAAAGCAGGGACACAGAAGCCTCCCAATGGGCAAGGAGGCAAAGGATACAGCCAGACATGCTTACTCTGATCCTTCAGGGAGGCTAAATGTAGTGCCTTCTGGTGACTTAATCGGTCATTCTTGCAACAGGTATGGACAAGGGATCAATCTTCCCTAACCTGTTACTTTCCAGCTGCTGTTAGGTTCTCAGCTCCCATCAGCCAGCATGGCCAGGAGTAAGGGATGATGGGAGTTAGAGTCCAACAGCAGCTAGAGGGCACCATCAGGGTGATGGAGCCATGGTTGGTGTCCGGAAATGTGTGCATTTTCTATTTCCTCTGCTCCTTCAGATTCCGTGGACTAGAGGGGAAGTGGCTGTAAGAGCCACCCAGGTGCTTGATGCTCTTCCCATTCGTGTTCCAGGTGCTCATAGCTCTTAGCTGGCATACCAGTGTTCTGCCCCTCTGCAGCCATCCTCCTAAGCTCCATTTCAACTGAATTTAGTGACCAGCTTAACCTAATAGCTATTGGCATTCATGGTGATGCCCATAAATTGAGCCTGTTACGTAAAGGAATCCTTTAGTCATGTGCCTCCATCCCATCAGCCTCAAAAAAGATGGCAGCTGTGGGGGATGTTGCCCTTTGGCTTGGAGATGACCCCTCTCTTACCTAACAGCAGAGGGTCTCTGCCCGCCCCGTCCCCTTACTCCCAAGCCCCCTTTTTGGAGGTTTCTGAGCCTGCAAGGTGAGTTCTTACCTCAAGAGTGGCTTCGCTACAAATAATGCTTTTAAGAAACTCAAGATTGGGGGCTTCCGGCATTCTGCAGATGCAAAGCACTTTCACTATGCCCATATTCTGTTACCTTCTCAACAACCCTCTCTGGTGCGACAATATTATCATACTTTATACGGGTGAAAGGGAGTGTGTGTGTGTTAGGGAAATACCAAAACAATAGGGACTTGTCTCGGGCCACTAGAAGTTCTGAGGCTGAAGTGTGATCTGAGTGGAGACTACTGTCCTCTCCCCCAACAGCTCTGCCTGTAATCACATTAAAATCAAGCAGAAATATAGCAATGTTTGGAATGAAGTGTTTGGGGATGGGGACCTAATTCCTACTGGCTGTTCCTGGCACTGACCAAACATCCCTCCCTAAAGATTTAATCCTACAAAGCCGCATTCTGTCATCAGACAGTTGGTGCACCTTCTTCAGCCATGGCTGTGACTTTGGCAGACTGGTCCTTTTTTAACTGGAGATGAAGCTCCAAAATTGGGGCCTTAAGCACTAAAATGAGATCCTGGTTGCAGGATTAGACCAAGGGGGCATCTTGTCCAGGAGCCCATTTGCCAACAAGGTGTTCATGATCCCCAGACATTCTTGATCCCCTGCATTCAAAGCTCTCTGCTGGTTTGAACATTGTAGTGGAAAACTGGATGGGCTAAATGAATAGAAATTTAATGGTGTTGACGTAGAATTGCTCCTCCAGACTCAGAAAACAAGAAGCAACAGTGTTCCCAGTCAGAACCTTGGTCCAGCTTTCTCAGTATTGTCTGCACCCAGCCCTACCTGAGATGCCAGGGATTGAACTGAGGACTTTCTACATACAAAGCAAGCGCTCTACCACTGAACTACCACCCTTCCCCAATAAAGGGAAGTGCATTTTTCGCATTTATTACAAGTCACGCCCAAAGGATGTATCTATGTTCAAGCTGCCGCCACCACCCCATCACCTCCCAGCTCCTCCCAGTGCTTTGGAGTGGTTTTGCCTCCACTCTTAAAAGGTAAAGGGACCCCTGACCATTAGGTCCAGTCATGTCCGACTGGGGTTGCGGCGCTCATCTCACTTTATTGGCCGAGAGCTGGCGTACTGCCATGTGGCCAGCATGACAAAGCCGCTTCTGGCGAACCAGAGCAGCACACGGAAACACCGTTTACCTTCCTGCCAGAGCGGTTCCTATTTATCTACTTGCACTTTGACATGCTTTCGAACTGCTAGGTGGGGAGGAGCTGGGACCGAGCAACGGGAGCTCACCCCGTCGCAGGGATTCGAACCGCCGACCTTCTGATCAGCAAGCCCTAGGCTCTGCGGTTTAACCCACAGCACCATTCTTACTGAGCAGCAAAACAGGTCACCCATGCACCATTTAAAGATTTTACTTCTTTTCTAGAAAGACAGACAAGGAACCTCATCCGATAATACAAATAATTTTAATTAAAAAAAATAAAGCTCTCAAACTGAGATTGCACAAAGATGAACTCACAGACATGCAAGATGTTTATTCTTCTGCTGAAAAATCCAATTAACTGGGCTTGCCAGACACCACCTGATTGCAGAATGGTTGAAACTGGGTCCTAGAGCACAATGCCAAAATACAAGTGAAAACTCTTGCTCAACAGGAAACTTCTTCCTCGGTTGTTTCCTCCACCACAAGATGTCCTACACTGATTTGTCTCGCTCTGCAGACATTTTAAAAAAACCACCAGGATGGTAGCTGAGGCTGCCAAGTGATCACAGCATCAGCCTGGGGCATTCTGTAGAAGAACTGTCTTTGGCAAATGGATGAGCCTTAAGGAAAGCAGACCCTGCTGTGTGGAGGAATCAAGTTCTTCATACTTGCTTCTGATAAATGGACAAAGTTTTGCGGTCATGGCAGAAGAATGCAGTCTGGGAACCCTACCAAACCAATTGGGTAAATGACTTAAGGGGTATGAATCCCCCATCCATTACCACTTGTAACACAAGTCCACCATATGAGAACCTGGGTCGCACATTAGGTGCCCAAAGGAATACTTGTCCACGCTGAGACTCTGGCAAGACGACTGTCTGTCTTGGTGCGCTCCTCGCTCCGCCGAGCCTGCTGCTCTTCCTTCCCCACAAAAACTACATTTCCTTGCTGTCGACAGCTCAGAGCGATGCAAAGGGAGAATCCACTTGAGGATTCACATCTGTGCAATAAGCCAGTTTGGTCACTGCAAAGGAGGCATCAGCTCTCTGGCGGCAGAAATCCACTGGGCTTGTTAAACCTGAGATCTCTGCGTCCATTTCCCAGCTCGCAAGACTCTTCTGCATAGAAGCATCCCCAGGTGCCAAGGCTTACCAACCCCATCAGCTCAGAAGAAGCGTTTTTACATGCTTCCCACTTTACGAACACAGAGCCAGCCGACGTGAAGGAAAGCCCAACCTGGACCTGAGAGGAGGAGGAGCCCGTCAGAATAGGAATTGAGCCCATCCTCCGAAGGGAGAGAAATGGCTGCCCTTCCCTCTCCCTGCCTGCACGAACAGATGGCTTCCTCCACTGAAGGTGGCTTTTAAAGCAGCAGCCACGGGCTGTCTCACTTTGAGGCAACCTCGGACTGGCTCTCCACTGGATGGGGAAGGCGGCCCTTTTTCACACAACCCTTAAGAGAGATCCTGGACCTGCTGCTGCAGCGCGGTGAAGGTGCAACAGCTGCTGGCACCTCCAGCTCTCAAACTGCTGCACCCCCTTCCGTGATGGCGGAGTCACTCAGCACCCATCAGGCAGTTCATCCTGCCATACTTTCATACCTGGGACAACAGAAAGAAAGGAAAGTGAGGTGCACACCAGGCAGCCACCCCCACTCTTATCCTAATGATGCCCTTTTTCTTCGGCTTGCTTTGGGGCACGGAATCGGGTCCTTCTCGAGTGGCGATTTAGGCCATTGAGGGTGCCTCGAAACGCTTCCCTTCACCACAGAGAGGATGTTCCCTGCTTGTGGCAGGGTTTGTCCCCCACCAACCGGAGTCTCATGTTTTACATGACAAGTCCACTTGTGTCAAACGCGTTCAGGGAAAATCCCACCCCGCTAATCCAGGAAGTGGCGGCGCGACCCCATCCGGGAGCGGCTGGAGCGCCGGATGTCGAACTTGGAGTCCCGGCACTTCTGGCAGACGTAGATCTCTGGGACGTTGGACTTGCGGATCTTTGCGCAGGAGAGGTGGATCCAGGTGTGGCATTCGTTGCACTCGATCATGGGGCGCCCGGCAAAGGGTTTCATGCAGAAACAGGTCACAAGGTCCCAGGAATCGTCATCTGTGCGGCAGGGAGGAAGAGAGAGAAACAAGTCCCAGGTAAGAGACCCTCATCAGATACACCACCAGTCCTCAAATACAACCACATTCATCTACCTGGGAAGCCCGTTTGTAGGTGGATGCTCCCTCCAAGGAGCAAGTCTTTATCTGTCAGCCCAACACTCTTGCCGCTGGTAACACAGAAAAGGGCTTGGCTACTCTTCTGCAGCTCTCCAGCTGTTCTGGACTACAACTCCCATCATCCCTTGCTGCTGCTTTGATGATGGAGGCCAGCAATAACTGCAGGGCCCCCACAGGCTCCCCAAGGAGTTCATTTGTTGTGGCAAGATAATTCGTTAATCAATAATCAATAATGATTTCAAAATACTGGTTTGGTTTTTTTAATAGCGGTGAGAGTTCTGTCAATAATGAACTGTTAATACACCAACCTTTTAAAATAAATATACATTCTTATTTAAAATTATACCCCTGCTTTCCCCCTCCACAAGGGTGTTGCTCTTGTGGTTTTACAAATATGAAGCCAGCCATTAAAAACTCAAATGATTAAAGTAGTCAAAAGGCAATATTTGCAATCAGGTTGTGAAACAGCAAGAGAATCAAAAAGCTCATTTAAAAAGTTATCAATCGCTAGTAGAACACAAATCAAGAGGGGAACAGGGCAAAGTGTTCCACGTAAAGGGAGCCACCACCGAGAAAGCTCTCCTATGTGGTGCCACCAGCATTGCAATCACTAGCCTAGTGCCTTTCAGATGTTTTCTGCAAGTTTTGGCTGGAGCTGTCAGCACATGCCATCCAGCCTTCAAGGCTCCCTTGCTTTTAACCTTCCACCTGATGCAGAAAGACAGTGCTTTGTTTGAGAGCCTCTCTGCTCCATACCTGAATCCACCATGATGTCCTCGTCATCTGCACTGCCGTCCTCGTCGCGGAACACCACCTGCTTCCCCTGCCGGATGATGGTGCGCTTGCCCACCGTCTGAACCAGGCGCGGAGCCTCGGGTGGGGCCGCTGGCGGGCATGAAGCACTGGAGAGCGAGTCCGAGTCCCATGCCGAGCAGCGCCCCGTGGAGGAGTGGGCATCGCCTTCCGAAGAGGGGCTCGTGGGCGCCTGTGCATAGGACTCCTCCCCTCCCAGCAACTCCCGGCTGTCTTCCTCTTCTGGGGGCGGAGGCGCCAGCACCTCCCTCCGCTTCAGCTTCCTCTTCCTCCTGAGCCCCATTTTCTTCCTGCCCAGCAGGAAGCCCTGTGGCTTTACCCACTGGTAGAGGGAGGTGTAAGCTTTCCGATGTGTCAGCTGGCTGAAGCTCTTCTGTGCTTTCCCTGGCAAGGAGAGGGCGGAGGGTTCACCCACATCCCCACTGTCGCTGTCGATGGTGCCCCCGGTGCTGTTGGGGGGGCTAGGGGCGCTCCGCACAGAAGGATCCTGCAGAAAGAAATCCGTTTCATAGAGGCTGCAAGCCTTTTAAGTGGAAGGTGCAACTGGGCCCAGCACCCAAACAATTGTTTTAAATTGCACCTGTACCATTTCACAAAACTGTAAAGTTGGAAGGGATCCCCCAAGGGCCATCTGGTCCAGCCCCCTGCAATGCAGGAATCTCTACTGTTTTGCCTGTATTTTGACACTACAGCTGGTCACTTTGGACATTCAGGGTGGACAGAACAGAAGGGTTGTAGATCAGCCTTTCCCACTTCCCTATCAATGCAGGTGTAGCCAACATGGGGCTATCCAGGGGTTTCGGACGCACGGCTACATGATGGCCCATGGGGGCTGATGGGAATTGTAGTCCGAAATGCCTGGAGGGCACCAGGTTGGCAAAGGCTGCCAATCTGCATAGGAACAAAAAGCACCTCCTGACATTTCATCCCACAAAAGCATCCTAATCCCCAGGCAGCATTTGAAAAGGCATTAAACACACACACACACACACACAATGCTTCCTCCCCCGATCGTCGCCCTCCGGAGAGGATTCTCCCCCCCACCCCTCAATGAACTGGAGCCTGCCCGGGCCCCGAATCCCGGAAAGCCTTTGGGGAGAGAACACCCACTCTTGCACAGCAGGGTAGCCGCATCTTGGGAAGCAGAGCCCGCCCCTCCCCTTCCCCCGCCCCGATTATCCAGCTGCACCGAAGGCCGCCTCCACCCCGCGCTCCAGCGTCCATACCTCTTGCGGGTAGGGGATGTACCCCGCGTAGGCCAAGACGAATGTGCAAAACTTGTTGAAGTCCTCCACCGTGCGGCATCGTTTGTATCCGGGAGAAAAATCCTGCAAGGAGGGAGGAAGAGGCGGGCGTAACCACTAGGGGCGTCAGCCACGGACTCGAAGAGGGCAGGGCCAGCGAGGTGCCACTCGGAGAGCGAAAAAGCGGAGAAGGCGCGGGGGGGGGGGCGTTGAGAAAAACTTTGCTAAAGGGAGGGGTCACTGGCTGAGGAGCTGCAAGGGAGGGGACCCCCCACTTTTGCAAGCACCCCCTTAAAGCGCCGCGCCACATTGCAGACTTTTGCCCATTCCCCACCCCCTGCCATCTTAATAAGTGGGCAATGCCCGGTGGAGGAGGGGGCGGGGAGGTTTCTTCTGGAGGGGAGCCTGCTTCTTTGTTGGGATTAGGAGTGAGGGTCAGGCATGGGGAGGGGGCAACCGGCTGCCTAGCAAGCCGGATCCCAACCGGCCCTGGGCGGCGGGGGCAATCACACCCCAGGGTGCTGATGAAGCACCAGAGAAAGATCGCACCCTTAAAAGAAGGGAGGGGAGGGGAGAACAGTGGCCGAGGAAGGCTTGAAAAGGTGTGCTGGAGGAGGAGGGGGGTGAGATTTAAATGGAGAAAAAAGAAGCTCCGGACACCCCCCTCAACTCTGCCACGCCTTCCCCCTCTCCCACCAACGTACATTCAACCTCAAGCAAGAGACCCAGTTCTGCGCGGAGGGGGGGGTGGATGGGGGTGTCCTGAACTGGGGCTGGAGGGGGCGGGGGGCGGGTAGAAGGCGTGGAGAAGGATGAAGAGAAAGCGGGGGGACGAAACTGAGAAGCGGGGGGAGAGGAGAAAGTGGGGCTTCTGGGGGGTATATATGCGGTAGGGTTTTTTTGGGGAGGGGGCAGGACTCCTTGTACCCCATCACTGGGGGGCGGGCAAGGGGGGCTCTTCTCACCTCGGGGGGCGGCGGGGAAGCGCAGGAGTCCGAATCCATGGCTGGCAGGCTGGGTGGGATCAGAGGACCGAGCGAGAAGGTGGAGGAGGAGGAGGCGGCGGCAAGCCAACAGCAGCGGCGGCGGCGCCTCCCGGGACCGGCAACGGGGGAGGGAGCCGAAGCCCCGCCCCACCCGCCCGCGTGGGGAGGAGCCTCCTGGTCTGGCGGCAGCACTGCGCCTGCGCCGCTCGCATGGCAAGCCGGGAATCGTAGTCCTTGCGCTCCACCGAGAGCAGAGCGAGGAGGCGGAGAAGGGAGAGGACGGGCAGACGTGCGTCAGTCCCTTGGCTCGCTTCTGCCTTGTGACACTCACCCGGAAGCTTGGCACCTTCTTTAGGCATCCTGGTGGGCAATTTCCCAGTCGGGGTTTGGGAGGCACTGGAAGTCTTGCAAGGTTTTTGTTTTTTTATAATTGAGGTCGCAATTCATTAAGTTTCAGGACACTCCGCAATAACTCGAAGCCCTTTCAGAGGTCCCTGAAATTCTGTGTGTGTGTGTGTGTGTGTGTGTGTGTGTGTGTGTGTGTGTGTGTGTGTAAACTTTTAAAAATAAGATTTGCAAATGCAACAAACTAAACATCAAACTAAATCATAAAAACAGTCATAAAAACAAAAGGAGGTAAAAATGCAAGGTAAATTTTAAAAAACGTTTTGCAAAGACCAAATAACATAAAATATGTTCCATGGTAGGATGCATGGTTCATACAGTATTTATACCCAAATATATCAGCTGTTCATACCGTAGACGTTGCCAGAGAAAATCATATTTAGTATGAATGTGCCAACCGTGAGATTGTTTGGTCATAAAAATCACAGAACAGTTCCCAGACTGATGCAAAATCTGAGGGGGTTGCATAGCCTCTGGTGGCAGACAAGGTGGTTCAGTTTTTCAGAAGTAGCAATAAGCATGCCTTTTAAAAACATGAATCCAAAGAATAACAAGATGGGCCCTTCCATCCTTGAGAGATCAGTAGAAGAGACCAGCAGATATAGAGTTAATTGAACCTTGTGCTTTTATGGGTTTTTGATGGTGTCAATGCAGGTCTTACCTGCCAACAAGCACTCCTGATTGTTACATTAATGGGACCCAGTAGCAGTGCCAGGGATAGCCTTAAAGGCCCTGGCAGTGTGGCCAAGCACCTTCCCTTTGTTAAGGAGATTCCTCTCAATCCCTGGACTCTTTTTTTGGAAGGAGAGAGCCACTGGATTTAATTCCCCCCTCCCCTCTCCCAGTGGGAGACTGCAGACCCAGGGTCTGCTATGTTAATGCCAGCCATTGGGGAATCTGTAAATAAATGCAGATACTGCAAAAAGCGGCCTCTGCCTATCCATGGGCATTGGAGTGGCATTGGATACTGCCCAATTAAAAAATATAACAAATATTTTAGAATAAGTTAATTTAGAATATGCTGGAAATAATAAAAATAAATTTAAGGAACCGCAGAAAGAGGAGGAAGTCAAGGTTTGAAATGTTACAACTATTGTTAAACTATTGAAATGTATATAAATGAAAACTATAAATAAAATTATTTTAAAAACCAAATATTTATTTTGGTGGGGGGGCGGGGAGGGAAATACTGGTAGTACTAACAGCACAGCAAATGGAAACTGCCCAGCTGAGGAAAGCAAACGTCTCTGCTGCAAAGTTTTTCTGGGATGTTTACAGCCACGGGGTCTGGCCTGGTGTGCTTTATATAAGCAGCTGACATGGTTATGTGCTGATCAGCAGTGTCCTTGCAACAGAGGAGGCCTTTGTGAGAGAAAACACTCAGGCTATGACTGGAGAGCTTCAGCACAACATTCTTGCAGTGCGCTGCTCGGATGCTGAGGCCCCAACTCGAACCAGGCATCTTTGGAAGCTCCATGGCAAAGGCGTGCCCTGCTTAGGAGCAAGAGGTCACCAAGTTTGTGTAACTGAAATAATAAGTCATCTTTTGCCATTTATCCCACTGCAATCTCTTTCCACTTGCTGGGGTGATTGTAACCCCATATTTGGTGCTGGGGGGGAAAGGTACCAGATCTTAATAAAGCAGTGTTGTTGCAGTAGGTGGGGGGTATTGGGAAAACCCATTAACAATTTGCATTTGTTTGTTTTTTAACCGTAGTTATGAGGAAGGGTTTCGCAGCCTCTGTAAGTGTGCGAGTGTCCTAGTCTGTCAAATAATAATGGATGCATGCATGTGAACAGGAGTTGTTTATCCCCCTTTCTTTTGGCACTATAAAAAAGTACTTGACTGCGTAAGTTGTTGCTTTTTGGAGAGGGCCCACCTGAGTGCACCTAGAATGAGATGCACTTGAGTTATTGCACCACCGGACTGTGGAGCTGTGAAGTCCTAAGGTTAGGAGCCAGACCCATTAATTCCCCATGACGGGGGATATCCAGCTAAGTCACTCACTGGGTATGACTTATTTGGTGTCACCCACTATATTTAGAACAGGGGTGGTAGTGACTAATTCTTTATTGCATCATAATCTTCTGCATGCATCAGAATGTGAAACAGTGGTGAAACGGGTCCTTTCCTGGGAAAGTCCAGGAGGCCTTGCCTCACGTTTATTTGGGAGTCCGCCTTGCTGAGTTCAAAGGGAGCTACTCCCAAAACAAGACTGGCACGGCCCCTGCTCACTCAGTGGCTTGTTTCTTTAGAACATTTAAAAGCAACTTTGTACTCGGGAAAAATCTCAAAAACTAAATATATTTAAAAATCTACAATACAGTATATAAAATAAAATACAGTAAAATAAACTCAACAGAATTAAACGCCATGAGGGAATTGTAGCTGTTACCAGAGCCTGACCTTATGCACGTTCACTAGGGAGTGAGTTGTGCAGACTGTGAACATAATATTAAAGAAGCCAGCTGGATGAGGCCAGTGGCCCCTCTAGTCCAGGATTCTGTTCTGGCAGGGGCCACCGAGATGCCACCTTCTTGGAAACCCCAGCACAGAGTCACTCTCCCCTCCTGCAGTTTCCAGCAAGAAGCATTCAGAAACATTACAGCCTCAGAGTATTAGAGCCATCGTGACTAGTAGCCACGCAGCGGGTAGCTATGATGTCCCGAGCAGCTATGCAAGGAGGGCTGTCGCCAGGCGCATCCCGGTAGCCTTTCCCCTGGGCCTTCTTCCTGCGCACCCACGAGCCTGTCAGAGTTTGCTGGCAAAGAGTTAGCGAAGGTTCAGGTGGAGGCTGAAAGGCGCCGCCACTGCCTTGGGAAGGCTCCAAGCATTTGCCTTTTACGTCCAGCCGAGCGTCTGTGGCCTTTCGCTTGGTGCTAGCGGACGCTTCCTCTCCAGGGCCCAGGCTTTCCCATTTCCCGGGGCTGAAGCGAGAGAGCCGCCCCCTCCCGGCTCCCCTTGGAGGCAGGAGGGCGGCAGCGAGGAGCCTGGTGTTCTCCGAAGCTGCTTGGCGACTGAGAGCGGCGCCCTTGCAGCCAGCCAGCCAGCCAGGCGCGCCGTCGTCGCCCTTCGGAGGAGGCGGAGCGCGCGCGGGACCGGCGCCAGCCCAGGCGAGGGAGGAGCCGGCCGAGGGGTGCGCGGAGGCGTCGGGCAGCAGTCAGACTCAGCGGCGGGCGAGAATGGAGCCGACGGCGGGCGAAGAGGCGACGGCGGAGGAGGCGGCGCACGCGTCGGCGCTGCTGCGGGGCCTGTGCGCGCTACGGGCAGAGCGGGCGCTGCTGGACGTGACGCTGGTGGCGGGCGGCGGGGAGTTCGGCGCGCACCGGGCGGTGCTGGCGGCGGCCTCGGGCTACTTCCGCGCCATGTTCGGCGGCGGGCTGCGGGAGGCGCGCGCGGCGCGGGTGCGGCTGCACGGCGTGGAGCCCGAGTGCCTGGCCCTGCTGCTCGACTTCGCCTACACCGGCCGGGTGGCGTCTCCCGGCGGGCCGGAGCTGGCCGAGCGCCTGCTGCGCGCCGCCGACCTGCTCCAGTTCCCGGCCGTCAAGGCGGCGTGCGGGGCCTGGCTGGCGGCGCGCCTGGAGCCGGCCGCCGCCCTGGAGATGCAGGAGTTCGGCGAGGCCTTCGCGTGCGCCCCGCTGGCCGCCGCCGCCCGCCGCTGCGTCCTGCGCCACGCCGCCGAGAGCGAGGGCGAGCTGGCCGCGCAGCTGGAGCGCCTCCCGTTGCCGCGGCTGCTCTCGTACCTGCGCGACGACGCGCTCCGCGTGCCCAAGGAGGAGGCGGCCTTCGCGCTGGCGCTGCGCTGGGTGCGCGCCGAGCCGGCAGTCCGCGCTCCGCTCCTGCCCCAGCTCCTGTCGCACGTCCGGCTGCCCTTCGTGCGCCGCTTCGCCCTCCTGGCCCACGTCGAGGGCGAGCCGCTGGTGGCGCGCTCCGAGGCCTGCCTGCGCCTGGTGGCCGAGGCGCGCCTCTTCCAGGCCGGCCGCCTGGACCGCCACGACCGCGCGCCCTGCGCCCGCCTCCGCCCGCGCCCTTCCACCGGCCTGGCCGAGATCCTCGTCCTCCTCGGCGGCTGCGACCGCGACTGCGACGAGCTCGTCACCGTCGACTGCTTCAACCCCCGCACGGGACACTGGCGCTACCTGGCCGAGTTCCCCGAGCACCTCGGAGGAGGCTACAGCGCCGCCGCCCTCGGCAACGACATCTATGTCACCGGTGAGCCGGGACGGGAGGGCTGCCAGTTGCTGGAGGGTCCCTAGCCCTGCTTGAAGGGGTTTGCCACAGGGGTGCCCTCTAAAAGTTGCGTGAACAGCTCCTAAACCGCGGAACTCCCGCAGGAGGCACCAACTTGGACGGCTTTAAAAGAGAATTGGACAGGTTCATGGAGAAACAAGGGTATCCATTGCTACTAGCAACCCTGGCTAGGCTCTGCCTTCAGGGATGGAGGCAGCAATGCTTCCGAATTCCAGTGCTGGCCAATAACAAGTGGGGAGAGCGGCAGTTTTCGCTTGGGTCCTGCTTGCGGGGTTCCCATTGGGACATCTGTGAAAACAGAAAGTGCAACTAGATAGGCCAGATACAGCTGTATTGTTCAGTTCTTATTATCTTAAGGGGACCCATGCATATCAGCACCTGCCAATTTGTGTCATGGGTCTGTGCACTAAGGACCTAGCTACCCTCCTGCCCAAACCCTACAGGCAGCTCTTCTCCAGGGTAACAGGCCCCATCCACACTCTCCTTTCCCTCTTGTCAATAATGCCCTATGGCTGAATGTGTTGTACTGTGTTAGGCTGCAGACATATCACTCTTGGGAAGCTTGCGGCTTCCTATAAGCATCTGGCTGGTCACTGTGCTGGGCTAAGTGGGCCTGATCCAGCTGCAGGGCTCTTCTGACAATCTTTAGCTCCAGCGTGTGTGGCCGATGCTCAGAGATGATGATATGTGTCACCAGCAGCATCTGCCTTTGAGCTTGTGGAGAGTTTCCAGTTTGTTTTGACCTTCCTCCCGGGAAGCTGGAGAGAGGAGGCTGAACAAGGGGTTCTGTGTGAGTCTCCACGCCCCCTTCCTGTTCATTGCTTTGCAAGTTATTTATAGAGCGGGTGCTAGGAGCCAGTGAGGGAGACACCTGAGCTGAGACGCCTCTGTGCTGTGCCCCAGCACCAGCCGCCCTCCTGGGAATCTTCCCTGCGGGAGTTCTCCATACAGCTGTCAAAAGACATTAGGAGGATTTTCTCTCATTCCCAGCAAGTGGCTGCCCTTGGGGCAGACGTTTTCTCCCTCGGCAAAGCCTCCCTCAGTGAGCTTTGGAGACTACCACAACCCTGCAAACACACATGTTCAGGGCCCAGAAAGGAGCTTTTGTAAGGGTAGCTGGCGGCCCCAGTCCCGTGCCCACAGCTGATCACTGGGATGTGCAGAGGAACAGAGTCTTCCTCTTGGTGGGGAGAAGCCATGAAGTCTGCCCCATCAGCCAGGCTGAGGTTCTGCCGGCATGGTTAAGCCCTGTAGACTTCAGACTAAGGATACAGCTGAAGTCTGTGTACAGCACAGGTGGGTAGCCTATACTCCCACCCCAGCTATTCCTATCCACCCCAACCAAAACAGCTAAAGGTGAGGGATTGATGGGTGCTGTAGTCTACAAACACCTGGCAGGTACCACATCTCCATCATAGAATAGAATTGTAGAGTTGGAAGGGATCATGACGGTCATCTGGTCCAAATCCTGCCCACAGCCATCCCTGGGTGGTCTCGAACCACCAACCTTCTGGTTAACGGCCAGGCACACTGACCCATTGTGCCACAGGAGGGCCATCGGCTCTCCCCAAGCTACAGGTTGGTTCTTGTCAGAGTCTGAGCATCGGACACAGGCCTGAAGCCGATTCTCTTTGCCACAGATGATAGTGGCCATGTACCCCATTTTCCCTAAGGAAATTAGCGCACCCCATTTTTGTTTCTGGGTTGGATCAGAGCCTGGTCTTGCTTGAAGGGATGCTGAGGTGTCTCCGCAAGGGGCATTTGGGCTTGCAAGCAAACATGGGACGCGGGCAGTTCTCCCCCAATTAAGAAATGCATTCGTTGGTGTGCAGCAAAGGGCCTTCACAGATGAAAGTCATGTTCTGCAATCTCCAGGGGAAATACCTCTGCCCAAAATCTTAGGAGATTTGCTGCTGCTTGTAAGAAGGCACGGTTTAACGCGGTACAAAGGAGCTCAATTAGATGGAGCTGTTGCCTTATGTAAGTGGACCGTTACGGTGAACCATGTGCCCTGAGCCGTGTGCGAGTCCTGCATTTTGGGGGGGGTCAGGCTAGATGACCCCTAGGGTCCCTTCCAACTCTACAGGTCTATGATTCCGTACTAATGGGACGTAGTGCTCTGCCCCTAGGAGGTTCTGACGGCTCGAGACTCTACGACTGCGTCTGGCGCTACAACTCCAGCGTGAACGAGTGGACGGAGGTGTCTCCCATGCTGAAGGCCCGCGAGTACCACAGCTCCGTGGTCCTGGACGGGCTGCTCTACGTGGTAGCCTCCGACAGCACCGAGCGCTACGACCACACGCTGGACTCCTGGGAGCCCCTGCAGCCCATGCTCTACCCCATGGACAATTGCTCCACCACTGCCTGCCGCGGAAAGCTCTACGCCACCGGCTCCTTGTCCGGCAAGGAGTCCATGGTCATGCAGTGCTACGACCCCGAGTCGGACCTGTGGTCCCTGGTGAACTGCGGGCAGCTGCCCCCCTGGTCGTTCGCACCCAAGACCGTCACTCTCAGCGGGCTGATGTATTTTGTCAGGTAAGGGCTGCCTTAGCTGCTGCCATCTCCTCTCGAGATGGGGTGAGGGTGGGAGCGTGCAACCTAGAATTGTAAAAAAAGCCACTCGTCCCACCCACACAATAGCCCCGCTAGGCCACAAACAGGGATGTGTCTGCGTAGGAGTTTTTACAAGCTTCTTTGTGAATGTGTTTGATCTCCCTGGAGTTTTTGGAGGGTTGTGGGATGCTGGTCCAGTTATGCAACATCCCTGACTGGGCAGGGGATGGGAAGGAACTCTTGCCCCCCCCCCATCCCCCTAGAAGGAGCGTTGCTTCATACCTCCAAAGCTCTTTCTGCAGATTAAGTTGGCAAAGGTTAGGGAAGGGAGCTTCCAAGTGCCTGTTGCTTCCCAGAGGCGGCTCCCTGTTGCCCTTCATCGAGAGGGGCTGTCGTAGGTCAGGTTCCTGCTATCTGAAAGGCACTCGATCCTTTCAGCCAGTGATGGGCTGAACTCGTGATCGAGCGAGGTCTGAAAATAGTTCGGATAATCTTGTTATCTTTCAAGTTGGCCGAGGGAGTGGCGAGGAGAGGGGGGAGGAAGGAGAAGGGGTCAGCTGCCCCTTTCGTTGTTGGGATTTGGGCACCTGCTCTGTTCAGGTTGCAGCTCACGCTCTGTAGGCTTCAGAAATGGGTTCCAGAACCAGCTTAAGACCTGTCCATGGGGTGACGGATCTTCGCTGTGCCAGGAAACTCCCATCGGTTGAGGAGTCTCCATGTGCCTGTAGCTGTCACAGACCACTCGCAGCCATCAGTTCCCCATTCACTTGCCCAGGCAGGGGCCATGGACTGCTGCAACTGTGGCCCCTACAGTCACCAAGAGGCTTCCTCTGGTGTGGAGGCTCATTCGGTTCCTCCTGTGTGAACGGGGGCCGTGGGGAGCTTCCTTGTGACCTTTAGTCTCATTCTTCATCTAGAAGACTTTTCTTTTTGTGGGGGGGGGGTACAGCATGCTCTTCCCAATGAATGAACTGCTTCATCCTGTTTTAAAACAAGCAATAAGCTGTATGTCTGAAGCATCTGAAAGATAGATTTGCTTGCCGCCCTTTCAGCTGCCCTAAGCCAACATTACTCTCTTTGTATTGCAGTTGGGTCAGGGAGCTGTTGCATGGGGGCCCCAGTGACTTTACGGCTCTGGGGTCCAAATAGGGACTTTTCTGATTCTCGGCTCAATCGGGGCATAGTACAAAACCCTCAGAGGGTGCCAGGATGGTGAAATTCGCTCTTGCACCCCTGTTTGGCTTTCTATAACCAGCTGGTCCCTGCAGGGCAATTTTCTCTCCTGCAGTGCTAGTGTCTGCCTAATTTGGGGGCAGGATATGCACCCCGTTTCCCCCAGACGTTAAGAAAATCCCTTTTTGAAATCAGAAATTCCCCCTGATCCTGATGCCTTAAATGAATCTTAAGGGGCTGTTCAGCCGCGCTTCAATCCGCTGGTGCAGGCAAGGAACGGGAAGCTTGGAATTCCTGCTGCTGAGATCCATTCTTGCCCCCCCCAGCCCCACTGAGATTTAACAGTTGCTTGCTGAAGAGCTTGGCTGCTCTGCTCCCCAGCAGCAATTGTGCATTCTGCAACCCTCCAGAGCTTGGCTTGAGAAATAGTTCAGATTCCTGCAGAGGCTCCAGAAACATTTTGCAGCTCCCAAAGCCGACAGGACAGTGACCCTCACCCCCGCCCCCTTTCACTTTGCACCCACCTTCCCAAACTTCTGTGTAAACACAGTTGCCCAACTAACGAATGCAATTGGCATTTGCTGGGATGGGAGGAGGAAGCAGCCCAGGAGAAGGTTCTGAGCCTTTCCCTTTCATTTCGGCTGGGAGTTTTGTGACGGGCTCCCAGCCTGCCATTCTGAGGGTCAGAAAAGCGCATTTCTTTTGTCACTGACACCCCTCACCTGTTGCTGTCAGGCTCCCTGTTTCGTGAACAGAGCAAGGAGACGGGCGTTACGCAAGGGCTGGAGCACGGCTAGGGAAGCTTCTAGGGTTTCTCCTTTTATCTCCTTCTCCTCCTCCAAAAAAAGATGGGTGGAAACTGCAGGCAGCTCCTCCCCTTCCAAAGTCTAGCTCAGTGGTTCAGGCCACCATCGCCTTGGCTCCATAAACTCATCCCCCATAAAAAGCATTATTCATGCTCCACTAAGGAAGGTAATATAGCACAATAACACTCAAAACAGTAGCCATTAATTGCACATTTATTCATGTTCCAGTTAAAACTATTGAGCTTCATTGATTCCACATAGCTGATAGACTTGATCCAGTGATACCAGCTTTTCACAGTCTTGATAGTCTAAAACAGTGTTTCTCAACCAGTGTGCCTCCAGATGTTTTGGGACTACAACTCCCATCATCCCTCGCTAGCAATACCAGTGGTCAGGGATGATGGGAATTGTAGTCCCAAAACATCTGGAGGCACACTGGTTGGGAAACACTGGTCTAAAACAGTGTTCCCCAAGCTTGGGCCTCCAGCTGTTTTTGGACTACAACTCCCATCATCCCTCGCTAGCAAGACCAGTGGTCAGGGATGATGGGAATTGTAGTCCGAAAACAGCTGGAGGCCCAAGGTTGGGGAACACTGGTCTAAAACATCTGGAGGTCCACAGGCTGAGGAATGCTGCTTTTAGAGAGGCTACGAAAAGAGCAGATTGCAAATCTCTGGAAGGGTGGGGGCAAGCAGAGGAGAGAAAAAGCAACTTTTTTTTTTTTTTTTGCGGGTTTGGTGTGTTTGCACAAAGATCTCCTCCTCCTCACCTTCCTTTCCATCAATCCTACGAACCAGAATCTTTATTTTCTAAGCTGATCACAAAAGGCACTGGAAATTTTGAGACTTTGCGTGTGTGTGCCGAGCGCTATGAGGTCTGAGTGGATCGGGTCCCCATGCCCCGTTAAGGAATAAAGTACAGTGGTACCTTTGGTTACGAACTTAATTCATTCCGGAGGTCCGTTCTTAACCTGAAACTGTTCTTAACCTGAGGTACCACTTTAGCTAATGGGGCCTCCCGCTGCCACTGCCACGCGATTTCTGTTCTCATCCTGAGGTAAAGTTCTTAACTCGAGGTACTACTTCCGGGTTAGCGGAGTCTGTAACCCGAAGTGTTTGTAACCAGAGGTGTTTGTAACCCGAGGTACCACTGTAGAGGCTCAGGGACCGTGCCTTCCCTCCCATCCGCACGGCAAGGCTAGGGGTGTTTGGATCTTCTTCTCTGTCACCTCTACTTAACTTCCTTCTGCAGGGACGACTCTGCCGAAGTGGACGTCTACAACCCAGCAAAGAACGAATGGGACAAAATCCCTCCAATGCTCCAGGTGAGGGTCTCAGATCTTTAATGAGCAGTAATTGGAATTGAAGGGGGAGGAGATTGAAGAGTCCAAACCAAAGGCGGCAATGGAGAAAAGTTAGCGAGAGAGGGTTGGATTACTGCAATGTGCTTTTTGTGGAGCCCAGTATACCTGAAGGAGCGTCTCCACCCCCATCGTTCAGCCCGGACACTGAGGTCCAGTGCCAAGGGCCTTCTGGCTGTTCCCTTGCTGCGAGAAGTGAAGTTGCAGGGAACCAGGCAGAGGGCCTTCTTGGTCGTGGCACCCGCCCTGTGGAACGCCCTCCCATAAGATGTCAAGGAAATAAACAACTATCTGACTTTTAGAAGACATCAGAAGGCAGCCTTGTTAGGGAAGTTTTTAATGTTTGATGTTTTATAGTGTTTTTAATATTCTGTTGGAAGCTGCCCAGAGTGGCTGGGGAGGCCCAGCCAGATGGGTGGGGTATAAGTAATAAATTATTGTTTTTATTATATTATTATCCCTTGCACTTGATCTGGGAGCTGCAGTTAGTGCAGACTGCTGCAGCATGGTTGCTATCAGGAGAGAGACCCTGTCGGCATGTTACACCCATTTTCTGCCAGTTCAAGGTGTCGTATTAGAATAGAAAAGGCTTTTTTAAAAGTCCAGCCCACCATTTCAATTCGAAAGGTTATCCGATGGCATCTGAACACAGGCGAAAACCTGCTCCTTACGATACCTTAAAAGGCTTCCGGAAGCATAGCAAGCAGGCGACCAATCTTCCAAAATGCAGAGTAGATAAGAGATTGCTTGGTTTGTACGCCTGTAGTAATGGGGGGGGGGGTGCCGCGACTCACCAGCCACCCACCCAAAGCGGGGTAAGGGGTTTGCACTCCAAACCCCCACAAATCCTCAGTAATGCTGCCACCACCCCTTTTTAAGTCTGGCTGTCAGTCCTGGGTACAGGGAAGAAAAGGGGCAAGCCCTGACCGTTCCAGCCTGCACAGCCTCCGTCTACTATAGTCATGGGCAAAATTCAACAGGTAGAGTGTTCAAGCAGAAAGCACCAGTTTAGCTTTGTCAGTCAAGAGGAAACAAAACATAGACCAAACGTCCTTTCAAGAATTTATTAAAAGAACTTTAAACTAAATCAACACCATACGATTCTCAAGTCCCAGGTTACAAGCATAAAAAAAAAGTATTTAAGATCACTAGCTAAACATTTATATACATACCTCAGAACTTAAAAGAGAAAAAGCCCCTCTCCATATGGCAAGGACAAATCATCAGAGTTAGGATGCGAAGTTCCGAGCAGTGACTGATAGCCCAGGCGACTAACCAGCCCCTCCCATAACAATTCGCTAAGGTTATATACAAACCTACCCCTCGTGGGGTTTCAACAATTACCCTATATACTCGAGTATAAGCCTAGTTTTTCAGCACATTTTTTGTGCTGAAAAAGCCGCCCTCGGCTTATACTCGAGTGACGCAGGCAGTGGCTCCTATGAAGCTTTCCCAGGTTTTTGTGGTAAAATTGGGTGCCTCGGCTTATATTCGGGTCGGCTTATACTCGAGTATATACGGTAGTCACTCGGCTTAGAGATCCAATTACTTGTTGGCCTATCAGAAAGTAAAAGCCATTCTGGCTGTCAGGGAACCAAGCAGCTGCAGTTTGATTACATTTCAAAGGGATCAGATAAAGACCCCTCCCTCCAATTTCCCAAGATAGGGGTGAGGGCTCTTAACACAGCTGAAATCGTGTTCCGCTCTTCTTACACGTAAATCAGGTGTGGACTACTCCCCACTCCACTGGCAAGAGGCGGCAACCCATAACCAACATTCCCCAATTAAATATCCCCATTTGAGATATTACAACTCTACTGCAGTTCTAAACCAAAAATTATAAATATGATTTCGTTGCTTCACTACAACGCCGCTCTCCTTCTCTTCCAGGTGCACGTTGGAGGGAGCTTGGCCGTCCTCGGAGGGAAGCTCTACGTCTCCGGCGGCTACGACAACACCTTTGAACTCTCAGCGATGCTGGAGTCCTACGACCCGGAGACCCGCAAGTGGAGCTTGGCTGGCCAGCTGCCCGAGCCGATTTTCTGGCACAGCAGTGTCAGCATCTTCCGCCAGTTCATGCCCGAGACGCTGGAGGAGGGCGAGGAGCGGCCCTTGGACAACGCCATCAGCCTGAACCGCCAGCGCCAGAACCTCCACAACCTGAACCTGAACGAGTTGCGCTAGCAGTCGGACAGCTTGTCTCTGGGGCTCGGAGGAAATCTGTGGGTGCCGCTTCTTGGGGAGGCAAGCTGGGAGAGGATTTGGAGGCGGGTGTCCTCGGCTGCGAGGAGGGCAAGGAGCGGGCTCTTTGAGACCATCAGTGCTGTCTTCGGGGGAATCCCCAAAAAGGGAGGCGTCTAGTTCTCCCGTTTTTTCCTGGCAATTCCCAAGGAGTTTGAAAACCACTGATCAGAAAACTTCCCCTTAGGCTAACATGATCTGGTGCTGTTTTGCTTAAAAATGAAGGCATGAGCACGGTTCACGTAAAGTCATTATGCATGGAGAGGAGAACACAGGCAGAGCAAAGGCGTTCCTTCCCCTCGCTCAGCACTAGAATTTGAGGTCTCCCCGTGAAATCGAAAGACAGTAGGTTCAGGAGAGACACACCACACTGAATTTATTTATGGTACTCCTTGCCACAAGATGTGATTCCCCCCCCCCCCTGTAGCGTTTCTGCAGGAGACACCCAGCAGCCGTTTTTTTTCAGGTTAGCTCAGTGAAACTTCCTCGTGTGGGAGACTAGAGTGCCACTAATGCTAGTTTGCAAGAGATCAGCAACTCGGGAGAGCTTTTGTGCTCGCCAGAAGCTTCTGAAATGGGGGTGTTGGGTTAGACGGACCCTTCGCTGCATCCAGCGAGGCTCTTCCTGTGTGCCGAAGAACAAGCCGGACATCTTTGCTGTCACTAGCTGGTGCATTGGGTCTTCCACTGAGTCCTACTAGGGAAAAAGTCCTATTTGGCTGGCAAAACCAGAGCTTTGGGTGGGGCTGCTCTTCCTCCCCCCCCCCCCCGCAACCTGAATGATGCCCATTTCTTCAGTTGCATGTTGCAGCTGGAATATCATCCATTGATTCCTTTTGCAGGAGGTCCCGCCAGAACCATTGTTTCTACCAGCACAGAGTTCTTCAACCTTGGGTCCCCGGATGTCGGTGGACAGCAACACCCATCATCCTTGACCCCTGGACTAAGCTAGCTGTGGATGATGGGAGTTATAGTCCTCCCAAATCTGGGGGGCCCAAGACAGAAGAACTCTTTTCTACTCAATCTTAGTACCCTTAGTCTGAGTGGCCAGCTTTGGGCAGGGGAGCATTGCCCGTCTAGTGACCTGGGGGGGGGGGCTGCTCTCCAGTAGGTTGTTTTGAGGTCCTCTTCACAGTCGTTGCCTTAATCACAGTGCAATTTGGAAGGAAACTGTTGCTATCAAGGCACAGCACTAGCAAAGATGGAAACAAGAGGTTATCTTAGAGGGCTTTGCCCAGGGTGGCTGCCTCTGCTGCTGTATGGTTGCCCTAGGCATGGCAAAGCATGGCTGTTTCTGGATTGTGCAGGTAGAATGGCTGCTAATTTATAGGATTCGATTGGTACCCCACCCCTGGAAATAAAAAAATCTGCCGCAGGAACGGCGGGTGAGGTCCTCCATCAGAGCTGCCTGGGGGAAGTGGGGGCATCGTTGCTTGTGGGATGTGTGGGTGTCATGTTCCAGATTCTGTGATGCTGCTTCAGTTTCTCATTTCTTACCCTTTCCCTCCCCTTTTCCAACTAAGGTCAGCTGTTGTTTTCCTTCAGACTTGCTCAGGGGTTCTTTTGCAACCCCCTGCTTTCCACAAGTAAACACTGAAATCCCACCTCCCACCCCTATATACACCCTCCTTCCTCTAAGCCGGAAAAAGAGAGGGGCCCCTTTTCAACTCTGCCAGCTGTTTACAGACCTGCTGCTGCTGCTGCTGCTTACGCTTACGACATCTTGTTTTGGTCTCACTTGATGAGTAAGGTTTAAGTATTTTGTGCCGGGCTGTTTTAAAGTCTATTAATAGATTCCATGATACTTTGTAATACTCACAGCCAAGATCTCTGTGCCATCTCTAGAACCAGATGAATTTGCCTTCATCCTATTTATTTTTAACCTTAATGTAGATACTTGTGTTTAACCTTGAGTACTGTATGATAATGCTCTCGGAAGCAAAGATATTTCTTATATTTTTTATTGTTTTCTTTTAAACTTGAAAGCTGAATGTTAAGTAAAGGTGTTTGTGTGTGTTAAGGAGACTTGTTCTATGCCAGGGGACATATGGGGTGCCGTTTTGCTGGATTACACACTTCTTAGCCGTAAAATTGGAAAGAAGACCAGTTCAGGGTTCCTCAAACTCAGCCCTCCAGATGTTTTTGGCCTACAACTCCCATGATCCCTAGCTAGCAGGACCAGTGGTCAGGGATGATGGGAATTGTAGTCTCAAAACATCTGGAGGGCCTAGTCTGAGGAAGCCTGAGTTATAGAATTACAGAGCTGGAAGGTGCCACAAAGGGTCATCTAGTTCAACTCCCTGCAATGCAGGAATCTTTTGCCCCACATGGGGCTCGAATCCGCGGCCTTGAGATTAAGAGCCTCATGCTCTTGCTGGCTGAGCTATCCCAGCTGGGTGCCTCCAGCTGTTTAGACTACCACTCCTATCAACCCCAGCCATTGTGGCTGTTACGGTGAAGTAGCAGTGGCCTGAGCAACAACCTGAAATTGACGTTGAAGGAAAAGGCAGCCTGACTCTAAACCGCTACAGACAAACAGTTCCTCCGTCACATTGGTCAAAATAAGCGTGAGCTGGATATTCACCACACTTCACATGCTACTGCAGGATTTTGACAGTCGCAATTGCTTTTTCGCCTCTTGTGAGCCTAAATCTGCATATGCACGGGAGGTTAATGCGTGGTATTCAACTTAGAGTAGGTCTGCTAAAATGAGTTGTGTCCATTTACTTCTTGAGTAGGATTAGCATTTAATACAAGCCAAAATGACCATGGGGCATAACTGGCCAGCCCAATAAAATAGTGTGGCTCTTGCTAAGGTAGGGGTGGGGAGACATTTTCAGACCTAGGGATGTATTCTGGCTCGTCGGCAACTTTCCAAGGTCCGCAAGCTGCAGGTGCACTTCTTAACCTTTGTACAAGGAGGCTATATTCCAACTATGCAAAAGTCAGATGTTTTCACTCTCACTTCTGCATCCGTCCAAGCAAGTAAGGATGCTGCAACATCAGTTCAAGGACATGTTTCAGCCAGGCAGAAGCACTGGCACCAAGGTTCCCTAGCCTGCGATATAGACCATGAGTCTGTGCACCATACCAAAGCAAGCAAGAACAGCCCAACTCCTTTGTTCTAAAACAAGGGTGTCCATATTAACAGCAGCAGCAACCTGTGGCGCTTGGCGGGGTGAGGAGGGGACATAGTGTCTTGCTGGAGCAGCCCAAAACAGGCTTTGCAAGTGGACAAGCCCCATAATAAAAGCTTTTATTGCTCTATCCACACAGATCAGCGCTTCCCAATTCTGGGTCACATCCACTGAAGCACGCAGATGTGTTATTTACATACCAAAAAAGCCATAGCATTAAATCAGGGAGTTCCATCACAGCTTCTGAAGGGGGTTGTTTTCCTTATGTGGAAATCAGAAGTGGCTTCCTACTAGACCTTAATCAAAGCAGGACATTTTTATTGACTTGTTTCAAATATTTGACACCCCACCTTCCGCCAGAGGAAACTCCAGATGGCAAAGTCTTGAGAGGCTCCACATGCCATTGCTCAAGAATCTGAGCTGGCCCCCACCCAGCTGACCAGCCATAAAGGTCACCTGACTGCCTCTTTCCTAAGAAGAACACAAAAACAGACGGGCAAAAGGTGGGCTTGTAATGGAATAGGTTGGCGTTCTTAGATGTGTTAGTCTTAATACAGAACAGGGATGAGACTCGGGTAGAAAAAAAGCCAGTCCTTGGCATCCCACAATATTGCCTACACTGGCAGCACTTCTGATGGGGGGGGGGGGTCCACACAGGTCTTTCCCAGCCCCCCCCTGGAAAACTTCCACAGCTGCACTAAAAAGACCATGGACCACCCATATGAACCAATCTGGACCTTGCAATCGTAAGCCAAAGCCCTTCTTCCACAGGAGATCCAGAGAGTGGCAACATGAGAACGGGCCTTTTCAGTGGTGGCTCTTAGTCCTTTGAAACAAAAGAACAAAAGCATACCTTAACAACAACAAAAAGTATTAAAACACTGCACTCCTCAAAAAGGCCATAGGTAGTACCGTAGTTCAAAGCCAAAGGCCTGGTTAAAACGGAATGCTTTTACTTGTAATGATGACATCAGGCGAGAGCAAGTTTTCTGAAGGACAGTGGGAGCCCTGCTGCTTGTATCCAGTTGAGAAGGGTGGTGCAATCAACTGGAGGGAATTGCAATTAGGGTTTTGTTACAGAGAACTCACAAGCAGGGCATGAATGTGGTCTTCTGCACCTGGCATTCAGAGGCATTCCTTACACAAGTAACCTCCATTCCTTCAGGTCCATGCCACCTCCTCATCTGTTGCTTGGGTGAAATTATTACTACGGGATATATACAGGAAGCAGCCTTATACCGAGTCAGACCATTGATCCCATCTAGCTCAGTATTGCCCACACAGACTGGCAGCAGCTCTTCAGGTTTTCTGATGGGGGAGATTCTCAGCCCCACCCTCAGCATTAAAAGCAAATCTTCTAATACTGTGCTACACACACCCCTCAACTTGGGATGTACGACTTTTCTACTGTATTTAAAAGGAGATGGAGATGGTCTCCCTTTGCAAACGTGGCTTAATGGAGAATAACCTGATTTATGAGAGAAACGGAAAGATGAACCTGAAGAGAGGTGCTTGAGCTAGGCGGAAGAGAGAGCAGCAGGTGCCTCAACATTCTGATGGAACATCAAGAATAAGGAGGAGCAACGCCCAGAGACCAGGTAGGTGGGTTGCCAAGGAAACAATGCCCCACCCCTCACTTAAATGTCACAAACCAGAGGTCGAAACAAAAATTTAAAAATCCAGTAGCACCTTAGAGACCTAAGGTTGGTCTCTAAGGTGCTACTGGAAGGATTTTTTAAATTTTGTTTTGACTACGGCAGACCAACACGGCTACTTATCTGTAACAAACCAGAGGTGTTTTTTTAAACAGTCAAAAGGTATATAATATACTTTGTTAAATGAATAAAAGGGGGCTCCCAGGGGCATCCCACCGAACTTCAGACACAGCCTTTTATGGGGGGTGGGGGGTGGAGAGGAATCCCTGCTTCACACGTTGCAGGAGGGAATCCCTGGCTCAGCAAGAACCTCCTTGCGCGATAATTTACAGCCTCCAGTTTGCCATTCTCAAAGCTGCAACGCTTAGCCTCATTTTTAACTTTTGAGCTATTGCTTGTTTTTCTCCTTCACCTCAACTTTGCTTTGTGGGACTTCACCTGCCCTGTTGTTGAAGAGCTATGTGGCACCCAGAAGCTTGCACGCTAATAACAACCAAGGCTAACGTGCAATTATTATTCATTAGAAACGGGGGCTCCCCCCCCTTTTTTGCAAGGCACAATCTTGCAGCAGTAAATTTAAAATTATAAGGTGAATACCTTCTACCTTGGTCTTCTACAATAGATTTTTCTTCACTGAATATGGAAAGCAGTGCCATTTGTGGGCTTGGCATAATCTGTTGGTTTGCTCTTGCCCTGGCTGCTTTTTTCTAATACGTTGGAAACTCGGTACCAGCGACTGCGGTCTCTTGATTTGATGGGACGGCTGGCAGCAGGAAGGAAGGCATTTGATGGTGCTAGTGGAACTGACAGCTTTGCTGTGGGCTAGGGCAGCTTTGTTAATCCTGCTGCTGCAAGAAAGAAACTTCATTGCCAACTGCCTGCTATGCACCCATTACTCTGGAAACAATGATACTTTCATACTGCAAACATGCGCTGCGCCTCAGTGGGATCCGAGTGTGGTTTGCTTACCGCTATTGTTGCATTTGCTTTACATCGTATTATTAAATTATGATGATTTAAATAGTTCTGATCTAACTAGCTGATAACTAGCAGGTAGGTGTAGCAATAAAACTGCTAGCACGTTTGCTAAACTAAATAGGATCCGGTATGGTTTCAAATTGGGTGAGGGACCGCGCCTTGAGATCCCTCCCCAGCTCTATAGCTCTGTGATTCGATGAACCCCCTATAATTCGAATCGGGTCCTGCGCCGGATGAGCCGCTTGGGCAGCGCCGCTTTGGAGCTGAATGAGAGGGGCGGGGCGTCACCGGTCGCCCCGCCTTCTTTATTAGCATATCTTCCGCCCGCCCCATCCGGCGGCCGCCGCGCTGACGTCACGACGTCCCTGCTCGGTCCAAGATGGCGGCGCTTTGGCTCCTCTGTGCTCTTCCTGTGCCTGGGCTGGGCGCGCTATAAGAGGGGAGGGAGGAGGGCAGAGCCGAGGTAAGCGGGTGAGGGGCGTTTAAAAGTGCGCGTTGTTGGCGGGTTTGGGGGAAGTAGTGCCTCCCCAGCCTGTGGCTTGTTTCCCCAAGTTTCCACTATCCCATAATAAGAGGGAGACCACCGGCTGTTGGGGGTGGGGGAAGAGGCAGTGAAATCCCCCTTCCTTGTTGGTCGCTTGCTTATTAATTAAACTGAACTGGCAGTTCTCCACCTGCAGCCTTCCTTTAGCCTGAATGGCAATACCGCCGCCCCCCCACGCCTTCCTTTCATTTCAGTCATTAACCCTCCAATACAGCCCATTCCTCCCCCCCCCCATGACTTTTTTTGGGGGGTGCTCTGCAGTTGTTGTTGGACTCCAACTCCCATCAGCACTAGCACGGCCAATGGATAAGGATGATGGGAGTTGTAGTCTGACAGCTCCCCCAGCCCACCCCAAGCATTTTTACACAGAAGGAAGGGAGTGGAGAGTGGGGGGGGGGCGCCTTACCCCTGCTCATAGATGTTGCTTTTTTTTTTTGTTCTTATGATCAGGCTTGCAGGGACCTTTTCATTTGGGGAGTGATTTGGCTTTGCTGTTTGCGTTCTGCCCCCTGATGTTTCGAGAGAGGGGAGTGTTAATAATTGGTATAATATTAACACTGGTTGGGTTCTGCTCACCAATTACCTTCCCCGGGGGACGCTGCAAATGAGCATTGAGGTTTTGCTGTGGACACATAATTTGCTTTGTTTTCATTTTTAGCTGAAAAGTTATGAAAGGAAAGACAGACAGTCCTGCTCATTTTATCTATTTTTATGCTGTTGTTTGGGTCGGGGGTATGAAGGAACCAAATTTTTCAGATGTTAATGCAGTTGACTAAATAATTCAGTTTGTACCCAGAGCCCACACCCTCTAATTATTTTTTTTTATCATTATTATATTTATTTCCCACCCTTTTCCCAGACCAGGACTGGCTCCTTACACAATTAAAGCAACACCCTTTTGCATTATTATTTGTTATTTATTAATAAATATTATTGTTCTTTATTAAATTCATATACTGCCCCAGCCCTTCATCAGTAGACCACAGGGCTGTTTACAACATACAAAACAAATGTCATAAAGCAGTATCTGTGCAAATTGGAAAAAAGCAATTACAAAATACAATTATAATAAGGAATATATAAGTGTTTTGTTCTCTACCCCTGCCTGATTGCCAAGATGAGCAGCCTACCTCTCATTGTACTTAGCTTGGATTTCAATGTTTCTATCCACTTACAATCACAGAATGTTACAATTACTCAAAGGGTTCATCTAGTCCAGGGTTTCCCAAACTTGAGTCTCCAGCTGTTTTGGACTACAATTCCCATCACCACTGACCACTGGTCCTAATAGGTAGGGTTGATGGGAGTTGTAGTCCAAGAAAACAGCCGGAGGCCCAAGTTTGGGAAACCCTGATCGAGTCCAACCCTCCGCAATGCAGGAATCCTAGCTAAAGAATCCCTGACCCTTCTTCTCCTGCACTTTGTTTCTTTCCTGCAGCAGACCATGGAGGGCTCCTTTGTCCAGCACAGTGTGCGTGTCCTGCAGGAACTCAACAAGCAGCGGGAGAGTGGGCAGTACTGTGATGCCACCCTGGCAGTGGGCAGCTTGGTGTTCAAGGCGCACTGGAGTGTCTTGGCGTGCTGCAGCTCCTTCTTCCGGAGCATGTACGATGGAGCTTCCAGCAGAATCATCCTGCCAGAGACCTTTGTGGAGATCTTCACGCCCCTCCTCAACTTCTTCTACACAGGCCATCTGGCCATCACCGCGGAGAACTGGGAGAAACTTCTCGAGGCGGCCAAAGAGCTCTGCATCCCAGAGGCAGTCAGGCTTTGCCAGGAGTTCAAGCCTGGGCGCTTGGACGGCGGCGACCAGAATGGCCCGTTTTCGCTCGCAAAGGACCTTGGGGATCGCTCCGAAGCGCTAGCCGAGACGCAGGGAGAGCCGGCCCTTGGTGGCGCTGTGCCCCCAGGTGACACTGCTCGAGAAGCCAGCCCGAGCCCCTGCATCCGGGGCAGCAAAGTGGCCCAGGGCCAAAGAGAGAGCCCCTGTCTCCTTCGGGGAAGGCTGAAAAGGTCCCCCAAAACAATAGCGCTGAGCAATGCAGGTGAAGTAAAGAGCGCCCCGGAATGTAAGGAGCTCCTAAAAAGGCCACTGAAAAGAGGAGCCGCCGAGGATGCGGGCGCCAATCATGAGGTGGCGTGTGGAGTCATGTGCTAACAGAAAGGGGTTGCCTTTTTCCGCGACAAGCCCCATCCCTGTTTCCAAATAAAGGCGCCTTAAAGCAACGAGCAATGTTGGTGGGGGCAAAACAGCAGAACGCCTTTGCTGCTTGTCTTAACATGGGAGCAGGGGGAGGATGGGTGGGGACCTGCACCAAGGGGCTGGGTGTCTCTGGGGTGGGGGGTGGGAATTCAAGATCTCTGGGGTTACTGCATATTCTGGCATTTAGGGACTCGCAGCTGTGGGGAAGCAACTTGGGGTCCTTGGGGAAGCCTGATGTGCAGAACAATTTTGCAGAGGATGCTGGGATACGCCCTGGCATGCATGTTCAGTTTTCAGAGGGCCTCAAGGCAAGAGTGTGTTCAGGAAGGTAGTCAAGTCTGTCTTGCACCTGTACATGTTACAGGAGGATTGGTAAACTGTATTCCAGTCAGTTTGTCCATCACTGCCCATTTTTAAGGCATGGAACTGCTAATAAGCTTCCAAAGATGGTTCCCGTAATTCAAATTGGCAAGCTTCTGCAACTCCAGAAAGCAGCTGAGGAATCTGGTATGTGCTGCAGCGAATCCAGTATGTGGTTAGAAATGCCTTTGGTGGTAGGGTATGTCAGTTTAGGGAGCGTTTCTTCAATTATTGCAAATTTCTTCAGTGAGGGGTCTTAAAAATATGTTTTTGGGTATGAGGAATTCACATCTGATGTTTTTTTGTGATTGGACAACATTTAGCTTGGTAAGTCCATACCTGATGAAGAAGCACATAAACTGCTTTTGGAAAACTAAAGAAGTTTAATTCTACCTTCTGAAAATGTCAGGTAATGCTAAATAAAAAAATTAATATATAATGTAACTCCAAGTACTCGGCAGTCATTTTTAATGATTTCCTTGCAATTTTACACACATTTTACTTAACAAGCAAAACTAAATTGTATTAATTTAACCAAAACATCTTGATGTTACAACTTTTTAGCACCCCTCATTTTTGGAATTTGAAAGTTGAAAAATTCAAGACGCTTTACTCTGGTAGACTATCTTCCAACAACCTGGAATGGTTCAAGAAGTTTGTAGTTAGTAACCACAGGTGTTCAGTTAGTCTGGTCTTTGTGCAGCTCTCCTGGCTTATCTGAGAAATTACGAGGACTAGAGACTTGACTATTCAAAAATGCAAGTTTTTGAGATTCACAAGAGTCTGAAAGTTGTGTACATTAAACATCCTTGACCTGATTCGTGGGGATTTTGAATAGGGCTATACACGGTGTTTCTGGGTGGGATCTTTCATAATATTTTTTTCTGTATGTGTAAATAGGGGTATAGTGGCTATAGGAAAACTATTATTTCCTTGTTTCCCAGCTGCTAATTTTAATAATACTGAACAATGACAAAAACACGCTAGATGGATGAGTCACAAATTCATCCCAGCTTGTACTTAGAGCTTTGTTAGAATCAGCGATTTGTGCATGTTGCAGTTTTTGTGATGCAGAATTTAAAGTGCAGAATCCTCATTTCATTTACCTTTCTTTTTGTTAAAGCACCAAATAAATACCATGAGGCATGGTGCAGACTTACATGTTTTAACAGCAGCTCTACACAGGCCTGTTGTTTCCAAAGCAGCACACATCCATGTACTGTACAGCAAATCCAGGCAATGCAGAAATATCACAAATGTCAACAGCCATCAACAAAACGGTGCACTTTGTCCCAGTACAGCACGAACTAATAAAAGCAACTCAGAAATAACTAACAGCTCTGATTTCAAGGCCTGGCTGCTGTTAGTGCTCCAAAACCTGCAGATGGGGGTCATACTGCAGTAGCAAGCTCCCTCTCTCTCACATACACACAGTGCAGGTTTGAGCTGTGAGCCTTTGTAAACAAAGAGCTTCTGAATCTTCTAAGTCCAATTTGCTTTCTTGTTTGTCCCAAAGGCCAGGTCTCTCGTAACAAAATGCTAAAAATGTTTTACTGCAGCTGAAAGTCACAATGGGTAGCGGGATATTAGAGAAGAAACCTAACTGTAGTTCCGTGTAGAATGGTGGAAGGATTGGTTTGGCCTATTCGATCAAGCTGCCTCTGCAAGATTGAGAGCTGCCTGTTGGAATTCTAGGTTCAGGCAGCTGCTGTTCTGAGAAACTGAGCAGAATAAGCATCTCGTCAGGAAATGGGGGCGGGGGGGGGGGGACTGCCTTGGATTTTGGGGGAGGCCAGGGGAGACAAGGCCAGTTCATCCAATAGTAGTTTGGTTGTGTGTTATGTTCTTGAAAAAGGTGGAGCTTAGTCTAAAAATTGGGAAACTCGGAGGTCACTCATCAGATACTGTCAGTTAACAGTCCACAGTCTGATAATAACAGACCAGATAATTCCAGGGATGGTGAAAATGTATTTGTGTGGGTGGCAGCCAGTCTTTTTAATGGAACCGATAAAGCTGGTGATATGAGGACTGTGTGCTCACAGGGGTCTTGGGGACTCCTCTGCATATTTCATGTGCAGTTGAATGCCAAAGGTTTTAAGTGTACACCTGAAAATGTGTAAGGGGCCACAATCAACTTTAGCAGCTGCTTGTCAAGTCTACACTCGGTTGCTAAACCAGGTTTGACCTGTGTAAAGGGCGAAATAGTCTAGCTATGTATGTATAGCAGCTTCCCCCAGCCACATGCCCTCCAGAAATTTTGGGCTACAACTCCCACCAATCCCGGTGTTGTGATCCAAAACACCCAGAGAGCATCAAAGTACCTTTGTCTTAGAGCTGCTATGTGAGTTTAAAATTTCATTTTAAACAACATTTACAATGGTTTGGGCTATTCCTCGGGCCCTGGGATAAAGGAGAATGGTTGAATCTCCCGAACTTGTTTCACCTGCACCTCTTATTTTCACTATGTGATTAGGCTACAAATAACACTTGATGACAATAGAACTTTTACTTGGAACACTTAATTGGCAGGATTGAAATTAGCATATAGTTCCTTTCTTACAGTTGTACTAAATGAAAGCTTTAAATACTTGACCATCATATATGGCCAAGTATTATTATTTTTTAACTGGTCAAGTGGCTAGCCTTCGTGGAGGATTCTGTTTATCGCAGTACACAAAGTTGTGTTTGGGTGGATGTGTAGAAGTTACTGCCCTGTTTTTCTCGCAGCGGGAAACGCAGGAGGCTCCCGGCTCGAATGACTTGACTGCTGAAGATGATGGAGGAGGGAGCAAGGAAAGGGATGAGGATTACATTCCCGGGAAGAAGAGCGTGAGGACCAAAAGGAGAACTCACCTGTCCAGGAAGCCCAGCAGCTCCAAGACAGCTGGGAACAGCAGCCTGCTGGACGCCGGGGTGCTGGGAAGCCGCAGGGGCGCGACGGGACCAGTCGAATGCCCCACTTGCCACAAGTCCTTTCTCAGCAAGTACTATCTCAAGGTGCACAACAGGCAAGTTCGCATGCCTTGCGCTGGGGAGGGTGTCACGCTCACAAAGATACGGGCTGTCTGTTTTGCCCCAAGAACCAGCTTGTGAATTGAGGCATAGTTGGCTCCTTACCCAGCATTTGGAGTAGGAATGGGCAGACTCCAGGCTTGGTTTCTTATTAGAAGCCAGAGAGCCCAGGTGCAAAACTTAGGAGTCCAGGATAGGTGCCTTTGAGCGTGGAGGGATTTGTTTTCAGGACCAGAACTGGACTGAACTCATTCTTCTCAGACAGTAGTCTACTTCTGGTTACTCCGGACTTTCTTTGTTTCAGCAGCCAGATTTAGTGGGGAAGGAAGGTGTCTGTTGGTATTGTTAAACAATTGGGAGTCACAAACTCCTGATAGTCAACTGCTGTGGGTGTTGTTGTTGCTGTTGCTGCTGTTTGATGTTATTTTATTTTAATGTATTTATATCCTGCCTTTCTGAAGGCAGCTTCCAACATTTAAAAGCATCGTTATAAAATACAAAGTAATAAAAACTAACTAGTTAAACACAGTAGCTAAAATACATCAAAACACATTTAGAACCAGCAATTGAAAATGCATTTGCCTGATAGCAGGGCAAATCACCTAGATCAGAGGACCCTGATCTACCTTCTACTGGTCCCTGGTTTTAGGTGAGCCCCCTTGATTGACCAGAGCACAACAGTGCCCCCCCCTGGCTTGCAGGACTACTGGCCGTGGGTCACTCTGTTCTTTTTTTATTTAAAAAATCCTTGTAACCTGCAGGAAGCACACTGGTGAGAAGCCCTTTGAATGTTCCAAGTGCGGGAAATGCTACTTCCGGAAGGAGAACCTGCTGGAGCACGAAGCCAGGAACTGCATGAACCGTTCAGAGCAGGTATGGGAAGGAGGGGGTTACAGCTGGAAAGCGCACACACACACACACACAACACACACACACACACACACACACACACACACACACACACACACTTGCAGTGCTGTTGAAGGAACAGCCCTGATGTACTGGGTGGGTGGAGGCTGGCGTGGTGCCCAAGAGAGAGGGCTGAGTTGAGATGTAGAAGACCCGGGTTTGAATCCTGTCTCGCCCACCAGGGAGCTGACACTGGCACAGCCTGTCAGCATTGAGCTGCAAACGCACCAGCCGCAGAGATGGCAGCCCCAGGCCCCATCTGGAGAGGGGTGACTTAAGGATTTGTCCCTGCATTGAGTCAGGACAAAAAGGTGCTGTTTGGGGTTGGGTGATGTCTAGAAGAGGAGCAATGCGACCTTCTTCTCCTTCTACTGTGCGGCCTCATGTGGCTGTTCACTAATCAAAAGACACAGAGGCTGGAAGCCACCGGAGGGGAGAGTGCTGCCCTTGGGCTTGAATCCTGCTTGCGGGTTTCCCCCGGGGTATCTTGGTTGTTCCCTGTGAAAACAGGATGCTGGACTAGATGGGTGAGTCACCTGATCCAGCAGAGCTGTTCTTAAATTTCTCTGCCTGCTTCCTGAAGCAGCAGAGTCTCTGGCTGCGTTTCTCGAACATGTAGGTTTGCTCGCTCTCCTTGGAGGTGGCAGTTCTATGCAGGGCTCTCCCCTCCCCTGCCCCCCGGCTCCCTGAATGTCATTTTTCCTTTTCTGTCCAGGTTTTCACCTGCTCTGTCTGTCAAGAGATGTTCAAGAGGCGGATGGAGCTCCGTGTGCACATGGTGTCCCATACGGGAGAGATGCCCTATAAGGTCAGCCTGCCTTGCCCCTGAGTCTTGCTGGCTGCCTTGTGATAGGCCATTTTACTTGGGGGAAGGGGAGTGATTCACATATCCTCAACCTTCCCTTCGAAGCTACAAGGCAGCCCTGCCAGCTGGGGCTGATGGGAGTTGTGGTCCAAAACATATGGAGGGGCCCCAGCTCTTGGAGGGAGGAGAAGGCTGGCATCAGGAACAGAAGCTGTACCTGAACACCCTGGCCAAGTGCTCAGCTAGGCACAGAGGCTTGGAGTTTTAGGGGGTTCCTAAAGAAGAATGCTTTAACCAAGTAAGGTGAAAGGTTAACAGAAAAGTTGGTTTAAGTAGAGGCCAAATGAAAAAAGGCTCCTTTATGAGCACACAGCAGTACTTGGTTTTATAGATTACCGGTAATATTGGCAGGCATGTGCTTGCAGTACAATGTGTAAAAGGACCCCTGACAGTTAAGTCCAGTCACGAACGACTCTGGGGTTGCGGCACTCATCTCGCTTTACTGGCCGAGGGAGCCAATGTTTGTCTGCAGACAGTTTTTCTGGGTCATGTGGCCAGCATGACTAAGCCGCTTCTGCTGAAACCAGAGCAGCGCACGGAAACACCATTTACCTTCCCGCTGGAGCGGTACCTATTTATCTACTTGCACTTTGACATGTTTTCGAACTGCTAGGTTGGCAGGAGCTGGGACCGAGCAACGGGAGCTCACCCTGTCGCGGGGATTCGAACCGCCGACCTTCGGATCAGCAAGCCCTAGGCTCAGTGGTTAAGACCACAGCGGCACCCGCGTATCCAGAATTTTAGAGTTGGAAGGGACCCCAAGGGCCATTGAGTCCCTGCAGTGCCTCTTGATCAGATTCCCACCAAACCTTAAGGATGCTACAGTAACTTGGGAAGCCTCCAGCCCCTTGTTGATGAAAGAGGAAAAGAGTAGACCTAAATTGTTCCAGCTCTGCACCTGATCCTATAAATACGAGGGATTATCCTTTGTTTTTGGAATCTCCGTTTTTGTTTCTAACATCCTTTGTAATATGTGGGACGTTATTCAGATAACTGTATGGAAGGAAGGTTAGTTTTGTAAGCTGTGGTTCAGTGTGAGAAATGGCTTTTCTTTTAAAATGAAAACAAAAGAATAGCAACCCTCATCCGCCACTGACCTGCGGCTCTTGTGTCCCCTTGTGTTCCAGTGCTCTTCCTGCATCCAGCAGTTCATGCAGAAGAAGGACCTGCAGAGCCACCTCATCAAGCTACATGGGGCCCCCAAGCCACACGCGGTGAGTATCGGTGTTTGCCAAGACTTGGCAAATCGTCCTTGGAAAAATCTCACCTAAGCTGGAAATGTCCAGGGGACAAAGTGCTTGAGATGGTTTCTTCGCCATGGAGTCTAATTTTTATTTTATATGGAAACACAGCATCTCGAGAGAATCAGGCCTCGTTTAGTACAGTCCAAGGTTGCTTTGTAGTCTTCTTTGTTAAAACAAAAACTTGCAATTGCTTTGATTCTGTCATCACAACCCAAACTTCCTTTCCCTTTTGCTACGCTTGTCTTATTGTCCCTGTAAATCGCACAGCTGCATACAATACATTGTTACTGGCGATTACAGCAACTTGTCATCTTTGTTTTAAAACCACCTTATTTTTTTCTGAAACCTGCTTGTTACGGTAAGCCCAGTGGAGGCAGGGAATGTGGTTTGTTTGGGAGATGGCACCTTTCCTTGCATGTGAGAATGAAGGGAAGGCCGAGCTCCAGGGATGTTAATGGGGGAAAGGGGGCAGTCTGCGAGGAAGTGGTTCAGCCTGAGGCCTCCTCCGCAAGGCCGCTTGGCCCACAAGGGGCACATCCCTGACCCCAGTCTATCCTTCTTCCTTCTTCAGTGCTCTGCCTGCTCCAAGTGCTTCCTGTCGCGGACGGAGCTGCACCTCCACGAGGCCTTCAAGCACCGCGGGGAGAAGCTGTTTGTCTGCGAAGAGTGCGGCCACAGGGCTTCGAGTCGCAATGGGTTGCAGATGCACATCAAAGCTAAGCATAGGTGTGCGGAAGTGTCCTGCTTTGTCCCTTTCCACAGGGAGCTTCCATGCCCTAGTATGCTCAAGCATTGCCCTTCCTCCTCCTGTCTCTGCAGGAACGAGCGCCCCTATGTCTGCGAGTTCTGCCAGCACGCCTTCACCCAGAAGGCCAACCTCAACATGCACCTGCGCACCCACACCGGGGAGAAGCCCTTCCAGTGCCACCTGTGTGGCAAAACCTTTCGCACGCAAGGTATGGGTACGGCCTGGCCCTTGGGGCCCTTCCCACTGAAGGGCAGAGTTGCCATAGGGCATCTGCTTAGGACTTGCGGGCCTGTCCCACCTGGTCTCTCTGGGAACCTAGAGAACCTCTCAGCAGGAAGCCTGGGCAATATCAGGTTTTCAGCACCGTGATGTATCACCAGGGAAACAACGCGATCTGGCGATGCACCACGATGTTGAAACAGGGAGGAACAAGCCGCAGGCAGACTGGAGTGAGGTGCGCTGTGCTGGCTGGAGCCGGGGAGCTGTGATGTATCGCCAGCTCAAAAAGTCTGAAATCCGTATTGCGTTGTGAACTTCATACGGGTTTCGGACAAATTACCAATACATCTTGGAGCTCTAGTCATTAGTCAGGAAGGAATAGTGGGTGCTTTTAAAGCTATGTTTCCATTCCCATCACTTTTGTAATACAGTCTGGCCAGTATATAGAAATATAAAGAAGGCCTCTCCTCCTGTTTGACTGGTTTCTCTTCTGTGTGCACACATCAGCAAGCCTGGACAAGCACAACCGGACCCACACAGGCGAGCGTCCCTTCAGCTGCGAGTTTTGTGACCAAAAGTTCACCGAGAGAGGCCCCCTGCTGAGGCACATTGCCAGCCGGCACCAGGAAGGGAGGCCCCACTTCTGCCAGATCTGTGGGAAGACTTTCAAAGGTAATGATTGGGGAGGGAGTGCCGAAACAACTGAGTGAATGAGTGAAATGCTTGTTAAGTGGGGCGAAGCCTTACTGTCTCAAAACGCGCAGGGCGAAGGCTTTTGTGTAAGACGGAACTACACAGTTGAGGAGCACGGATCCTGCAGCTTGGCTTTCGCCAACCTGGTGCCCTCCAGGTGCTGTTGGACTACAACTCCCACCAGCCCCAGGGTCTAGTAGGGTCAGGGATTAGGGTTGGGGCACCAGATTGTCTGCACCTGGCTTAGTGGCAGAGGACTGAGCTTTTGTACTTAGGGAGACGCCAGACTTAAGCCAAGTTAAAGAGGCCACCCAGAGTGGGGCGGCTGGGCATAAATCTTGGTAGAGCTACTGACCAAGTTGGCCAGGCTTGTGCCCTCCATATGTTTTGGACATGGCCAGCACAGCCCCTGGGGGAAGTTGCCAGAAACATCTGGAGGAGTGGGCAGCGCTGGGCTGGATGCTGTCCTTAGGCAGCCACTTAATGGGCCCCTGGTTTTGCTTTTCCAGCTGTGGAGCAACTGCGTGTCCACGTCCGTCGGCACAAAGGGGTGAGGAAGTTCGAATGCACGGAATGTGGCTACAAGTTCACACGGCAGGTACGATGCGGCACTCGTGGCCTGGCTTACGGCACATTTAAGAAATAGGAATTTTGTGTTTGTGTGGGCATAGCCTGACTCCCAAGCTTTTCAAATCCCCTCTCAATGCCTTTTCTTTCTCCTTCTTGCAATTCCTTTTTCCTTCTTCCCTCTCCCTACGGTATCTGCATTGATTCCCCCCTTCATCTGAGGAAAGGGGTGGCCAACCTGTGGCCCTCTGTCTATTTTCATGTGGCCCTCGGCTTCTGCAAGTGCCTAGCAGATGGGAAACTTGGGGTGGGAACTGGGGCAGGAGGTGAGAGAGACAAGAGGGTGGCTCTGTTCACTTTTCTCTTGGGTCCCTGCCCAACACTTATATGTGGCCCCCAAGAGATTATCCTTCATGGAGTGTGGCCCTTGACAGGAAGAGGAAAAGAGAATTCTCCTCTGCCTTAGGACGACTAAACACTATCAAAAGTTGACCCCCTTGAGAACCACTGGCCCTCCATAAAGCACTCTGTTGTCCAGAGACCTTCACACATTTTGTCATCCTCACCCCAAACCCGTAAAGTCTCAGATGCACGGCTGAGGCAGACCTGCTTGAGGCAACTCCGCTCAGCCCCTGCCTTGCCTCGTTGCCCAGCAGTGCATCTGTTACCGCCAGAAGGGGCCCTTAGCTGCTCTTCCCCGCTTCCGTTTGTGGGCTCTGGGTTCCGACATGCCAACCGTCTCTCCTCCTGCTCTCTCGAAGGCCCACTTGAGGCGCCACATGGAGATCCACGACCGGGTGGAGAACTACAACCCCCGCCAGAGGAAGCTGCGGAACCTGATCATCGAGGACGAGAAGGCCGTGGTGGTGGCCCTGCAGCCCCCTCACGCTCTGGAGGGGGGCTCTGCCGAGGAAGTCGCGGCAGAGTCGCTCGCCCACGGCTCCCTGAGCGAGGAGTTCCCTGTACAGAGACTCTCTTCGAATGAGAACTTTGGTCCCCCGGATGTGATCGAACAGTCGCTGATCATTACCATCCCAGATGACTGTGAGACGTAGCGTTGTGCCCCTATTGTAAAGCCCCATCCCCAATAAAGGAGAGTAATTAAAAAAGAAAACCCGAACTTAAATTACATCCATACTCTGAACATAATGCAGTGTGCAATAATGGCCCAAGTGCCACTAAAATTTCTACATTAGATCCTTCCCTTGCTCGGGTGACAGAACCTCTTCTCCCTTCCTTCGCTGCAGTGGAGTGAAAAAGAATCTGTCACCCCCACAGCTCAAACCATTGTTGATCAATTGCCTGGGACGGGGAAATGGTGGGGGTGGGGTGTTATTTCCTCATCAGCCATGAGCCCCTGGAGTTCTTTGTGTGTGGATTAGGTTTCTCTGGCCTTACTCCCATCAAGGGATGGGGAAGAAACTTGATTCAGTTCACACTAATCTGATCTGTATTTTATGAAACGATACAGAAACTGAAACCCAGCCGGCCTTGGATGTTCCCACTCCTCCAAATCTTGCAATGCAGTCCTCCAGCCAAGCAGTGTGTTCAAAAATGCATGTAAGTGCTTAGATCGATGGAAATAACTTGCAAAAGTGCATTGTATTAGGGAAATCGTTTTGCAGGAAAATATGTATCTTAGCAAAATTGCATACAAAGAAGTATACACGGTATGAATCGTAGAACAGAATCAGAATTTGTAGTGTTTTGCGTTTTGTGCCGGGGTTACATTCTGGGGATCGTTCGCATGTGCAAAAACATGTACAGTGGAACCTTGGTTCTCGTACTTAATCTGTTCGACTCCCGAAACGTTCGACAACCAAGGCACGGCTTCCAATTTGCGCAGGTGCCCCGGAAACAATAGCCAACAGCTGCATCGGATGTTCGGCTGCCAAAAAACATTCAGAAACTGGAACACTTACTTCAGGGTTTTCGGCGTTCGGGAGCCGATTTGTTCGTCAATTAAGCCGTTCGAGAACCATGGTTCCATTGTATGCCCCAATTACCCTCATGCAACCATCTTTACCTTTCAAGCAAAGCAGAGAGAGCTCTGGGATGCTCCTGTGGGGCTATCTGGATTCCCAGAAAATCTCCTGAGAGCATCCCAGAGCCTGGTAAGCAAGGCTTTTAAAAACTCTCCGCTCCAGGAAAACCTGGTGCAAGAGGAGCTTTTAAACTCTCTGCCTTCCCTGTGCTTAATCTGTGGGATTTCAACCAGCCGGCTTTCAAATTGTGTAAGTTAATTGCACACAATTGTACTGTATGAAGGCAAATTGCACTAGAATTCACAAGGATTCCTTTTGTAAAAGGAAGGGGGGGAAATGGTGTGGAATTGTACAGAACGGAACATAAGACCGGAAAAACGTGAAACCGAGAAGGCGAAGCCCATCTCGCCTTGGCCGCCTGACCTTCCCGCCTCTCAGCCTGCTGCGTTCACCCTCTTTGTGTAGCTCTGAATGGACATCTGGAAGTGTTGGTTGGTGTTGAGATGGGAGTGGAAGAGGATGACGTAGGCCTTGGGGGCGAAGTAGCCCCCAAAGATCCCGGCGAGGGTGGCGAGGAGGGTGGCGATGTGGATAGCCGCCAGGTACTTGCCCTTGTAGATGCTCGCGGCGGTGGTGTACGTGATGATGCAGACGAAGTAGATGAGGTTGCTGAACGTGATGCACTTGGCTTCGTTGTAGCTGTTGGGAAGGTCCTTCCCCGTGTAGCTGATGGTGAAGCAAGCCAAGCCCAGCAGGCTGTTGAAGATCATCCAGAAAACGGGGATCACCGTGTTGCCCCGGCCGCACTCCAGGAGAATCAGCTCCTCAAAGGCCTCGTAGTTCTTGTAGGGGGCCGGTGGGCCGATGCTGAGGGAAGTGAGGACCATCATGCCTTGCAGCCCAGTGAGGGCTCCTATGAGCAGGCCGGAGCCGTGGTACCTCTGCCAGGCCCCATACAGGCCTGGAGCCCTGGCCACCATCTTGAAGATGATGACGATCTGCACCGAGCGCGCTGCCATGCACGAGAGGCACCCGGTGAGGCAGGTGCTGTACACCGACAACCTCAGAAGGCAGGCAAAGTGCCCTGGGGCCCCGAAGAAGGAGTAGAGGCTGAGGCAGGCGCAGGCCAGGAAGCCCAGCATGGCGAAGCACATCCAACCGCCGGCCGACTTCACAACGGGCGTGTGGCGGTTTCGCGCGAAGACGCCCGCGGTTCCGGCCACGAGAAGTAGCAGGAGGGTGTTGGCTGCCAACAGGGCCGCAGAGACGGGGTCGTCCCACAGCAGGTAGACGACGGTGCGGTCGAAGCAGGCTTCGCTTCTGCCAGGCGCCCACTGGTCCTTCCGGCACTTCTGGCAGCTGTACGGATCTGTGGGGCGGCAGGGCAAGTCAGCGGAGGCAACTGGAAACCACGTTCCCCCCTCCCCAGGGGATCTCTGGGGGGCAGCCAACAGAAGAGCCGCTGCAGTGTAGTGGTTAGAGCAGGCATCTCCAAACTCGGCCCTCCAGCTGTGTTGGGACTACAATTCCCATCATCCCAAGCTAACAGGACCAGTGGTCAGGGATGATGGGAATTGTAGTCACAAAACAGCTGGAGGGCCGAGTTTGGGGATGCCTGGGTTAGAGAGTTGGACTACGAGGACCTGTGAGACCAGGGTTCAAATCTCCGCTCAGCCAGGATGCTCTAGCTGGGTGCGACCTTGGGCCAGCCGCTGCCTCTCAGCCTAACCTCCCTCGCAGGGTTGTTGTGGTCAAAGGAGGAGGAGCAGCAGAATAATGTCTACACCACCTTGAGGTGCTTGGAGAAAAGCCTAAGATACAAATGCAATAACTAGCTGGGATAGCTCAGCTGGAAGAACACGAGACTCTTAATCTCAGCGTCGTGGGTCTGAGCCCCACGCTGGGCAAAAGATTCCTGCATTGCAGGGGGTTGGACTAGATGACCTTTGTGGCCCCTTCCAGTTCTATGATTCTGTGAAATAATTAATCCTGGATTCCCTGCTATAAGAATGTTGCCTTTCCTCCAATCAACACAGCTCAGCTTTAGTGCACCTATATGCTGCAACGCCTCACCGTCTGTGTGTGTTGCACTCTGGAAGTGCTCTCCTAATATCACAGCATGCAAGAGTGCTATTAGGGGGTGGCCCTGGGTCTTTGGCACTCATCCCTGCATCTCTTGAACTCATCCCCTTCCTTTCCCCCCCAACTTCTAGACCTCGCCTACCCACCGTTTTAGTTCGCTCAGGGTCCTAAAAGTGCACCCGCTCCTACAAATTGGCGGCAAATGGGTGGACCCTCCAGAGACAGTTACAAGCATCTAAAACCAGTCACAATTAGAAATAAATCGAAAAGCAACTAAAAACGCATCTGAAGCACATTCTCTCCCTAAGGCCTGTAGGTTTTTTTTAGGTCTGCTGGACATTGTATCTTTGTGAAGGGGTGAACTATGGTGCCCAGAATTCCCCGAGGGAAAGAATGTGCTTTAAAGGTATACCGGGTACAAAACTCTCTCTCTCTTTGCCACTGCCATCACCCCCCAGGCTAGCATGAGCTAACCCTCTGTGGCTCCAGCACATTTCCATGTTTCTCCATCCCTCCGAGTGCTTTGCAAGAGAGCTTCCTGCTTCTGGTCACGGGCCGCTTGGCCAAGGCTTCCTCCTAGAGGATGCAGGTGAGACCACAAACCCTGGCCCCAAACCGCAAAAGCTCAGGAACATCATGCAAGGCTTGGGCTTCGGGTTTAGGAAGCCATGTGACCCTGGAGGCGTTGGCCCTGTGGGGAGACAGCAAAGGGGCAGAGCCAGCCTGAACCCAGGGAGGCCGTGGGTTTAAGAGGCAGGAGGCAGAAGAGTTGAATCACCTCTGCCTGCCTGCTTCTGACTCTGGTGCTGGCCTGGCCTTGCCCTGCCTGCGGACAATTCACTCACCGCTTCTGTTCAGGAAGGTTCCTGGAGAGCAGCCCACGCAGTGGAAACAGCACTGGTGCATGCCCTGTTGCACCTTCTGCTCCCCCATGCCGCATTCCTTGGAGCACACGGAGACAGGGACCTGGGCGGGAGGAGGAGCGTTGGTGTCAAGGGGTGTGGGTAGACCCAAAGTGCCCCCGTGAGCCGATGCTACAATCCCCCTGTAGTAGAATGGGTTGCTCGCTCCCATTTTTCCCTGGCGAGGGGAATTCCAGGTAGACCAATGTCATGGGTGGTGGCTAGATCTCAACAGTAAGAATCTTCCCTGGGTGTATGAGCCTCCCGTTCCTCCTCCATGTGTGCCTCCTTACCTGATTATCCTCTGTGCGCCACAGCAGCCTGTCCTTGTGGATGCTCAGGCAGTCCGGGTTCCTGTCAAAGGAGCCCACCACAGTGTAGTTCCACTCCTGCCCAGCCCATGTCCACAAGACCAGGTCGTAGCCAACCAAGGGGTCCCCATTGGCATCAAAATAAATCTGTCTGTGGTTCAGGCTGAAGTTCACCCGCTTCACTTCCTTCAGGAGCTGCAGCAGACAGACAGACAGACAGACAGACAGACAGAATAATCCAGCCAACCCTAACCTGATGCCCTTCAGATGTTCTGGACTACAACTCAAGTCAGCCCCAGTACAGTACATTTCGTCTGGTGAAGTGTTCTGGAGAACTCTAGAGCTTGCCATGTTCTTGTGGGTTAGTCCAAAGGTATTACCAAACTCTGGGCTTGGGGGTATTTTCCAGAGTTTCCCTGGGGAGAAGGAATTAACTGTTAAACCAGTTTTAAGTCTGCAGTGTGGAAACGGCCCATGTTTAAAATCGAATGCACGGGGCCTTGTTTTGCTGGAAGACCCCCAAGCTGGCTGAACCAAATGGTCCCATTCCCTGGAGGAACTCCCCTTCCATTTTTTTGATCCTGAAAACTCGCCATGGATTCTGCAAACCTCCGCACCCCAAACCCGAACTCTTTAATTAGACAGGGTTTGTGAGCAGGAAAAGGGAGGGGAAAGGGCAAGAGATCCAGGGCCCAGTGCAAGTGACTTGGGAGCTGCTGTCTCCTGGGTCACCCTCTAACAAGATGAATCATAGAGTTGGAAGGGACCCTTGAGGTTCATCTAGTCTAACCCCCTGCAGTGAAGGAATATTTTGCCCAACATGGGGCTCAAACCCATGCCCCCGAGATTAAGAGTCTCATGCTCTACCATGTGAGCTATCCCAGCTCACATACCCCCGATGCCCATCAGAGCATGCTCAGCTTGAGAGATGGTGTAGCATAGGCGCTAAGAGTATATAATGCAGAGAAATCTCAGCTGTTATTCTGATTTTCTTTGGCTTCCTGGAATCCCAGGAAAGCACAGAGCAGGGATAAGCAGTGTGGCACCCTACAGATGTTGCAGCCTTCGTGTTCCATGAATCCTGCTGGCTGGGACTGATGAGAGCTGGAGTTGAGCAATATCTGTAAAGCCACAGGCTAGGCACCCCTGGTTGGCACAGTGTCTCCTGCTTTTTCCATGGAGAGACCCCACTCTTACCGCAGCAGGAATGCCATTTGGCACTGTCCCTGCCGGATAAATGCAGAGAGAGAGAGAGAGAGAGAGAGAGAGAGAGAGAGAGAGAGATGGGGAGGTTTACCTGCCACGGATAGACAGTGCCCTTATGGCACACACCAGTTTGGCAGCCCAGCAGACGGTGGAGGGCATGCGCCATGACATACACCGCCGAATACACATTAAACGCCCCTTGTGTGTCGTAGGGCGATGGCTCCTGCCTGTCGGGCAGCTTGCGGAACCGGGAGAATCGCTGGGCGCACTTTTCCTTGCAATTCCGACACGAGGCAGCGTCGCCCCCGTGCTCCAGGTGGGCACCCACTTCCTCTGATGCGGCAAAAGCTGCTTCAAATGCTTTCATCCCCGAGAGGCGTGCCTGCTGGACGGTTACCCCGAGGACCGTGCCGATGCCCTGAATGCCGGGGATCTTCCAGATTTCCGTGGCCAAGGACCAGTCCTCCGTGCCCAGCCACACCTTCCCGGTCACGTTCTGCCGGGCGGCCTCCTGGAGGAACGGGAGGGCGCTGCGCTTGTTGGCGAAGATGGTCACCACATTGGCGGCAGAAGCCACCACCTGCAGGACCATGTGGGCCACCTCTGCACTGCTGGCGGGGATGACACCCTGGTAGGCAAAGCAGATGCCCTCCTGGGGGGCCGCTTCGTGCAGCATCTGCAGGCCTTGGAGCCCGTAGTTGTTGTCGCTGCCCACCACCGCGACCCAGGTCCACCCGAAAGTCTTCAGCAGGCGCACCATGACGTCCACCTGCACCTGGTCGCTGGGGATGGTGCGCAGGAAGGAAGGGAAGGCCCGCTTGTCGCTGAGCATCTTACTGGAGGCTTCATAGCTGACCTGGGAAGAGAGAGGGCAAGGCAGGAAGGAGGCAACTGCTCTTGATATACATCGGGTCCTCCAGATGTTGCTGAAGTTTAACTCCCAACAGCAACCCCTTCTCTGTTCCCAGCATGGGCAGAGATGATGGGAGCAACAGCTGCAGGGCCACAGACATCCCCTCACCCCTGATGCAGCTGGATGGGGAGATGGAAACAGTTCTGTGAGTTGGAAGGGAACCCCAAGGCTCATCTAGTCCAACCCCCTGCAAACCAGGAACAGCAGCTAAAGAATCCCTTGACAATTGGCCATCCGCCTTCTGTTGGAAAACCTACAAGGAAAGAGAGTCCGCCACCTTCCGAAGGAGTCCATTCCTTCGTCAAACAGCTCTCAACCTCGGAAAGTTCTTCCTGATTTTTAGCTGGCACCTCCTTCCTTGTCATTTGAATCCATGAGTTCTGTTCCTGCCCTCTGGAGCAGCAGAAAACAAGCTACATCACTGACGGAAACAGAGCCACCGATGGGATGTGTGTCTCCTAGCTAGCAGCCACCAGTCATACTGGGCTCCTCAGATGTCTTTTATCGTCAGTCCGAGGCTCCCTCTGCTTAAATTCACCGCCCTTGCCCTCCCCAACATTTCCTGAAGGCTCTCTTCTGCCTAATTTACGCTTTCACAGACATGATCCGGCAGGAACATATCCCCAACACAACTTCCCAGTGGACTGCATTGCGTTTACTTTGCAGTGACCTCTCCTGCACCAGCAAAGAGGGTAATTTGCTTTGGGGGAAGATGTGTGAGAAAAATAAGGCAGAATCACAGAATTGGAAGGGACTCCAAGGCCCATCTGGCCCAACCCCCTGCAATGCAGGAATCTCAACGAGATAGTTGTGAAACATGCTATCAACAGCCTAAAACAGAGACCAGGAAGAGCAGTCTGGCACCAACCCCCTGACATCTCTGGGCAGCTGCTGGTGCCTGTTCTTGCCCACCCCCCAATAATTTTCTTCATTCCTGGGCCTGGCTATGCTGACTGTGGCTGATGGGGAAGCTGTAGTCCTGGAGAAAGCACAGAGTGGGAGATGGCTCTCCTAATCCACCAAGTCCCACCGCTCTTCGGGGGCTTACCTCTGGCATGCAGAAGACGCCCAGCAGACTGGCTGTCGTGAAAGCATTCTCACTGGTGTCTGGCCCGATGACGCCCACAACCTTGGGCAGGGAGTGGGTGTAGTTGGCAGCCACCATCAGCTGCCGGGCACCGCAGCAGCCCTCTCCGCCACCCTGGGAGAGGAGGCTCAGCGTGGCGTACATGTTGGACGATGCCGAGCAGGTGTCGTAGATCTCGTACCCCAGCGTGACGTTGGGCAGGAGGCGGCTGGAGTTGTTGATTTCCTCCACCCCGAGCCGCATGGCCTGGACCAGGTAGTAGCCGTGGTAACGCGCGTCGTACATGCTGCAGAAACAGAGAAAAGACACAGGAGAAGGTGGAACTAAAAGATGGGGGGGGGGGAATCCCAAGTGGGACAGCAGCAAAATATTGCATGGTAGACTGCTCCTATGCAACAGGCTCCATTATGATACTCAATTCCATGCCCTCCCTCCTGGTTTCCTGCCCGTAACCCTGAATTTGTCAGCATCTTCTTTTTTATTTCTCTCTCTTTATCTTTCTTATTTCTTTTTGGTTAACTCTATATTTATGTTCTGTGAGGGATGGAAGAGGAAAGGCCCTGTGTGAGAGGCAAGGGAGAGAGGATCTCCCAGGGTGGGAGGCTGGGGGAAGAGCCCAGGTGAGAGCTGGGATGATTTATATCCCTTGGTGTGCATTAAGAGTACTGTAAATATATAACGTTGATAGAGGTTTCTTCTTCTTCTTCTTCTTCTTCTTCTTCTTCTTCTTCTTCTTCTTCTCATCCTCCTCCTTCATTTTCTTTTCTTATGCTCGCTCTTTCTTATTTTTACTCTGTTTTGCTTTTACTGCATTCTAAAACTTTTAATAATGACTATAAAACACAAACTATAAAAACCAATATTGAACCGTAAAATAAAACGGTCAAACAAATAAAACGAAACATAGATTGGTTGCAAAAAAAGAAAAGTGTTCCGTTCTCACTGGGCTGCTTAGAGAGTTGTCCCCCTTACAGTAGTTCCCCGCTCCTCCTTGCCTGCTGATACTTGTCTTATTATGATCTCCAGAAACTGCTTTAGTCGAGTCATTGGTTCACCTGGTTCAAGATTCCCTGCAAGGTGTGGCAGCAGCTCTCTGGGGCTGCAGATGGGGGTCTCTCCCAGCCCTTGAGATGGTGAGGATTGAACCTGGAGGACCTTCTACTCTGCCCCTGAGCCACAGCCCTTCTTGTGCCCTGGTGGCACTGTTTTGATTGCATAAGCAATGGCACTCACAGCCTCCAACTTTGGAGCTGTTGATTCATTTATGCAGCTTCTTTGGGGAAAATTGAATAGGAATTTCCAGTCCCCTTCATCTCTTATAAAACTGGAGGAAGCTGGAGGGTCAGGGATCCATTGCACATAACTTTGTCCCATGTATGTTACTAGTTGACACAAGACACTGTTTCAAAGGAGATTGGATAAAATCCATGGAAGAGGTGGGGTCGATCAATGACCGTGAGCCATGATGGCTGTACAGAACCCTCCATATTCCAAAGGGGAATAGTCCTGGCTACCTTGGAGCAAGCACAGCATAGCACTTGTGAATGGCTTTTCAGCTGAACTGCCTCTCAGAGGCACAAAAGAAAAAATGACAGCTTAGAAAATATCAAAACTGATTAACCATCCAGTGAAACACAATAGCTGATCACAAATAAGTAGATGTCTTACCAATACAAGCCTGGTGTGTGTGTTGGAGGATGGGGAGAAACGGTGTTAAGCTGACTGTGAGTCCACATTGGAAGGGGCCTGTCCGCAGCTCCTTAGAAAAAGTCTAGAGGACGGGTGCCACCACACACAAGGCTCTGCTGCCTGTAATGCTACTTCTGCTTGTGCAGGATGGTGGGATAGCAAGTAGAGGAGCCTCACTTGAAGGTATAAGCATGTCTATGGGAGATGTTCCTTCAAGCACTTGACGGTGGAGAAGTTACTTTGGTATTTGGCGTTTTCATTTGCTCTTTTGCCAGGATTAAACATAGCTTGGGACCACATGCTTCCCAAACCTGCATCCTACATAGGAAGGTGACTTATCAGACCACTGCCCCATCAGACCATCTAGCTCAGTGTGGTTTACACTGACTGGCAGAAACTCTCCAGGGTTTCAGGCAGGGGTCTCTCCCCACCCTACTTGGAGATGCCATTGGGAATTGAACCTGAGACCCTCTACACGCAAAGCACTGAGCTATGTCACCTCTCACTTACCTGTCACAGATGGCAACTTCTGGCTTAGTTTTCTGGCGGTTGGTGATGTTACTCCGGTGAATTTGAAACAGCCCCGCAAGGGTATAATCTCCATCCAGCCTCAGCGGGGAAGAAATCCCCTGGTTTAGGCTCCTGCTGGCACAGCAACAGAAGCCCAAAAGCAGCAAATACGAAAAGGGTGGGGGAGAGAGACTCATCCTGAACGGACCAGGGGAAGTCACTGTCGCAGTCAAGGGCACTCTGCTTTTTGGGAAGGAGGAATACTGGGGCTAGTGTCCCTGAATCACCTGGGATCATTTGCATAACCCTTGCACACCTGTAAAATACCTCACAGCAGAGGGCAAGATATACATACACAGGAAACTTTCCTGGAGCGGGGAGGCAGCAGGATGCAAGCCGAAAACCAAATTGTGGGGTTTAATTTTCCTAACAGATTCCACAGGAGAGTTGAAGTAAAATGTGCTGTCTCCTCCTGGGCTCCTTGTGGAATAAAATTAGACCCTATAAACACTTGCAACACTCCTCATGCCCTCTCTGTTACGATCACGTTGACTACATCATGTAGGAATGGATGCACTAGCGGCCTGTGCAAGTCTCTAGTCCTCAGCTGCTAAAAAAAAAACCCCAAAGCAACCAAAAGGAATATATCATGAAAGAAAAAGATTGAAATCTTTTGAAAGATTGAAATGAAAGAAGAGGAAGCAGCTGTGTTTTGACATCTCCACTGCCACGCTGTTACAATGCCTGGCTTTTTGGAAATAATTGGCACTTCCCCCATGCACGGGTCTATCACTGGACTGTGCTGCTCCATGTCTGTATGATGACATCCTCATCCAAATGCTGGCCTGTATTATTTCCCCATTTAATCCAGATTATGGCTTCCATGGAAAATCCAATAAGGAAAGAAAATATATGCAGAAACAGTGAATCTTTATTAAAAGAGGAGAAAATGGGGATCCCCATGGTGGGGGAGAACATGGGATGGTATTAAAACAAAATAAAAAAATTCCTTCCAGTAGCACCTTAGAGACCAACTAAGTTTGTTCTTGGTATGAGCTTTCGTGTGCATGCACACTTCTTCAGATGGTATTTTTGATGATGACACTTTGCTTTGCAGAATTTCAAATGGTATATTTTGTTAAACACATAATACAGGTGAATGGTTAATCTTGCTCAGTATTGTCCACATTGACTTCCAGCAACACTCTGGGGTTTCAGGCAGGGTTCATTCTCAGCACCACCTGGAGATGCTAATGGTGAACCTGGGATTTCCTGGATGCAAGGCAGATGCTCTGCCACTGAGTTATGGCTCTTTCCTTTAATTCTTAAAACTCTATAATCAGGACAAATATTTGTAGAAATGAACCAAACCAGCTGGTGATACTCCAAATAGATCCATTGGAACGAATGGATGTGGCATTGATTTCAGTGGTCTGCTCTGAGTAAAACTCAGCTGGATGAAATCCCAGTATTGGGGAGAGTGCAATGATTTCCATTGCTCTGCCCATTTCCATCATGTGTAAATCCCACCACACTTTCCTTCCTTCCCTGGAAGAACAGCTTTGGGAAGGAGGGAAGTTTCAGCAGGGAATGAATGAAGAGGTAACCCTTGTCCCACCTGACACTGGGCCCTATCCAGCTATGCTCTACACAAAGTAGATAGACCCGTTGAAATTAATGGACCTCAGTTTGTCATGGCCATGACTTTCAATGGATCTTCTTTGAGTGGGACTCTCAATGGATACAACAGATTATTCTCTTCCACTTGAGTGGAATTGCTTTCTGTTTGCTGAAGCCCTTGGAGTGGCCACTGATTAGCCTGATCCAGGAGGGCTTTCCTTATGTTGTTATTTGATGTCATCGTGGTGCAAAAACATGCATGAATCTGGGCACCACCAATTATGGATCTTCTGTTTTTTGCAGGGGATCCCTTCAAAACCAGTAAAATCACAGAAAAACGTCTGTGCCCAAACTGAAGTGTAACAATCAGAGACCCCGAGCCTCATGACACCACATAAATCGTGGTCTACATCAAGGCAGTGCTAAAAAGTGGCAAGTGGCAGTGCCAAAAAGTACCAGTCTGGGGACTGGTTCAGTCGTTGTAGCTGGTTGTTCTCTGTAAAATTTGTGGCGAATTCAAAGAGTAATCCCATTATTATTTCTTGGATCCAACTTCTGCATTGCAATGAGGTTGGACTAGATGACCCTTGGGGGTCCCTCCCAACTCTACAATTCTATGTGGCCATTTGTTTAGCCTGCCTTCGTTTATTTTATTGTGTTTTGCTTTTATTACGTATTTTATTATGCTATCGCGTTTCTACTGTTGGCCGCCTCCAGCCCGTTTGTGGAAAGGCGGGAAATACATTTAAACAAAACAAAACACAGCTGGGGAAAAACCTTACAACGTCTCCCACGATTTGCCTAGCTACCTTTCAATTCCAACCTCAAATAAAAAAGGCTATTGCCCCGGAAATCTAAATGATGGGCTCCTCTAATTTCAGGTGCTCCTTCTTAACTCTGCGAGGCAATCATATGACGTCACGACGTTCCGAAACACGAAGCCGCTCTACACGTTCCTGTCTCTATCGTCGTTTCCCGGCTAGCGAAAGGACGCGCATGCGCGCTACCGGTCGCTTCGGAGACGCCGGACGCCGCCGAGGTGAGGTGTGGGAATGGCGAACCGCCGCTTGAACCCGGCCAGCCTCCTCCGGCGGCAGAGGAGCCGGCGCCGGCGCCGAAAAGCGGCTCTGCAGTCTCCGCCTGCCCCGCCGGCGAAGAAGTTCCACCGGGAGCCCGACGCCCTGCAGCGCGACGCCCGCGAGTTCGCCCGCGGCCTCCTCTCCGCGCGGCCATCGCAACCGCCGCCAACGGACGAAGAAGCCTCGGCTGAGGGAGAGATACTGACGGCCGTCGAGGCCAAGGAAGGCAGAGCCTTTCTGCTCCTGCCTCAGGGACAGGTGAGCGCGAGGAGGGCGTGGCTATGCAAATACAGGACGCGCGCGGGTCCCCCTCCGCCGTTGGAGGCGTTACCAAATAAGGGAAGGGCGTGGTTTGGGAGTAGAACGGTCGTACTTATGCAAATACTGCCCACCGACTCCAATTTATGGGGTTGGGCTAGCTGTTTGAGGTGCTGCCGCTCAGGGAAAGGGCGTGGCCAGGAAACACAAGAGGCGTGATTATGCAAATACAGAGAATGGACTCCCACTCAATGGGTTTGCCATTGGGGGGAATAGCTGTAAGGTATAGGCCTGCAACTTACACGGAGTTTGCGCCTAAAGCCAAATCACCTCTGATCGAAACCCATTTGGTTTCATGGTGGATGGGATTGCCATAGTCATTTGTCCTGGAACCCTGCCCCCTTTCTGCCTCCTTTTAATCTTTTTATTTAAAAAATTATGAATGTGCACAAGATAAATGTGCATAAGTTGCAAGCTTACTGTACAAGGAAGGACATGCCTTTAGGGAGGTGACTAGGTAGCAGAAGGGGCAGGGGGAAGTGGGCAGGTAGATATGGAAGGGCTGTACTGGTAGAGTATCTGTCTTGCATGCAGAAGGGCTCCTATCTCAAGCCTCGAAAAGTCATTGTGTAGAATAGATAATTTGGAGCTAAGTGGACCAATGGACTGAGTGATTATAAGTCAGCTTCATATTTCAGTCAGGCCTATATTCAGAACCATGCAGAATAGAATCTAACTTTGGTTTTAGCAGAAGGATTGTAGCTCAATGGTTATCTGCTTTTCGTGCAGAAGGTCGTCGCTTCAGTCCCAGGTGGCATCTCCAGATAGGGCTGAGCGAGAATATCTGTCAGAAACTTTGGAGAGCTTTATCATTGCAGACAGTAATAATCTAGATGGACCAATGGTCTGACTTGGTATAGGGCAATTAGTCCAGCAGTACTTGGAGGACCTGTATCCAGCAGATGATATAATTCACCTTGAGACCCCAGAGTGGGTTACACCATTAAAATGTAATATTAAAAACAGCCTGGGACAACTTCTCAGGGTAATGTTAAAAGGGGCAGCCAACATTTAGGTATTAGTTTGCTTATTTACAGTAGTTATTTTGTACCTGTCAGGCACTGACATTCACTGGCAAGTGTTCCCTGACGTGCCTGTATGGCTCTGTACGGGTGTTTGGGTTCAACATCGTTCCAGATCAGCCCCCGTATCACCTCTTCTCCCCCTACTCCCATTGTGCTCTCACCATCGAAGCAGTGGCTTATAAGGAGCCAGAAAAATCTGGGAAGGAAATGAAAGCAGAGGCAAAGTCCATCCTCCGAGCACACCTTGTGCCCCGAGGTAAGTAGGAATGGTGAGTGGGCCCTGAACTTGTTGTTCCTGTGAGAGGGTGATCTTGGATGTTTGAAGAATATGATGTGCTTTGTGCCTATCGGGGATCAGATTGTGAAAAATGGCTTTTGTGGACAGGCTGTCTAGTGTGTGTTTATATATACCCATGTGCATCCCTTGAAATGCTTTTGGAGTTTCTGTGTACAGAATGGATATCTTTCATGGGCATGATTTTGACCTGTGGCCCTTTGCCACAGACAGGTCATTTTGCTGTTTTCTGTTGCTGAGTCTAGTTAGGGGGAAAGGCTGAATACAAATAAACAATAATTCTCATCCAGCAGCTCTCTTTTTCAGCCTAACGCTGTTCACAGGGTGGTTTTGTTTGTTACCTGAAATATTTTATATTGCTTTTTCACAAGCTGTGTTTAGTATTTTACACTAAAAGAAATGCAACATGTACACAAAAACCAGCCGTTTATAAATCATGATAAATACACAAGTAAGACAAAACAGCCACAGAAAATTTAAGTCCTCATTGAAAACATGCAGAATTTGCAGACTTCTAAAAAAAACAGCTGTGTTAGTGCTTCCCTAACCTCTTCTGGAAGAAGGTTCCAGAGTTTGGGGCCTGTTGCTAATAAAGGCCAAACCCAGGCTGCTAATGTCCGAACCTGTTGAATGGTAGGAACAGAGAACAAGACTGAGTAAACCACAGTTTGGTAGCTGCCTTATTGTGAGAATAGCTCTGTGTGTGTATGCTTCGCTTCCCTGTGCTCTGTAGAAAAAGCTCATGTGCAAATGTGAAGGCTTCCAGGACCGAGGCAGACTCCATTGGAGGCCATGCAGAACCACTGCAATTATTTTGGTTTTCTGTCCTTATCACAATGGCCTTGAAGCATGATGAGGGCCAAGCAGGAGGCTTACTGTCTCATTTGTGGTTTCATCCTTTGTCTTTCCAGAAGCAAGATGCAAACTGATGAAAGACTTCATTCCTCAGTGTTCCATGATTTTGTTGGAGCGTCTGGATACTACAGCGACTAGGTTCATTCACAGCTACTCAAATTTCTCTCACATATTCATAGCAAAGGTGAGTTCCTTCTTTCCTCTGAGTTTTCGCAGAACTGATTCAGGATGGCCAGGATATACTGCAAGACCTGGCGTCATGTGTTCAATCCCCATAAGCAGGGCCTCTACTTAATCCTCTTGAATTTGAGTAGAACCCTCTGTCTGGTGGGGGACCCTGATAAAGCAAGATTACACAAGGGAAGGTCAAGGACTTGGTGGGGGTGTGATGCACGCGAAAACATGCCCTCCTCTACAGTTTGAGCATTCACACCTGAAGTCTGAAGACACCCACTAATGAAAAATGCTGACTGTGGCCAATATCAAATTTCTGTTTGGGTTAATTACATGGATTTCAATTGAGCTGCGTTGGTCCTGGGACTTGGGTATCCTTTCGTAGATGCTTGGGTTTCCTTTTAGGCCTCTTGTGGGGATGAAGCTGCTCTGCCGGGCAATCAAGGTTTCCTTTGTGTTAACGTTTCCTGGATTTGGGGCCTTTTAACTTATCCTACTCTTAGGCCTGAACTCCACACTTTGTTGGCAATGGATATCTCTGCTTTTTAGGTGTTGACAATTAGCCAAATACTTGCTAGCTAAGGCCAATTTGCAGTGAACATTAAGAACCCTGCTGGATTCATCCAAAAGTCCATCTGATCCAGCATCCTGCTCTCCACAGGGGCCTCTCAGATGCCTCTGTGAAGCCCACAAACTAGTTACGAAGCCAAATGCCCCTTGAACCTGCTATTCCCTAGCTGTTAGTATTCAGAGGGATGCTGCCTCTGAAGTTGGGGGTTCTTAATACCTGCTAATGGACATACAGTCTAGTCTGCCTTTTTTTTTTTTTAATGGATGAAACCACCTTCAGACAAATGCCTTCTCATTCTTTGAGACAGAAGGCTCCCAGTTTCATTCCAGAGGATACAGTGCTCGCTTCTGTTGGTGTTGGGAAGCAGGACCCCCGGAGTGGCTTGCTGATGTCGGAAACCACATTGTCAGCAGTTGAAGAGTTAGTCCAAGCGTGCCAAGGTGAGTAGCTTAAAGCTAACGTGAGCAAGGGTGAAGTGCAGCTGTAACCTAAATGGAGCAGTGCTTGTATCTGAAGACTTGTTAAATAAAAATGAAGCCAATGGGGCCCTCCTTTGTCCACAGAGAAAGAACTGTGCCAAGCTGTATTCTCTGATTCTAAGATTGGAGGGAGAATCTGTTTCTGCTTGGCCTTTTTTTATTGAAAAAAGATGTTGGTCATGTTAACCTCCTGTGAGATTTCATGTAGCTGTGCCAGTTGTGTCTGTAAGTTCTTATTCTTGAATAATCATTTGAGATTGTAACTTCACTGGGGCAGTTATGTTCAGATACTGTGTTTGTGTTTCAGATGAGGATGAAGGCTGCCCTATAGTCTTGGTTTGTGGCCCCAAAAGTGTTGGCAAGTCAACTTTTAACAGATACCTGATTAATACTTTGCTCAACAGGTGAGTTCTCTGGTGAAGGCTGCTATGGCTGTTTGCAATGAGAGAGCTTCTTTCTCCCAACTCCTTTCCTATTTTCCTTGGGTCAGGGGTAGCGGGTGCTGTTTTATCTCCTCCCCACCGTGGGCTGTCAGCTCTCTGATCCTTGTCTGGCTATCCTGCCTTTGTTCCTTTTTCCAAAGCAGTCTCTAGGCTTCCAGTTTTGAAGGCCTAGCACTTATAAGCATGCATCTCTTAGATTTTGCAATGCTTCTTAATACCAGCTTCTGGAAACCACAGGAGGGGAGAGTACCCTCCCTTGGTCCTGCATTCTGGTTTGCCACAGGCATCTAGCTGGCCACAGTGAGGAAAGGATGCAGGATTAGATGGACCATTCTGATCCAGCTCAGCTCTTCTGATGTTCTTATAACCATCCTGGTTGCTGACAAGAGCAGGTGGGTGGGGGGCTGCTGATCAGAATATTTAAATTTTTGCTTTAGCTTTAGGCTGGGTTTTCCAGTGATGGCAGTCAAAGACATTCTGTTAACATTTATATCATTTTCCTCTTCTTAATTGTAGCCTTCCCTGCATTGAATTCTTGGACTGTGATCTGGGGCAGCCAGAGTTCACGCCTCCTGGGTGCGTTTCCCTAATTAACGTAACAGAGCCGCTTCTGGGTATGTGCTTTGGAGGCATTTTCAGAGTGATGTGAAATGTCTGGATGCTTGTTCTGAGTGGCTTTATTTGTTTTATTTATTTAACAATAAATGACTGTAAGAAAACCTCTAAGCGGCTTACAAAAATATAAAACAAAATATTAAAGTTATCATTGAAGACAGGTATTGTAAATTATACCAGTGATGATTAAAATCAACAGTAGCTAAAAGTAAATAAAATGCATGTCAACCTACTACAGTGATGGCTAACCTTGACACTCCAGATGTTTTGGGACTACAACTCCCATCATCCCTGACCACTGGTCCTGTTAGCTAGGGATGATGGGAGTTGTAGTTCCAAAACATCTGGAGTGTCAAGGTTAGCCATCACTGACCTACTATGTACCTGAGCAGGCTGGCCTAAACAAAAAAAATTTTAGCACGCGCCAAAAAGAGTGCAGTGAAGGTGCCTCCTGAGGTCAATAGGCAGGGGGTTCCAGAGTGTAGGTGCTGCCAGAAGACCAGTTTTTTACAAGTGCAGAATAAGCATTATTTGGCACTTGTAACAGTGTCAGATCTGCAGATTGAAGTGGCCGACTGGGCATATATATGGGGTAAACTGATCCTGCAAGTAAACTGGTCCCAACCTTAAGGACTTTGTAATAGTAATAATAATTCCTTGAATTTGGCCCTGGAGCAGATTGACAGCCAAGGCATATCTCTGATTGGTTACGTGCTGTTTTATGCTGACAGGGTCTCACTCCCATCAGAAACCGTGCTGCAGCATTCTGTGCTAACAGCAGTTTTTGGATCAAGCACAAAGGAAGCCTCACACAGAATTTACTTCCTGGTTTGAGTGGAGCTTTTCTTGGAGCACCAGCCTTTCCAAAGGGATCAAAACCAAACTAGAGCAATGACCTGCTTTCCCATTAGAGGTTGAGTATAGGGAGAAAGGTCAATTACTTTCTGAACCCCCACCACCCCATTGGGTGGATAAAGTGCTGTTGCAGCTCTTTTCAATATGTGCAGTTCTGTCAATTTCTTCTCCCCTTTTAGGTCCACCATTCACTCACCAGCGTACACCGCGCAAAATGGTTTACTTCGGGGCAGCCAGTTGTGAGCAGGACACTGAAAGATACATTGACACGTTGAAATACGTGTTTAGTGCCTACGAGAGAGATGTTCCTCTGATCATCAACACAATGGGATGGGTGAAAGGTAAGGCTATGGGGAGCATGTGACTTTTTCTGCCGTGGGGTCAACTGGGCGCAAGTTTGAGATCCTATGTTGGCCCAAGGCGCGAGGAAGGTGGGGATGTGGGGACTGTCACTGAGGCCCATCTCTCAAACTCTTTCTTACCTGGCCTTCTCAGTTGACCTATCTCTTGCTTATTCTGTTTCTAGAACCCTAAGCTGTCCAGGGTACTGGTAGCCAATGTTGTTGCTATTCAGTGTAGACCCATTGAAATTAGCGGACATGGCTAACTTTGACCCATCAATTTCAATGCGTCTACTCTGCATAGAACCCTTGACTCTATGCGCCTCCCAAACCCCCAGCCTCTGGCTCTGGGGACTTCACCAGATTTGGAACATGGCTGCAGAGGCAGCACTGGCAACCCAGCAAGGCTAGAACCATGCTTGAAGGGAAGCTGGTATCTGCCCTTCCGTAAAGATCTCGACAAAGTGCACAGCGGGGGTGGGGGGTGGGTGGGAAAGCAAAGTCTTCAATTGCTTTAATACAATATCCCTTCTCTTCTGGAATCTATGCTCAGTTTGGTATTTCTGTTTTTGTTTGCAAAGTCAGCATTTTCTGTGCTTGTTTGGAATTGCAGTACCAAAACTGACTGGCAGAGAGGGAATATGAGGTTGGCCCTGGCCAACTGATATGTTCTTCTCTTTATATCAGTCAAGTATATTCATGTAATTCTGGTTCTAAGCTTAAGATTTCATTAGACCGTCAGATATGTTTCAGAGGTGAGGAATGGCAGGTAGAAGACACAAGGTACTGAAAGTTGGGAAGAAGGAGCTATGCAGGGAACTCATGCCTTGAGCTATCGAGAGTGGAGAATGTGTGTGCATTCCTTTAAGAAGGACCCAAGCTTCTCTCTCTTAATGGCCATAAAAATTGTGACCATGGAGGCAAAGCCTGCTGAAATTGCAGAAGTGTTTGAATTAGGTGGACTTGGGTGCCCTGCAAAACATTTTTCTCTTTCTCCCTCTGGCTCAGCAGCTACAGAGGCCTGAAATGATGAGCTCTTGCTTGATGCAGCAGCTTCATTTTGCACCCTATAACATGTGTTCCGTCCTTTTCATTGAATGCCCACATTCTTGCACTGTTCAGACATGCCCTTGTTTTGTCCCCTGGTTCAAAGGTGCCGGATTGCTCCTTTTGATTGACATAATTCGGCTGCTGGCGCCTAGTCACATCATTCAGATGAGTGCGGAAGACTTCAGGGACATGCCTCAGCTATCCGCAGAGTATGTCCATTGCACTGCTGGCCTGCACACAAGAGGCAAAGCACTCCTCCGGCGCAAGAGCCTGAATGGGATGGAGGGCTCAGAGCAGCAGGGCTTGGCCCAAGTGGGCTTCCACCCTGGCTATCAGTTGCTGTGTGTCCAGCCAGAGTTCCCAGGAGCAGGGAACGCTGGCACTGGGTAAGTGCCACTCAGTGGCATGTGGGGACAGGGGTGGGTGGGGTGGAGAGCAGGACAGGGTAAGGTGATACCTTAAGGCCTTTCCATGACTAGCCTCACTTCGCTGGCACCTCTGCTTGCCTTTGGGAGTCCTTGACCCACTCCTTCTGCATCCCTTCCTGTCTGTCTTGTAATGTATATTACAAGCAAGTCACTAGCAAACTATTGGCTAATAGTGTTCTTGCAGTAACAGCAAAAGAGTATTGTAGCATTTTAAATACTATTTTTGTGTGTGTGTGACACTAGCGGGGGGGGGGGGGACTCTGCATCTCTTCTTGCTCCGCTTGTCAAACCCCACCATATTAACTTCCTAGAGCTTCCCTTTCCCTTCCCATGCACCTACTAAACCCACTTTTCACCATCCCAACCCCATTTCTGTGGCCACTTCTCTTTTCTATTCTGCAGCCCTCCTTTGCGCTGTTCTCACCTTCAGTCCCATGTCCCTCCCCTCCTTGCCCCTCATAAGGCTGGCCAGAGAGTGTGCTTTCCAACCAGTCTTGGATCTATTTCTCATTTTGCTCCTCTAGACGCACCCACAGCAGTGTCCTACGAGACATGGCAATCTTGGCGTACTTGGGCCAGTTGCAGCCCCCAGACGTGGAATCTGTGTTTCCTTTACACAGCCTGATACCCTATCAGGTAAATGTGCCTACGCAGCAGAACTTTGTGTTAGTATTGTCGTTACAGAGGCTTTGTGTAAGCAGCCAATATGCAGTTACCACTTGGGAATTGTTACCCTAAAGACCTTCGGAGGATTCTCTCTGTCCTGCTCTTTCAGCCCAGGCTGCTTTCAGTCCATCCAGCCTGGCATTGTTTTCTCTGGCAGGCAGCAGCTCTCCAAGGTCTCAAGCAGAAGTCTTTCCCCAGCCTGGCTTCCTGACACCCTTTTGAACTTTGAAGATGTGAAGTATCTTGCATGTGCAGAGTATTTACTTTGTCGCAGATCTCTGCCCCCTCCTCCCTCAAGATCCCCAGTAGCTTGTCCCCAGGATTTGGCATCTAGAGGCATTCTTCTGTAAAAAATAAACAGGAATTCCATTCCCGGCTGGTGATGCCAAGCGGTCATTAGCAGATGTAGCCCACATGAATTTGTATAACTGAAACAAAGCAAATTGCTGGTTGAGTTTACGCTCTTGCTTTTTGTTTCCCAGGTACCTTTCAATGCTGTCGCCCTCAGAGTCATACACACAGATGTTGCTCCTGCCCACATCTTGTATTCTGTCAATGCCAACTGGGTTGGCCTCTGCCAATTGCCAGATCAGGTGCCGTGTAACGCAGATGGGCCAGTCTTGTTGACGCACACCCCCATCTGCAATTGCCTGGGCTTTGGTAAGTGTCTTGCATTTGTAGCACCCCTCTCTTCCTGCCCCACCCTAAATCCTTAGTCTTTTGTAAAATGAAAACAGTCCATGATAGGGGGAGTGCTTATCCTTTCCACTGGAAACTGTTCAGAATCAAAAGGGGCAGGAATCCACGGACTTCAGCTGACCTTGGTAGATAGCCAAAATGTATACTTCCCACCCAGCTTGCCCTTTCCCTTGAGAGGGAGGGCCTTGTCTGGCCAGGGCAGGTGATGCAGGACTACACAGACAAATCCCCCCCCCCCCTTTGCTTGTAAGAAGCTGTGTCCCATCTTGCTAAGCTATGTGGGTTGGCTACCACTGTCTGGCTCATGTGCTCTGCCCCCAAAGTGCTCCAAATATTTAAAATATTGTGATTAAAAACCAAGTCATGATTTCTCTTTAGCCCTGAAGTAGGTGTCTAGTTTTTTGCAGAATGTTGCTAAGACATCCAGTGGTAACCTTAGTTGTGCCAGCCTGCTAAGTGGTTCTGGAATACTCAAGGCTGGTTCTTCATATGCCCCTTTCTACAGGAATCGTCCGAGGGGTGGACACAGACAAGAAGCTGTACCACATTCTGACACCAGTAGCGCCACAGAACTTGCGATTTGTGAATTGCTTAATGATTGGAAGTATCCCTATTCCTAATTGCATCTTCCTGAACCAAGTAAGGACTCTTCCTTCTATTTATCCTGAATCTACTGCCAGCCAAAGCTATTGGAGAATCTGAGTTTTAATATTCAGAGGGAGAAAGCAATTTCTCCCCCTGCCCCCATTTCTTTCCACGGTTCACAAATTCATACTGGGTAATGCTCACTCTGCTCCTAGTGTCCTATTGGCCTTAAAACTTTAGAGTCTGATAGATATGTTTGGTGTGTTTTTTAAATAAAAAACCCCCCAATGAGTCTTTTGCTGGCATTTGCCACGTGTGTGTGTGTGTGTGTGTGTTTCACAGACACAAGGTGTCCTATAACACTGTCTTTTCTTTGTCAGGTGGGGATTGAAGGGGAGATACCCTATGTCACGTCGGAGTATAACTATGACATTTCAGGTGCTGGGAAATTGAAAATGAAAAAGCATCTCAAGAGGAGAGAACATGTGCAGCCATGAGCTCCAGTCTAAATCCTCCTCTGCAGGAACTGATCAGCTCAGGAGACATGGCATGTTCTCAGGGGACCTTCTACAGGAGACCAGTTACAATTTTCACAGCTGAGGGTGTCATGCTGATACACTGTCATGTTTTATTCATTTGTGTGTGTTTTTTGCGTCCTGAAAAATTAAACGTTTGATATAAACTGCCTTTATGCCACATTCTTTGAGGTCCTTGGTGCAGGATTCACCAAACAGTGGCCCTTCTGAGTGTGAGTGAAATGATGCTTCTTTGCTGTTCCATCACTCTTGTTGTCATGTGCTGGCATGTGTTTCAGTTTTCAAGAGTCTGCAACAATTTGGTATTTACTGTTCCTCTATTTTCTGTGAAATTTGGTTTAGGCTACCAAAGATGTGGTGGTGGTGAATATTTGGTTTCAAACAAGAAATGACCAGGCTGCAGTTGCTGTCTGCAGAGGGAGCTGTATCGCTCTTGCAGTGCAGTGAGCTTGAATGTTCTGAGTGCAGCCTTAACAGCCTTTGACCAAACAGCTCCATGCAGAGAGGACTCTTGGCACAGGCCACCTGGCTTCCTGAAGATGCTGTAGCTGCTGCTGCTGCTGCTTTTGAGTCCCTTATTGTATTTGGAGAAGATTCAAGGGAGCCAAGCTATTTTCATTGAAACAATGCTTAGCCCAGGCCAGAGACCCTATTGATCCAAAGCTGCACTGCTGGAAAGGGATCTACTGCTGAGTCGCCTTTCTCAGGCTTTTTCTCAGGCTGTGAAAAACCAAAGGCTGGGCTCCTTTGGTTCTTTTGGACTACAATTCCCATCAGCCCCAGGCAGCACAGCCATGCTTGCTGGAGCCATTGAGACTTGTAGTCCATCCTAGTCTCTGTTTTTTCTCTTAAGATCTAGCGATTCAGTCTCATTTCAGTTCTCATCCTTTGGGCCAGAGAACTATTCCTCACACAAGCTACTTTGATTTTTCTAATCTAATGGTTTTAAGGAGCTAGCTACAGACGAAATGTGGTTGAGATAAATGTTGCTCAAGCTGCCTGATCGACTTAACTAAAGTCCTCTGGTTCTTGAACTTGCAGTTTTGAAATCCTAGATTTTGATCAAGAAGTTGGCCTTTGTGTGAACAGGCATCAGTGCACAGCTGGATGCAGTCCTCTTAGTGTATACCTTTTAGATAGGGATGAGGAACTTGCAGTTTTTCAGATGTTACATTAGCCAAAGGCCAATGATAATAGGATGCAGAGGACTCAACAGCAGCAGCGTTATTATTTATTAAATTTATGTTGTCATCCACTTTTGACTAGAGCATCTTCATTCCTCTGATAACATGGGCTCTAATCCAGTGATGGCTAACCTTGACACTCCAGATGTTTTGGGACTACAACTCCCATCATCCCTGACCACTGGTCCTGTTAGCTAGGGATGATGGGAGTTGTAGTTCCAAAACATCTGGAGTGTCAAGGTTAGCCATCACTGGCTTAGGCTATGATAAATCTGCTAGTCTTCAAAACAAACCCTCTGGAAAGCATTGATTCTGGATCCCATATGATGTGAAACAAAGAGTCTTGTTGCAGCTTAAGTACCAATAAATCTATTACAGTGTTAGAAACTGAGATATGAAAGCTAGGAGCTAAATGGCACCTTAAACCTAGGTTACAGGTGCAGCAATGGAATGTCTAGGCCCACTTTTTTATATAACAAGAATGCAAGGCTGAAAATGAATGAACGGCAGCTAAAATATTATGTTCATTTTTCATATGGTCTAGTCCTTCCCCTTCCCACCTCCCTAATATTCTTAAAAGGGTCTCTTCCCCAGTCTTCAGAGAGTAGCTAGAAATGGAGAGGCAGAAAGAGCTCCTCCTTTCCTTCCACTCTGCTGTTTTAATCTGAAAACATAGGTGCAATACTGCACCCAGAACTCAGAAACTACTCGCGCTAATGAAATTCCCTGTCGCAAAATGCACCTAGAACAATGGTTTCGAGCACTGATCTATGGTTTCGAGCACTGATCTATCATGGCTCAAGCTTTCATGCAACAGGGTATGCTTCATCAGATGCCTAAATTGAAAGGTATATGTGTAGCACATGGGCAGGTGGGGGAATGGAAGGAAGTGAGGTCAGAGAGGAACAAAATGTGAAACAAGTCAGTGATAAAAGCAAATTATATTGATGATGGGCATAAACATCAATTTCTGTTGAAAGTTTCTCATCCCCCCCATGTTAAATTCACTTCTCCACATTTCTTCAGCAGTTGTTTTTTTAATTACTTATTTTTAAAGATCCTCATGAAAATTCATCAGCATTTTAGTGCAGATTTCTTCTAGTAAATTCATTTTCGTTTGTAGTTTTGACTAAATGCACACTTTTGCAAGCTGTTTCCCTGATATCATTTGTGAATGTTATTTTCACTAGTATCTGCTTTTTAAAACACATTTTCCCCTAAGATATATGCATTTTTGTTTATATTGGTTGGAAAACTGCAAACTGACAAATTTGGAGAAGTGCAGCTTTTGTGGTGCAAATTAAGCAGTTTCTTATTAAATTGCAATTTCCCCCTTCATCTGGTGACAGCAGAGAAACCCTGGTGATTGATAAGCTAATTGACACATGTAGTGTAGTGATAAAAACAAACACCCTTTTGGGTTGTATCCAGCTAAGTTCTAGTAAACTGATTGAAATCAACAGCCATAAGGTTAGCCATATCGATTAATTCCAATAGGTCTACTTGGCAGTATGGCTCCAACCCTTCATCCTGATTTGGTTCACAAGCTGATAGCCTAGGACCTCTTAACGAATTGCAATCCAGCCGTTTTCTGCTGCCATCTCCCATTTGAAGTTCTGCCGATAGAAATTATTTTGTACTGCTTTAAGATTGGTAACGGAGTGTCCTGGAATTGCTGTTTTTCCTGTTCAATATGTACTATGTGAAACAGCATCTGATGTGTTCCATTTACAAATTTTCCCAGCTCGGATCTCCCTTGGGGTGGGAGAATTTACTATTCAAGTCTACAGACAGCTACCTTAAAGCCACTTTTAAGTAATCCAGAGAGACCCCAGGAAATCCACTCCTCCGTCGTCCCCATTTAACTATTCCTTTTTGTGCGAGAGCAACCTACGGGGGAAAGATGAACTTTACCAGTTTTTGTTTTCTTGAAATGGGAGGGCTTTGTGTTGGGGTTCGCAACCCGGGACATTCTCATTGGCTGAGGCCTGCATACGTCATGCCGTTGGCAGCCGAAAGAGTTAAAGTGTTAGCTTAATGTGTTCTTAATTCTCCCCATATGGCCAAGTCTGGCTGCACAGGAAAAGCTTTGGCTGACAATCTACCCTGAACAGTGGCTAGGGTAAATATGGACGCCATCTGTGCAGTGCTTTAGACGGGTGGGGAGGGGCTTGGAAATCACATATGAAGTATCAGGGTCTGAGGCAGCCAAAGTTTTAAATGTATCTTATCAGAGACAGAAAAGCACAGATGTCCATAGGCAAAAGGCAGGCACCCCTCTGCCTGTGGAACAAGCTGCACAAGCCTTTGAATCTGAAATAATCGGGCACTGGGGTGGGGTGGGGGAGATGAAATAAGGGGTGTGGTGGTGCTTCCCTTAGTTGGTTCTGAGTAGCTGGTTGCTGTAGCAACCGGTCCTGCCTGCCTGATGCTCAGTGGCCTGTGCCTTGAGCTTTTCTAAGGGACTTTGCTTCGCTGGCTGATTTGTTTGCATGGCGGGTTGTGGGTAAGAGAGAGAGTGAGAGCTAAACCCAGTGCAATAAAATAAACCGGGCAAGCTCGAAGGAGTAGCAAAACTGAGCCGTGGAGTAACACTTTGGAAGTTCTTTTCCCCCCCACCTGGTGGGCGCCAAGGCTGGAGAGACGGCTTGGTTGCCGAGTTTGTTTTCGGTGGGGGTGGAGGTGGGTGGCCGCCTGCCAGGAAGGGGGAAGGCCCAGAAGCGGGAATCCAGACGGCGAAGGCACATGAAACGGACAACCCTAGGAAGCCGGTGGTAAAATATACAACGCCCAAGGGAGGCTCTCGGCTCTGGAAAGAAAGAAACGTGGAGGAGGCCAAGAGGCGCATACTTTGCTCTCGCCGTCCGAGTGGAAAAGCTTGAGCGGTGGGAGTCTGGCTGCCGAGCACCAGGGCTTTCTCACTCCCTTCCTGAAGGGTGCAGAGCAGCGCTGAGCCCCTTTCTGTTTTGATCTCTTCGCTTTGTGGTGCTGTGACTGCTTCTGCTCTCTGGACTGGTGTCTGCCCACCCACCCACTGCGCCCCCTGGGACTCTGGCTCCGCGAGAGGCAAGGGGATGAACTCAGTCCTGACCAAGTATGGCTCCCCCCCTCGCACCTGGCTCAACCTGCGCTTGGGAACAAGTAAGTGGTAACAGTCATGAAATAGGCTTGGAGTGGGGGGAGATCTGCCGCTTCGGGGCTGTTAGCTGCAGCCTGGCGTTTTGTGATTGTAAGGTCTCTGCAGCCTGGAATGGGTCTTCCATGTTCAGGGGCAGTCTACACCTGAAATAACTGGTGCTAGGGCAAACGGGAAGGCTCTTCCTTTCATGCCTGGCTGGTGGGTTTTATTGAGATCTCTTTGTGGCAATGGGTTGTGGGGCTCCATGGGGCCTTTTGTCTCATCCAGCAGGATTGCCCCTTGAGTTCTTTAATGCCAGTTCGGGTTTTCTTCTGCCATGTATGCCACATCACTAACATTCACAAGGGGGCACAGTGCCATAGTTTAAAAGTGCCTTGAGTTCCTTGCAGATGATGATATTGCTTCTCGGACCCCAAACGGAGCAGTGAGAGACTCTAGGGGTGCCTGTGCTTACCCAGGGTTCGGTTTCCTTGGCATGAAGGTCAACAGAGACTGGTGCCATTAGGATGTATGGTTTTATTTGCACGTATCTACAACCTGAGCATAGGATGGAGGGGCTCACAGCATTAACCCCCAAACAGATCTTGCTTCCCCATTAGGGTCCCAAGGTAGCCCCAAGTCACAGCTTTGGGTCCAGCACAGAGCAAGGCGTGCCTCTGCATCTCCAGCTTACAGCACAGCCAAAAAACACAACCTATTGTCTCTTGTTCTTCTACCTTACAAGGTGATGTCACTTCCAGCTAGGTAATGGAGCTTGCCCCCATTTGTTTCTATGACAACAGAACAACCTCTTTCTAATATAAATGGCAGCACTTAATCGTTGCCTTAACAATGAATCGGGTTGGGCTGTTTTCCTCTCATACCGGTAGATTCTAGCCTCACCTATACAGGATCACAGGTTTGGAAGGGGTCCATGGGCATCATACAGACTGACCCCTCTAAACCTGTAGCAATATCCTTTGGGACCCGTCCAAAGGCCTAGTTGTCCAGCATACATCCTCTTTTACACTGTGGCCAAACATGATTCTGGAAAGCATGCAAGCCTGAGTGTAACAGCAGACTCCTCACTTGCGATTCCAAGCAGCTGGTATTCACGGGTATTCCGCCTCCTGCCCTGGAGGAAGCATAGGGCCTTTTTGACTAGCCTTTGATAGCCCCATCCTCCAGGTATTTGTGTAATCACCTTAATAAAGCCATCCAAGTTGGTGGTACTTCATGTTGTCCTGAATATTCATCTTCCTCAGATGACCCTGCTGGGTTCTAGTATTATCAGAGAGGAAGAAAAACGCTGTTCACTTTCCCCACCTCGTATCTAATTTTATACACCTCTATCATGGGTCCCTCCTTTACTCATCCTGTGTTCCTATGACGAAAGTTGTGGCCAAAATCAGTTTCTTTTCCCACTGGAGGGGAGATGGCTAAAGGGCCATTTGCCTGGGTTTCTGCTTGGACAGACCAGTGGCAAGCTTATCTCGCTAGCCCTCCAGCCCTTGCTCTGGGCAAACAACAGTGTACAGTGGTCAATGAAAACTATAGACTACTGAGATTCCCCGTAACTCCCAAGAATGCAACCACCCTATTTAGCACTGGGCCTGTCGAGTTCAATGCCGCTACTGACCAGCAGTGGCTCCCCAGGGGTCCAGATGAGACTCAATGCCCCCCCACCCCGCATAAACATCGAGTTCCCTCCTTTACGTATGAAACCAAGTATGTGGCTTTTGATAATGCAGCAATTCTGAGCTAGAAGTGGGAGAGAACTGGTGATTTTATAACCCTGGCTACCTCTTTGGCAACTAGGACAGACAAAACAAACTGTTCTGAGCATTCCCCCCCTCTAGTAAAATAAGCAAAGGAGACACTGATAAATTAGCCAGCTGGAAAAGGGTTCACCCTGCTCGCTTTATTCTCCCAAATCGTTTCCTTCCCTATTATAGGGAAATGCTGCTCGTTTTTGTGCCTCTCAGGAATGAAGCAGTCCTTAAATGTTTTCATTAGCTGTTTTCTTCTTCTCTCTCTACCCACTCCCTTCTTCTCTCAGACCCAAGAAATGTTGGTGATTAAGGCAGGGAATCCAGCTAGCACCCCCCTCCCCTTGCACTGCTGAACCCGGGGCAAAAGCAAGAGGCAACTTCTCCCCGTTTTGAGATGCAGGGGAACGTCTCAAGAGCACCATTCTCCACCCAGGGCTGCATTCAGTCATGGGGGAAATTGCCTTAGTTTTCCTGATTATAGCAGTAGAGCTTCTGTCCCGTTTTCTAACATTCCTTTCACGCTGCAGTACCCACTGTGTTCTGCAACGGTGGCTTTCGGACCAAATATACCAGCATGCTGTGCTAAATTTCGTTCACGTCAGTGGGCATGGTGTGGCACAATGATGACTCTGCCATTGGACAATGTCCCCACTTTTCACACATGCCTGCTCCTCCCCCCCCCAAGATTTCCCACCCCACCCCCGTGAAAATTGCAGGAAAGAAATGTACAACCTCCCCAAATCTCGTCACTTTACGCTCATGATTTTCCAAGGTTCAAGGCGCTGCAGACAGATTAATTTCTTTTCCTGGAACCAAATCGCATGGAAATCAGCACTGGACGTGCCCTAGGTTCCATTAGTTTTCTGGAAAAGGCTTTTACGTTGTGTGAAAGCTGAAATATAATGCAGACATTTTGGACAAGAAATGGAAATGGAACACACTGCAGCCCAGACCTGCCTCGGCTAGGCGAACGTCCCAAGGACTGGCCCTACATTGGCAAGACAGCCCTTCTCCCCCTGTCTTGCTAGAGCACTCCTAGTTGGAGGCACAAGCAGCATAGCCATTCCCCTGAATGAAGCAGCTCCCTCAGGCAAGTAGATCCTGTGGGCTGAGGAGCCTGCCCCCCCCAAAGCTATTGAAGGAGCTGTGGCCCTGCTGCCTTCAAGAGGGGTGGAGGATGCCATCCTATTGCCAGTGCTGAGAAAAGATTGAATTCCTTTCCTACGTGGAATGCAGGGACACCATCTTTCTTTTCCTCAGGACAGTCCTGAAGGTGGTCCCTTTGCAGCTCATGGGAAGCTTATGAGGCAAACCATTGGTTCATCTACCGGTAGCTTAATACTGTTTGCACGGACTGGCAGCTACTCTCCAGGGTTTCAGGGCAGGGAGCCTTCGCCAGCCTAACTGGAGATGCCATTGGGGAACGAATCGCAGAATTGTAGTGTTGGGAGGACCCCAAAAGGTCATCTAGCACAGCTCCCTGCAATGAGCCTGGGACTACCTACAGTTTTAAACAGGTGCTCCACTCCCAAGCTAAGGCCCTTCCCTAAATTCTCCTTCCAGGACCAAAATGAGTTTTAACGTTCCTGCCATTTTGAGTTGCTTAGAATAGAAAAGGCATTCATCTTGCCACCAGTGGTGTTAAGATGGACCTGATCCGGCGCCATGTCAGGACTTGGGTGGGTTTTAAGTGGGGTAGGACGAACCTAAGAAAGATCGTTGCTGGTGGGTTCATGGCATCATAGAATGGCAGGGCTGGAAAGGAACGCCAAGGGCCATCTAGTCCAACCCCCTTTCGATGCCAGAGCCGCAGATACAAATGTGTGCATGGGGATGGGGACCTGTGTTTTGCTTTTGGCTCCGAGAACTTAATCCGCAAAGCCAAGGGCCTGTGTGGTGCTCATCACAACCACAAGAAACATTTGTTTTTTTTAACCTCCCCCTTTTTTATTTTTAACAGGCTGAAAAAGCTTGAGGGGCTTTTTTTTTTTTGCGGTGCGGCTTCTCACGCAAGTTTCCCAGGACCTGGCACTGTTCAGGCAAGCTCTCGTTGCCAACAGCCTCCGCCTTGTCCTCCCCGCCGCCCCTTGCACACAGACACTCTGGTTTTAGCACAGCTGGCTTTCTGCTTTTTCTCTGCAAGTGGAAAAAAATAGCAGGAGATTTAGAGCAAGCGCTGTGTCCTCCCAAGGAGACGGCTGCCTTAAGGAGCAGAAGAGAGCCAGTGCAGTCGGGTATACAGAGTGTTATCGGGTCTGGACTGGGGAAACACGCTGAAAGCTCCTGAGGTTATTGAGGCTAAAATATTATCATTCCATGTATGTGTCCCCCACCCCACCCCCTTTCAGGGTGTTGCTAGGTACTTGGGACGCGGGTGGCGCTGTGGGTTAAACCAGTGCTCCCCAACCTTTTTATCGTCGCGGACTGGTCAACGTTTGATAATTTTACCGCGGCCCGCTAAGGGGGGGACATTGATTGTTTATATTTTAGATTGTTTTGATGTCATAATTTTAATTTAATTGTATTTAAACATGCCTTCAAAATAAAATACAGTTACACCCAAAAATGAATATAAAGTGATTTAACATTTTAACACCACAGTAAATAAAATTGAAATAATTTAATGTTCCTTGGGCGGCCCGGTACCATTTGATCCACGGACCGGTACCAGGCCGCGGACCGGGTATTGAGGACCACTGGGTTAAACCACAGAGCCTAGGGCTTGCTGATCAGAAGGTCGGCGGTTCGAATCCCCGCGACGGGGTGAGCTGCCGTTGTTCAGTCCCAGCTCCTGCCAACCTAGCAGTTCGAAAGCACACAGTGCAAGTAGATAAATAGGTACCGCTCCGGCGGGAAGGTAAATGGCGTTTCCGTGCACTGCTCTGGTTTGCCAGAAGCGGCTTTGTCATGCTGGCCACATGACCTGGAAGCTGTACGCCGGCTCTCAGCCAATAAAGCGAGATGAGCACTGCAACCCCAGAGTCGTCCGCAACTGGACCTAATGGTCAGGGGTCCCTTTACCTTTAGGTACTTAAAGGAATCAGAGATGCAGGCCCGTTATGCAGTAGATATCTTGGGAACTCCTTGCCATTTGATATCGCCATACTCTTTTTCGGCACCTGCTAGAAACATTTTTTTTTAGATAGGCCTACCCAGAAATTTAGAAAGTTGATGTGAGTTTTAATCTGTTTTCAGTTTGTTATTTTAGCTTTTAGAAAGTCTTAAATTGTTCTTACTGATAACTTTATCTTTTTTGTAAACTTTGAGGGTTGGTTTTTTTTTTTACAATCAGGTGGTGTATGAATCTAAATAAATAAATAAATAAATAAATAAATAAATAAATAAATAAATAAATAAATAAATAAGAGAATGGGTGGCTTTTCATAGAATTGTAGAGTTGGAAGGGATCCCAAGGTCATCTAGTCCAACCCCCTGCAATGCAGGAATCCTTGACAGATGGCCATCCAACCTCTGTTGAAAAACCTCGAGCGGATGAGACTCCACCACCTTCTGAGGTTGCCTGTTCCACTCTCAAACAGTTCTACCACTGGAAAGTTCTTCCTAATGCTTAGTCTAAATCTCCTTTCTTGTCATCTGAATCTATTGGCTCAGGTCCTACCCTCTGGAGGAGCAGAAAACAAATTTGCTCCATCTTCCATGTGGCAGCCCTTCCTATATTTGAAGATGGCTCTCATGTCACCTCTCAGTCTTCTCTTCTCCAGGCTAAACATACCCAACTCCCTCAGCTGTTCCTCATAGACCTTGGTTTCCAGACCTTTGATCATCCCAGTTGCCCTGCTTGTCAGGATCCGTGTTAAACAGGGGTGCCCAGAACCTCCAAGTGGACTCTGAACAAGGCAGAATAAAGTGGCACTATAACTTCTCTTGATCTGGACATTAGACTTCAGCCAATGCAGCCTAGAATAGCATTAGTCTTTCTTTCTTTCTTTCTTTCTTTCTTTCTTTCTTTCTTTCTTTCTTTCTTTCTTTCTTTCTTTTTGCTGTTGCATCACACTGTCGACTCATGTTAAGTCCCCTAGATCCTTTTCACCAGCCCTGGGATTTGAGGCTCATCCTGCTGCCGTATAAGCAGAACTGAGCAAGATTAAGTTTAAAAAGGGGACAGGGGTGAGGAGGTCTGGAAATCCCCGCCCCCGCCAAAACAACAGCAACAGGCTATTATTTCATTAGCATCTTCTTCCAGCACCCTAGTTTCTTTCTTATTGCCATTGAAGGTTTGAGGAATCCTTCACAATCAAGGCTGCCAGGACCAGAAACAGCCCATCTCTGTGGTCCATCTCTTGATCATGCTTAAAAGTGATGCAATGCCCAGGAGCTGGGTTTTAACATCTGTCTCACACACTTGTGTTCAAGGTCAATCAAGTTTGACAGGCAGAGAAAAGAGAGAGAGAGTGGGTTCCAGGAGAGAGAGAGAAAGACAGAGAGAGAGAATGATAATACAGCAAGGAGCAATGCTTGTGGCTCTTTTTCAGTCCTCACAGTGGCCAAAAACGTGCCCCAGTTGACACCGACAACCCTCTCCCCTTGAATTTGTCCAATCCTCTTTTAAAGCCATCTAGTTTGGTGTGGCCATCCCTGTCCCCAGTGGGAGTGAGTTCCACAGTTTAACTGCATGAAAAAGTCATTTGTCTCGTCTGCCCCGAACCTTCCAACGTTCAGTTTCATTGGACGTCCATGAGGGGCTCTCTGGCTAACTTATTTACGGCCAGCTCCACACCCCTTTCCTTCTGATCAGGGCCAAAAAACCCAAAGCCAGCTGAGAATTGTCGCCACCCCACACTGAGCCCCTTGGAGAGAAAGGTGGGGTAGAAATTAAATAAAGAAATAAACGGTGTGCTTTTGGGCTGCGAAACTTCACCTCTTAAGTGTGGGCCAAGGAGACTGGGTGTAGGGGTTCAGTATGAGTCCAGAGAAGGTGACTCAGATTGGCTCCCAAAGCATCCTTTACCTTGGACACAACCTTGGACAAGATGACATTTGGGATCCCTTCCAACTCTACAGTTCTGTGACTCCACCCCCCCCCCCCCACTTCTGGCTTTGCAAGCCATTTGGCTCCAAGGACCATTTTTCTCTGTGAGTCCACCCCTCTCCCCTTCTCTATCTTCCTTTGCTGCTTGATGAGGAATGCTGGGGCCTTGTCAGAGTTTCCATCCATCCGGGCCGAGGTGTTTTAAAAGGCAGGATGGCTGCAGCTTGTTCGTTCCAGGCTACAGTCTGGTGCTCTTGCCTGCCAGGAGGTTCTCCTTCCAGAAACCTTTGCTGAAAGGGGGAGTGGGGGGCGGTGGCTGAGAGGGAACAGCAAGAATCTGCTTCTCAATGAAGCCCAGCGAAGGCCACTGCTGCACACAGTTCCGATTTCTGTGCTGTGAATTGTACAGAAAGTAGGGGATATCACCAGGTTGGAGCGTGGGAGAACTAATAATAATAATAATAATAATAATAATACCCCCCCTCAATCTGGCTGGGTTGCCCCAGCAACTCTGAGTGGCATCCAACACATATAAAAACATAGTTCCAGTTACAGGTAGATAGCCGTGTTGGTCTGTCATAGTCAAAACAAAATAAAAAAATTCCTTCCAGTAGCACCTTAGAGACCAACTAAGTTTGTTCTTGGTATGAGCTTTCGTGTGCATGCACACGAAAGCTCATACCAAGAACAAACTTAGTTGGTCTCTAAGGTGCTACTGGAAGGAATTTTTATATAAAAACATAATAAAACATCAAACATTAAAAACTTCCCAATACAGGGCTGCCTTCAGATGTCTTCTAAAAGTTGTGTAGTTCTTTATCGACATCTGATGGGAGGGGCGTTCTACGGGGTGGGTGCCACTGCCAAGAAGGCCCTCTGTGAGAAGTGAAGCTATGGCTCCCCATAGCTTCACTTCTCACAGCGAGGGAACAGGCAGAAGGTCCTCGGAGGAGGACCTCAGTGTCCGGGCTGAGCGATGGGGGGGTTGGAGACGCTTCTCATGTGTACAGCATGAAGGCCAGCCTGGGCAATCATCCTTGCAGAGCTAAACATGGGGCCTCCATGTTTAGAGGCAGTCTACCTGTACAGGGCAAATGCTGGAGGCAAGCAGCAGGGGTGGGCTGTTGCCTACACAAAGCCCATAGATCAGGGGATGCGCGAAGTCACCTTGGCTTGCCAGTGTGGAAGGACAGGATGCCGAGGTAGATGGACCTTCAAGGCTGCTTAGTTTTTGTGATGGGTAAGAAGCCTTGGGTGTAAGCTGCTCCTCTGCTTCTGCCTAGCAGTTTATCTTCTATGAGACAAAAATAAGTTCTGGGTCCATTTTCAAGGGGAAGAAAGAAAGAGAAAGAAAGGGCTATCGGAGACAGGTTGGCCTTTCAGAACAAACACCCGCTTCTGATGCCAAAGATCACTGTGATTCCCTCAGATAGATGAGCCTTGTTTCCAGTGACCTTTGCAAGTTAAATAGAAAAAAAGGGATTTAATTAGGCTTGCGGAACAAGAGGGGAACTTGGTTGTGCCCAGTCTGTTTGCACAGATCATTCTCTTTACCTCCCACCTGGGCAGGTGAGTGTGTGCTAGAATAAAAGGAAAGCAACTCAGTGCATGCAGCCTTTCCTCCAGGCTTCTCATCCCTTAGCAAAAAGCCCTGCTGCCCCTTTCCTCTCTCCCTCTGCACATTTCCCCATGCCACCCCACTTCCCGGTTTTGCGCCCCCTCACTTTCCACATGGATGCTGCCTGTGATTCTGGATGTGCTGAAGCATTGGGTCAAAAAGGAAAACCAGCTGTAGAATCCAAGTCTGTGCAAAACCAGCAAAGGCGAGTTCAATTGCCAAAAACTCATTTTGGGCGGCTGAGTCAACAGATGGAAAAAAAAGTGGCTGACTTGGAGGAGCATGTCAAATTGTCTGGTGGGCAGCAAGCCAGGTCCATAGAAGAGGGCAGGTCTGTGGGGCAGCCAGCTGGGGTAGGAAGTGTTCTTTCTTTCTTTCTTTCTTTCTTTCTTTCTTTCTTTCTTTCTTTCTTTCTTTCTTTCTTTCTTTCTCCTTCCTTCCTTCCTTCCTTCCTTCCTTCCTTCCTTCCTTCCTTCCTTCCTTCCTTCCTGGAAGTGGGATGGAAGCCCCCAACCCAGGCCTGTGATGGGAAGCTGGCAGAGGTATAATTTCAAGGAATGGGCTGAGACTCCTGCAGTTCCACCTTCCTGAAATCCTTCCCTTTAATCTTGACTTTTGAGGATTTATCAGAGCAAGCTTCAAAGAGCCCTCAAACCACATGCCACTTGCAAGCCCTGCAGTGTGCTATAAGGCTATTCCGCCCCGCAAAAGGGAAGGGAGGAATCTGGAGAGAGAGGGGGAGTGTGTGTAGCATATTCCTTGGGAGAAGAAGCTTTGTAAAAGTTAAAAAGACGTTTGCCTCAGGGGGCATTCCTGCTTCAGAGAGGTGTGTGCATGTGAGGGGTGTGTGTGTGAGCTGACAAGTGATAAAGACCTTTTTACTAAAAACAAAAAAAACAAACCACACCAACCCCACAAGTGTTTAAAATCTAGCCTGTGTGCACCTTGCATGGTTGAATTTACCCAGAAGCAAACCTGCGACATCGGCCCCCATGGGCATTGTGAGCTGCATCATAGCAAAGAGTGTTGCCAAATTTCAACCGCTTACCATTTACACTTAAGTTTTCTGCATTTGGCGTGTTTTGTTTTTACCGCTGCCAGTAGTAACATGCAGAGCGAGGGTAAACATTTTCTAATAAAACTAACCCAGAGAAGCAGATTTAAGGACCTGCGTAGATTTTTCTTTCTCAAAATGAAAAAAGAAGAAGAAGCATGATGGAATGAGGAAAAAAATGCTCCAAGGAATTCTGTACTGAGTCCTGTATTTGGGGGTACCTTTTATCCCAGCCAATGGGGGAAAATGTCCCATGAGGTTTTTCAAGCGAAAACTGAGCTAGAGAAACAGAATTCAGTTATTTTCATCACATGCACACACAATTCATTTGGGGCCATTTACTTATGCCAGGATAAATTGGAATTTCAGCTTGGGGTAGTAAATTGTCATTCCCCCCCAAAAAAAACCCTTTCTATGTAAGTTTTCCAGTTTCTGATGAAGAATGTTAACTTCCTCAATGAAACTAGGCTGAAGATCACACCAGGTTTCCAATTCCATGATTAGACTAGATTGCAATTGTTACATTCCTTGCTAACTGAAGGGTACTTCCACTATGAGGAAAGGCACTGCTAAAGTGTTTTGGGCGTTGTGGTGGTGGGAATGGCTAAGCACAGGTGGAATATGAAGAAAGATTTATAAAACTGTACAAACTAGAAGAAGAAGTACTACTTCTTGACACCGTGTAACTCTCTGCCACAAGATGTGATGGCCATTGGCTTAGGTTTAGGAGGAAGTATGGTCGATCAACAGCCACGATGTCCTAGGTGGAACCTCCATGTTCAGAGGCAGTCTGCCTCTAAATGAGAGCTCTTGAGATTAATGGCAAGGGAAGACTCTTGCAGTCATGCCTGGCTTGTGGCTCTCTGCAAAACTTTGCTGCAGCCCACCATCCTTGCCTGGCCTCTGAGGCTGCAGGCACAGGTGTCAGCTTTTGGCAAGAGGCCGGAAGCACGGCAGATGCAAATCCCACTGTTGTCTCCGTGGTTTCGTTCCCAAAAACCCTGTGAGGTAGGTAGGTAGGTTATGCTGAGAGATGCTGACTAGTCTGTGGTCACATAGTGAGCTACGGGAACCCGCCACCAATTATACTTGGTCTCGGGTCAGCATTTCTGGGGCCATCTAGTAAACAGGCTTTTGTGTGTGCGTCAAAATATTCTGTCCTCTCTAACTGGGAGATAAGAAATTGAGGTTCTCATGGGACGCAATGACACTCCTTTCTCTCACTATCTTCTGCAACAAATTTAAAATCATCTGCCTTACTCTCACCTTGGAGACAATGGTTCTCTTCCCATGTATGATTTCGGCACTCCTTGTTTCTTTCGAAATCTCATTGTAGGGGCAAGACAGCCTTATTTTGGTTGCTTTCCAGCAAGATTTTCCCCCTTTTTCTTTTTTTTAAATGCCCACCATAAGTCTGTCTTGTATCCTTGGCTGAGATCTCTTTCATAAATGATGGAAAGCGAAATTTGTAAAATGTCTGTAGGAGGCACGAGAAAAAGGCCCTTTGTCCGTTTGGGTGCGCAGAACATTGGTCAGTTTCTTAGACGCTCTTTGCTCTCCCAGAAACCTCCCGTTTCACCAGGATGAATGAGCCACTTGTCTGTACATCTGCCGGAACCTGCTCCTTAAGGTGCAATCCTGACCGGCTACGGCTCAAGCCGCGGATGGAACTTGGGCTAAAAAATGTTTCGCTCGCCATCATCCCAGGCTGGTGAGACACACAGAGAGAGGATCTCCCTTTGGGCCACTGAGCTTTAAGGACAAGCCACGCTTCTGGGATTCCTCTATGCAAAATGTTTCTATACTGGAAGAAAAGAGGGGCGTACGAACTGGAGACCCTCCCTGCGGACTTGACGGAGCTGGAATGTGCGACAGTGGAGCGCTTTTCGTGGAGTTCAACTCTGGATATCACGCAGGATCTGGAGGGTAGGTCAGACGCCCTGCGTGCCGAAAGCTCGAGGGATGAGGTCACCCAGCCTGGCGCTCGCTTCCCAGAGCCAACCCAAAATTATGCAAACAGTTTTAAGAGTCTTAGGCAATTTATTTCCACAATGAGAAGTTGCTTTCTTTCCCCGCTTCCTTTACCTCCCCCTGCCAGGATGCGCCGGAGCTGTTTTATTGCAGGGCAAAAGAGTTTTACAGTTTTAAACAAAAAGTGTGAGGTTTAGTAAACAGGCGGCTGAAAATCAAAGTTTGGGTGCTGCTGGGTCCTGCCGACTGTCCAAATATTTGGACAGCAGTTGCAGAAAGGATGAGGATTAGTTCAGAGGCTTGCACACTTTCGGGATGCGGTGCCTGTCTAAATAATAGCAGGAAAAGAGGAAAACAAAGCTTTAAAGAACAATGTCTCTCGGTGAGCAGAGGAGGATAATCTTGCCAATCCTGTGGTTTGCTTTTGGGGGGCTGAGCTGATAGCCTCAGAGCTGGGGCCAAGTTGGATGGGTTTAAAAGAGGGTTGGGCAAATTCCTGGAGGGTAAGGCTACAAGCCGTGATGGCTATGCTCTGCCTCCATGGCTGGAGGCAGTAATGCTTCTGAAAACCAGTTGTTGGGAAGAGTTGCTGTTGCACTCAGGTCCTGCTTGTGGGTTTCTCTTTGGGGTGCATCTGGCTGGCCACTGCGAGAAGAGGATGCTGGACATTGATTGGCCGTTGGCCTGATCCAGACAGGCTCTTCTTGTGTTCTTATAGATGCTGTTGGACTCCTGCCAGCATGGTCAATGACCAAGGACGATGAGAGATTTATATAAAAAATATAAAAAAGAATTTCAAGTCCAGCACAGATACAGACTGAGATTTAAATTTTCCATAGGTGTTTCAATGGGTGCTCTGAGGACAGTAGAGATGGCGTCTGGCTGATATAGTGTCGGGAAGGAGTTTCAGAGGGCAGGTGCTGCCACACTAAAAGCCTGATTCCTATGTCCTGTGGAAAGGACCTCCTGATGAGACGGTATCTACCAAGGTCTCCTGCAGACTTCAGTGATCGGTTGGATCTATCAGGAGTGAGACGATCTGTTTGGTATCTTGACCCCAAGCTCTAGAGCAGGGTATCCCAAACTTGGGTCTCTAGCTGGTTTTGGACTACAATTCCCATCATCCCAGACCACTGGTCCTGCTAGCTAGGGATGATGGGAGTTGTAGTCCAAAAACAGCTGGAGACCCAAGTTTGGGAAACCCTGATCAGGAGAGCTTTGCATTACCAGTACCTTGAACCTGGCCTACTACTTAATGGTGGTCCACCAACATCTGGAAGGGACACCATGTTTGACCTTGCACAATCCTTTTTAAATGTTGGTCTGTGGACCCTTGGTTGGTTCCTGAAATAGAGTGCTAGCTGTATGTCCTACTTGCACAGGGCAAGTCCTCTGTTTTGAAGGGCTGCAGCAAGAGGATAGTCCTCTACCTGAAGGTGTCCTCTATTTGAAGGCTGTTCTTTCAAAGTCTGGGTTTAAAGATAAGGATCCATCAAAAGGGAGAGAAGGGAGGCGGGCCTCTTTGAAGTTGCTCATCGGTCACCTCTCTCTCTCTCCCTCCCTCCCTCCCTCCCTCTCTCTCTCTCTCTCTCTCTCTCTCTCTCCCTCCTGGTATCTGCCTTGGTTAAAGGCATTGCATTTCTTAATTAGATAGCAGTAATATATTCGTCCCCGATGCTGGTCCTACTCAGAGTACACCCAATGGCATTAGTGGGCATAACTATTGTAATTTCAGGAGCTCAACTCAATAGTTAGCATGATTTCAGGAGATTTACTCTGAGTACCTGGATGCAGCCTATTATTTGGGTGTTTGCTGCTGTACACATAACTTACGGTGTGCAAATTGGCATTCTCTTTTACCTTTATTGCATTGTCGTTATTAGTAGTAATATTGGATTTGAACCCCACCCTTTCACCCCAAGGAGCCTAGGGCAGCAAAGAGGCACACAATTTAAGAAGCAAAAACAAAAAAAAGCAAAAGCATTCTTAAAACAGATCAAAACATTCCAGAATCAGTTACAATTAAAACATGTAAAATCATGTATATCTGATGGTATTGGCTTTCATTTATGTCTAGTATAGAAGTTTTCTTTTTCTTTTTGTTTGTCAGTTTTTGGTATGTATGTTCGTTGCTTTTTGTATTTTTGTGCAATCTTCAAATAAAGAAAAGTGTTTAAAAAACACATGTAAAATCAGTTGCATTTTTTTTTTTAAATCTAAAAGCAGTTTAAAATATTCTTCCATCCAAGGATCTTGGGGTTGCCTGGAACAAGCATTTTAGGGTTCAAGTAGATAAATAGGTACCGCTCCGGCGGGAAGGTAAACGGCGTTTCCGTGCGCTGCTCTGGTTTCAAGAGAAGCGGCTTAGTCATGCTGGCCACATGACCTGGAAAAACTGTCTGCGGACAAACGTCGGCTCCCTCAGCCAGTAAAGTGAGATGAGCACCGCAACCCCAGAGTCGTTCGCGACTGGACTTAACTGTCAGGGGTCCTTTACCTTTACCTTTTTTTACCAACATGTAATGGGCCATCCTATTCTGAAACCATAACAGAGAAACCCTCCGGCTTCCTTTTGAAGCTTCCATTGCATGCTGAAGAGGCAATCCACGCATCCCATCCTTGACTAGCAGCTTGGCTCTTCAGCATCCACAGTGGAAGCTTCAAAGAACACACTCCCCACCCCCACGCCAATCCTGGGCATCTTTGCCCAGTTCGCCCCCATGCATGCTTGTCGCTGTGAAGCAGATGTGTGTCAATAATGAAGGCTTTCATCCACCCCCCTCCCTCTCTCTCCGTGTGTGTGTGTGTGTGTGTGTGCAATTTAATACATACAAAGGAGACGAAAGCTAGACCAGTAATCTTCAATGTACAACAAGAGCTTTTAAGAATGGCTGCCTTAGAAACTGCAGACCTGTTTTCATTTGAAACGAGATACCTCTGGAAGAACTGCAGGTCAGGTACTGAGCAGGTGAAGCATGGAAGGTCAGAGCTGCAGGTTGTCCTGGGACAGGAAACTCTGGAAACCAGCAAGGGGTCCTGGGAGGCTTGCTAGAAGGCTGTCCGATGTTTTGCAAAGCTCCACCTCTGTAAACCGGCTGAAAACAGGCTTACGAAAACCCTTGCGGCTTTTAGAACTAGCCAATAGTTACAGGTAGATAGCCGTGTTGGTCTGCCGTAGTCGAAACAAAATACAAAATAAAAAAATTCCTTCCAGTAGCACCTTAGAAACCAACTAAGTTTGTTATTGGTATGAGCTTTCGTGGTATCTGAAGAAGTGTGCATGCACACGAAAGCTCATACCAATAACAAACTTAGTTGGTCTCTAAGGTGCTACTGGAAGGAATTTTTTTATTTTGTATTTTGTTAGAACTAGCCAATGTGAGTGAGCAGGCACCGCCTGTAAGTTTATGTATGGAAGAAGAGACTTGGGGAATCCAGTGCGCAGTTCTGGCCGCCTCACCTGAAAAAGGATGTTGTAGAGTTGGGAAAGGTTCAGGAAAGGGCAGCCAAAATGCTCAAGCCGATGGGGGCATGTCATCCTCATTCTGACCTATTTAAAAACTTTTCAACATTAAGAGGAAAGTGCACCTCTCAGTTTTATTCTCGGGGAGGTGGGAGTGAGGAAGAACAAATCTTTTGGGTAAGACTTGGTGTTTTTTTTTTGTTTTTTTTGCAGCTCTGAAAATCTCATCCCTGCTTTGATCCCTTTTAAAGTGTGGGTGTGAGTGTGCAAAGTGCTGTTTGCATATAAGGCCGGACACTTTGCCACACAAAGTTAACCCCCCCCTTTTGACTTCACACAAATATTTAGCTCTGGTGCTGCTTTTAGATGTAAACATCTCCCCCTTTGCTGTGACGGATGCCTTCCCTTGGCTGACAGCTGGCACAGCTAGGGAGTTGGTCCTTCAGCAGACCTCCCACCGGCAGGCCACGGACTGGGATGGATGGTGCACGATGGGTAGATGAAAAACCAGAGGGCTCCGCCGCCTCTTTCTAACCTGCCAAGGCAGTGGAATTCCCAATCACTGCTGCAATTTCCCTTGTGGGAACGTAGGAGGAGCGGCTCCACCAAGAAGAAAGGCTGGTTTGTAAGAGGGACATGGCAGAAGTTGAAAGCGTTGGACACGGCATGGAGAAAGCTCAAATCTCTTTACACACTGAGCTTCTCAGGTAGACTGGAAGGGAACAATAGGCTTGATTACCTTTTTCCTGCCAGGTAAGGGAAGTGGACATAGCTAAGCCTGGCAGGACAGCTTACTCTATGGTATTAACCCCTTCATGCATTGATTACTTGTTGGTTATATGAGGCTGGTTATCCCACAGTTGGCTGTGCAGAAGGCCAAGTCCAAAGAGGATGCTGCGGGCAGACACACATTTCCCTGCTTAGTTCTGTTGCCTCCAGCTCTGCCGTCCTGCCCGCTTCCTCTCCGCCCCCCCTCCCAGCTTGCTCCCAGTTCTGCAACTGGATTTCCTTATTTTCTGCTCCTCCTGTGTGTTTTAAAAAGCTTCCCTTTTTCCTGCACTGAAAGGATTCCCTTCTTCGCTCCCATGATTATTCATAATAGGTCAACGGCAATCATAATTCCGCCTGGCGGGGCGGCCAATAGGGAGGCTGTTACTAAGTGGTCAGGGCCAAGAGTGACCCCACCAGCGACAGAGGCTGCATTGTTCTGTGGGGCTTCAGGGTGGTAGTGGGGAGAGAGTAATTTCAAAGTGTGGGCAGCCCAGTCTCTCGAGCAGAAGCACATTTCTCTCACACAACTTGGGCAATAAAGCAAAGAGGACAGCCCGTCCTCCGCTGCCGTGCTTGATACCTAGGTGCCGTCACTGTTCATAGAATCATAGAACTGTAGAGTTGGAAGGGAACCCGAGGGGCATCCAGTCCAACCCCCTGACAAATGGCCATCCAACCTTTGTTGAAAAACCTCCAATGGATGTGAGGTTGTCCGTTCCACCCTCATCTTCCTAATGTTTAGTTGGAATCTCCTTCCTTGTCACTTAAATCCATTGTTTCGGATCCTCCCCTCTGGAGTAGCATAAAACAAACTTGCTCCATCTTCCATGGGGCAGCCCTTAAGATCTTTGAAGATGGGCTATCCTATCCCCTCTTGGTCTCTTCTTATCCAAGATAAACATACCCAGCTCCCTCAATGAGCCTTCTCCTCCATGAATATGTCCAATCCCTCTATTAAAGCCATCCAAGTTCAGGACTGTCACTGCCCCCAGTGGGAGGGAGTCCCACAGGTTAACTATGCGCTGTGTGAAGAATGACTTCCTTTATATCTGAATCTCCCAAAGATCAGCTTCGTTGGATTTCTACAAGTTCTACTGCTAGGTGATAGAGAGAAAGACTTTCTGCATGCCATGTGTAAATTTTATAAACTTCCATCATGTCACCTCTTACTTGCCTTTTCTCTAAACTAAAAACTCCCCAGTGCTGCAACCTTTCATTTCGTGTGTGTGTGTGTGTGTGTGTGTGTGTGTGTGTGTGTGACTCCACCCCCTTGATCTTTTTGTTTGTTCTTTCCTGATTTTGTTGGAGATGATGGTCTCAAAGTGCAACGTCATTAGGGGGCAGCAGATTCAGAACCAGCCTCTATCCTTCCCCCTGATTCTACACAAATGAAGTAGCCCTATGTCTGTTCTCGGAAAACGTTTCCCTTGCCCACAATTTACAGGGCCTTTTCTGTGGGTAGCGGATGGGTAGGGAACTTCTGGGCCCACAGACCAATCTTAGTCTGCAGGACCCCATCCACTGACAGCAGTCGGAGGAGACGGTTTAATAATCCTACATGGGCTGTGCCGCCCTATTCCCAGCAGGGAACAGGATCATGCAGAGAGGCCACAGGATTTAATCTTCGTTTATCTGCTGGAGGAGCTGAGATTAAAGCCCTTTCACCTGCTTCTTTAAGTGGGCTGTGGAGGGAGGCGCCAAGGCTGTCACCCTCCTGCTTAAAGGACAAGTGGAGCAAAGCACCCTTTGAAACTGCTTCCAGCCTCCTTTAATGTTTAAGAAGGATACTGACAAGCTGGAACGTGTCCAGAGGAGGGCAACCAAAATGGTCAAAGGCCTGTAAACGATGCCTCATGAGGAACGGCTTAGGGAGCTGGGTCTGTTTAGCCTGGAGAAGAGAAGGTTAAGGGGTGATATGATAGCCATGTTCAAATATATAAAAGGATGTCATATAGAGGAGGGAGAAAGGTTGTTTTCTGCTGCTCCAGAGAAGCGGACACGGAGCAATGGATTCAAACTACAAGAAAGAAGATTCCACCTAAACATTAGGAAGAACTTCCTGACAGTAAGAGCTGTTCGACAGTGGAATTTGCTGCCAAGGAGTGTGATGGAGTCTCCTTCTTTGGAGGTCTTTAAGCAGAGGCTTGACAGCCATCTGTCAAGAATGCTTTGATGGTGTTCCTGCTTGGCAGGGGGTTGGACTGGATGGCCCTTGTGGTCTCTTCCAACTCTATGATTCTATGATTCTAATGGGGGCGGGGGAAGAAGCTGCTTCAAAAGGCACTTTTGTCACTTTAAAACAACAAATGGCAAAATCTTCAGAACTCAGAGGATGGGGGAAATTAGGATCTAGGAAGGGCCAGGTCACTTCTTGGCCTAGGGATACTGGGTGCAGGATTGGTATAAAATATCTATTTATCATCTATCTATCCTGCACGTGGGTGGCGCTGTGGGTTAAACCACAGAGCCTAAGGCTTGCTGATCAGAAGGTCGGCGGTTCGAATCCCCGCGACAAGGTGAGCTCCAGTTGCTTGGTCCCTGCTCCTGCCAACCTAGCAGTTCGAAAGCACGTCAAAGTGCAAGTAGATAAATAGGTACCTCTCCAGCGGGAAGGTAAATGGCATTTCCAAGCACTGCTCTGGTTCGCCAGAAGTGGCTTTGTCATGCTGGCCACATGACCTGGAAGCTGTACGCCGGCTCCCTCGGCCAATAATGTGAGATAAGCGCCGCAACCCCAGAGTCGGTCACGACTGGACCTAATGGTCAGGGGTCCCTTTACCTTTACCTATCCTGTTTGCAGAGAGGGTAGTAGCTTTGTTAGCAGGCTGATGCCAACTGCCTGGGGTGGCCTTGCAGCATTGTAGAGCGTGGAACAGCAGGTCACATATATAGCATTTCAGCCCTTGGAATCATTCAAATTGTAGAGTTGGAAGGGACCCCCAAGGGTCCTCTAGTCCATCCTCATTGCAATGCAGGAATCGCAACTAAATAATCCTTCCTGCCCCTGTTTGGTCTCTCTCTCTCTCTCTCTCTCTCTCTCTCTCTCTGGACACTTCCAATGCCCTTTTGACAAATGCGCCACTCTCTCCCAGGGCTCCCTAAAAAGGCAAAGGCCCCAAACTTTGAGCTTCTCTCCCCCACCCCACTTCTGAAAAATAAGAAATAAAACTCCAGCTGTGAGTCAGTTTGCTGGCAGCCCGCGCCGTACTGGGTCGAAGGGAACCCGCCGATGCCGTCAAGACGAGCTTGGCCTCTGTTGTTGTTGGCTGCATCTGGGGCGGGGTGAGCTGTAATTCACTCGGTCTGCTTCTAAATATAAACCCTGTTGAACCACCTTGGCCAGAAGCTGCAGCTGTGTGAAAGCCATCCGTCGCTGAAAGCACCGCTTATTTTCCTTTGGCTTGAGGTAGAAAAGAGTGTGCTCGCCGCTGCTCTGCATGCTCCCTGCCCCCTCACTCCCTGTGTCTGACATTGGCTTTCCTGTGTCTTGTCTTGAAAACGGCCACTGTCTTGTGCTGCTAAACAATTTTGGTGCTGCTTTGTTTGGTAATTGCCCAAGACTAAAATTTTAAATATTGGAAGTGGGGGAGGGGTCTTTTAGCCTGTGCAGGGAGGACAGGTGGTGGCTTAGAACCAAGCTGGTTTGGTCTTGAAGCTCTGACCTTTGCATAGGTCAAAAATTCATTTTGGGGATGGAAGAATCGGTCCATTTCAGTTTCTTTCAGTTTATCATCTTCCCAGTCTTGTTTAGCTTGCCCCATGTCTGTATCAGTTTGGATTTTTTTTTTAAAAAAAAATATCCATGAAAATGCATGTGCATTTTTGTTCAGTTATCACTCCTAATATGCATGTTTCTGTACACAATTTTGCCTGATAGCTGTGTGGTTTTTTGCAGGCCGTTCCCCAGAATAAAGTGATTTTTGGCACAAACCTATCCCCCAAATTGCATCCTTTCCTCCTACTAATACCTGCATTTTTGGAGGGCTGGCGAACTGCCTTGCACAATTCGGACAAGTGCGAATTTCACAAAGTGGTTCAGGAAAGGCAAATATAGGTGGGTCGGGCACTGAAGTGCGAGAATCAAAAAAGAGCCTCTCCACTGTCCTTGGATATAATCCCAGAAGGGGCATGGTTGCCACAAAGCCTTTAAAGTTGCCACAAAGATTGCCACCAGTTGCTGGAAACTGCAGGAGGGGAGAGTGCCTTTGTCCTTGGGTCCTGCTTGCTGGTTTCCCACAGGCATCTGGTTGGCCACTGTGGAAAGAAGATGCTGGATGTGATGGGCCATTGGCCTGATCCAGCGAGACTCTTTTGGAGTTCTTATTGCCATGAAGAACACCAGCACTTCAGAATTCACCACTGCAGCAACGCTTGAGGGGATGGGGAAGCTTCATTGGGACTGAATCAGAGCTCAGCAGTTGGAGAGTAAAGGTAAAGGGACCCCTGACCGTTAGGTCCAGTCGCGGACGACTCTGGGGTTGCGGCGCTCATCTCACGTTACTGGTCAAGGGAGCCGGCGTACAGCTTCCGGGTCATGTGGCCAGCATGACTAAGCCACTTCTGGTGAACCAGAGCAGCGCACGGAAACGCCGTTTACCTTCCCGCCGGAGTGGTACCTATTTATCTACTTGCACTTTGACGTCCTTTCAAACTGCTAGGTTGGCAGGAGCTGGGACCCAACAACGGGAGCTCACCCCATCGCGGGGATTCGAACCGCCGACCTTCCAGTCGGCAAGCCCTAGGCTCAGTGGTTTAGACCACAGCGCCACCCGTGTCCCTTAGTTGGAGGGTAGAACCTGCAAAAAAGAAAAAAGAAAACTCCCAACCCCCCTTTTTTGCACTTGTCTGGAAGGGGGTCTCCATGTGGCTCTGAGTTTCTTGTCTCTGGACTCTTTCCGGCTTCCTCTTTGCTCACCGTGTATATTTGTAAACAAGCATTTTGGAAAAAACTGCCGTCATTCTCTCCCACACTCCCTTGATTGAAATACTGGAGCATTTCACCATTCGGGGAAGTGAGGAACCACATGCAATTTTGTATTCTCACCCCCCAACCCCCTCCCCCCCCGCCCGCCAAGAAGAGAGAGAAAGATTTAAACAGCTGGTATGAAAACATTGCCTGGCGAAACCGTTGCCAAGAGCGGTTCTGCGGCGAAGAGCAAAAATAAAAAGGCTACATTTAGACAAAGTCGAAGGTGTTTTCTTCAAGCTGCTTTGGGAAAGGATATGTGAAACTCTGAAGAGATGGTGGGCACCAGCAGAGCCGAAGAGAATTTATCTCTGGGACATCACTGAAGGAAAAACCTGCCTGCTGCCCGGAGATTTGGGCAATGGGGTCTTGTCTGGCATGCCCGAGTGCATGTTGTTGTTCCCGAGGGCAGATGTGCCTGCCATGGGAGTCTCTTGGAAAGGCAGCTGCGCAGTTGTGTGTGTGTGTGTGTGTGTGTGTGTGTGTGTGTCCCATGGGCTCAGCCTTGAGCCCGGATGTCCCTGTGGTAGCTGTGGCAAGGGTGCCCTCACCCAACTTCGGCTGCTGCATGATGAGCCATGTCCATTCCTAGAGAAGGCAGCTCTAGACTCAAGGACATGTGCTTTCCTTTCATCACAGCTGGACTTCTGGGATGCACTCTGCAATGCATGGGGCTGCCTTTGAAGAGCGTCCGGGAACTTCCGGAAAGCCACAAAGAGCCCCCTGTGGCGACCTTTAAAATAAATAAATAAATTGCTTTCTTTTGGAAAATTTCCCTCTACATGATGCGAATAAAGACAAGAAAATACAAATGTTTTGTGGCAGCTTTAAAGACCAACCTGTTTTTTATTAGAGCATAATTTTTTCGTGGGCTGGAATCCACTTTGTTAGATGCATGACTGAGATGTTGCCCTGGTTTCAAGATTTTAGACCATAGCAACAAACAAATAGTCACCAGCAGTACAAAGTTCTAGAGATCCTGAGAGATGGAGCTGAACCCTGCAGAACAAAGACTCCAGCAGTTTGCTCTGCAAATTTGAACCAGGCACCTCCAAAAGGAAAACAAACAAACAAACAAACAAACAAACAGGAAGTGATTTCCCAGGGACTACACACGGATGCTCTTATTTATTTGCCACCCTGATATGCCGCCTGACAAACAACGTTCTGCGTTCGCAGACAATATTAAAACATGACAACCAAACCACAGAACAGTAGAAAGAATGAAAGTCTTTATTGCAGTCATAGACCAGAAAGGCATAAAACAATTCAGATCGAAAATACCGGTATCATCTATATACTAAATCACATTTAAATTTAAAATCATCACATTTTAAGCTTAAAATTTGTGAGATATCTCACCAGTCTGTCACTTTAGTTACATTTCTAAGGGGTTAACTAGAGTCTTTATCTCTGTTGTTGGTTGTCGTCGCGGTATGTCTTAGTCTTGACGCGATCTAGCAAAATTTAGCTACACTCCTAGTGATCTCTGGATTAGAGTCCGCTATTAGATATCTAATATATGTTTCCGGTGATCTAAATTCTTTAGAAGGGGTTCAATTAACTCCTTTCTCGTGGTTTGATACAATGTACAGTGCAGAAGTACATGCCCGATTGATTCAATTTCATTATTAGCACAGGGGCATAGTCTCTGTTCTAGCGGAGTCTGGTGATATCTGCCAGTTAATAGCGCCGAGGGAAGGGCGTTAAATCGGGCCCTAGTGAAAGCCCATCGATGAACAGTAGATTTGGATAGAATTCAAAAAGACTGAGATATTTAAGGATCATGGCCCTGCCTCTCTTAGCAACATGGTTCTCTGAGATCACGGCTCTGCAGTATTTTGAAACCTGGAGCCTCATCCATCGGCCCTCTTGGATTGCTGCAAGGCATCCTGCTGGCCCTCTGACCCTGATGGTACCAGCTCCCTTTCACCTCCGATGGGAGTCCGTTTGGATTCCTGCGCAGGCCCTGTGCCTGACAGATGCTCCATCCCTGCAGCTGAGGGGTGTCTGCCAAGAACAGCACGTAATGGCCTTTTAAATGCTCTTTGTTGACGGGAACTTTTTCCCCGCATAATCAGGGGCTTAGGACTGGAGCCAGCTGAAAACTCTGAAGTTCGCCAGCAACGGAACCCAAGGCTTTTGAGCAGAAGTCTCCCTCTGGGCTGAGAGGTGAGCAGCATGCCCTGACCCAGTAGCTTGCTCTGACTTTACTGTTTTTTACAGCACGTGGTTCATTTCTTTGCGGTGCAGCTGACAGAAAGACAAGTAGCTTCAGGACTTGATGTGAACCAGCACTTAACAGCGATTAACCCTGGAACCTGTGCTGGGCCTAGAATCGGTCAGGCCATGCAAGAATAATAAGAGCCCCCAAAGCACATGCAGAGTGCATTTTGCTTTGCCCTAAGAATCAGTCTCTCCCAGAATGGGGGAAGGTGCTTGTTCCACATTAGCTATGGCTCACAAGTTAAAACTGTTCTACATTTTTATTTACTGCTCGCTAGTGTTGGGTGATGCAAGGGATGCGGGTGGCGCTGTGGGTTAAACCTTGGGCTTGCTGATCAGAACCTTGGGCTTGCTGATCAGAAGGTCGGCGGTTCAAATCCCCGTGATGGGGTGAGCTCCCATTGTTCGGTCCCTGCTCCTGCCCACCTAGCAGTTCGAAAGCACGTCAAAGTGCAAGTAGATAAATAGGTACTGCTCCGGCGGGAAGGTAAACGGCGTTTCCGTGCGCTGCTCTGGTTTGCCAGAAAGCGGCTTAGTCATGCTGGCTACATGACCCGGAAGCTGTACGCCGGCTCCCTTGGCCAGTAACGCGAGATGAGCGCCGCAACCCCAGAGTCGTTCACGACTGGACCTAACGGTCAGGGGTCCCTTTACCTTTTAGTGTTGGGTGATATTTGGTTTTCACAACGTTGCAATAGAACACCAGCTAAGCATTGCAATATACAGTGGTACCTTGGTTTTGGAACATCTCTGTTGACGAACATTTTGGTTTTCAAACGCCGTAAACCTGGAAGTAAATGCTTCGGTTTTCGAACTCGCCTCAGAAGTCGAACATGCTACGCAGCTTCCATATTGAGTTTTCCATATTGAGGCTTCCTTACTGAGCTTTCGGTTTTTGAATGTTTCAGAACTCGAAAGGTCTTCCGGAATGGATTACATTTGAAAACCAAGGTACAACTGTATCACGATGTCTGAAATAAGGATGGAGCTCTGTAGAGGCATTGGCTGGCTTCACGGTTTTTCCCACATTGCGATTTTTTGCATAGTGCACACACATACACAACATGATTTGAAATACATATAGCCAGCTCAAAAATGATGAAATCGGTATCACGATATGGACTTCAAACCAGTTTTGGACGATCTATCGGTATATCGCCCAGCCCTGCTCTTCACAAAGGGCAGCAAACATATCTCTGATGCCATTCAAAATAAAAGCAAAACATTTTAAAACAGATAAAATCAGCAAAACATTAAAACAGAGTGCAAATGGACCATTGCATGATCGAATGCTTCTCGCCTCGCCCACCCCTGATTCCTACATATAAAAGAGCCTCATGCTTGTTGATCAAGGGCCAGAGAGGCTTTTGTGGGAGATGAGTGGGAATATGGATGCGGGAATATTGTTTAATATTTCCTATCCCAGCTTGTGTTAACAAGCTCCAAACTAGCAGAGATTCTCATCCCCAATTAAACGCAGCAAAACGTGGCGATTAAGTTCGTTTGAACTTCTACCGGTATAACAAGGCAGATTCCTGGCATATTTCCCCTGGTTCCCCCTTAAAAGTAAATACACGACACATAGCTCTTTAAAAGTAAAAAGGTTTACTCACAGACATTTCCAAGGTTCTACAAGTCTCAGAAAGGCAGGCTAGCTTATATTAAATATGTACACGTGGAGACTCTCCTTAAGGGAGGAGGCTCCATCTGGGCCCTCTTGGCTGGAAGCCAAGAGTGCATCTTCTCTTGAGATGTTGCTTGCTCGAAGTTCCGATGAGGAAGAGGGTGGAATGGCTGCTCACCTGTGACTTTGAGTAACTACAGGTAAGGCCACTCCCACCTCTGGTCACACAGAGGAAGTGGTCTCAGTCCAGGTACAGAAAACTCTAATTGGAGGACTGAGACCCCTTGTGTACATTCTAGGAATGTTGTAATTGACTGCACCAGTGTTATACATCCCACAGCTTTGGGTTCAAATCCCCACTCAGTCTTGAAGCTTCCTGGGAGACTTTGGAGCAGTTACTAACTCTCAGCCTAATTTGCATCACCGGGTTGCTGTGGGATATAAAATAGGAATAGCGGGGGAGAGCTGTGTCTGTGGGCTTTGAACTTATTGAATTGCAACAGGGGGAAAAATGAGTTATTAAATGAGCTGCGCTGTGGGTTATTAAGTTGAACAAACGTCCTTTGGCAGAGGCACCGACAGGCGGCTGTGCAACGTGGCCACGGAGGATGAACATGTGTTGGGGTCTTTGCCAGAGTTCCCATCATCTCAGGCCTGGTAGGCTGAACTCTGTGGCAGCAATGAGTTGCATGGTGTTTAAAAAATAAATTAAAACCCCCAGAATATCTTGCCTATCTTGCTTATACCCGAAAGGGAACTGCAGGTCTTTTCTGCCTTTTGACCTGAGCTTCACAATCACATATCCTCCAACTTTCCTCAGATGAAAACAGGGGTATTTCTCACTGCCCCACAACTGACTCTCCTAGACCCCCTATTTTTTGGTGTCCCCACCACAGAGCATTTCCTATCTGAAGACGGGCAAATGCCACCCCAACACCAATGGGATGCAGCACACACGTCCTCCACCATCCTGAGAAAACCTCTTCATCCGATTTTTTTTTTTAAATAATTTTATTCTTTGGTAGATTTACAGAAAGAAAAACACACTGCAAGAAACAAATGTGAGAAAGAGGCAAGATTCGACGCAGACACATTTTTTTTTTTTAAAGTCAAGACTCCTTGCTCTCCTCTCCGCAAGGGTGTTGCTAGCAGCTAGAGCAGGGGTGTCAAACTCAAATTCATCGGGGGCCGCATCAGCAGTTTGGTCACCCTCAAAGGGCCGGTGACCCTCAAAGGGCTGCCCTCCCCCTCTCCACTGTGTGGAAAAAATATTTTTTTCTGGTTTTCCTCCTCTAAAAGGCTGGGAGGGAGGGAGGGAGGGAAGAGAGAGAGAAGGAAGGAAGGAAAGAAGGAAAGAAAGAAGGGGTGAGAAAGAGAGATAGATGGATGGATGGATGGAAGGAAGGAAGGAAGGAAAGAAAGAAAGAAAGAAAGAAAGAAAGAAAGAAAGAAAGATAAAGGGAGAGAGAGAGAGAGAGAGAAGGAAGGAAGGAAGGAAGGAAGGAAGGAAGGAAGGAAGGAAGGAAGGAAGGAAGGAGTGAAAGAGAGAGAGGAGAGAGGGAAGATGCTGCTTGCTTCTCCACCCCCCCACCCAAAAAAGGCTTTTGCGAGGGGGGGGGGCGGCCGGGAGGAGCAAGAAACGTCTCCTCCGCTGTAGCAGAGGGCATGTTGCTTGCTTCTCCACCCCCCCCACCCGCAAAAGAAGGCTTTTGCGAGGGGGGGCGACCGGGAGGAGCAAGAAACGTCTCCTCCGCTGTAGCAGAGGGCATGTTGCTTGCTTCTCCACCCCCCCCACCCGCAAAAGAAGGCTTTTGCGAGGGGGGGGGCGGCCGGGAGGAGCAAGAAACGTCTCCTCCGCTGTAGCAGAGGGCATGTTGCTTGCTTCTCCACCCCCCCCCCACCCGCAAAAGAAGGCTTTTGCGAGGGGGGGGCGGCCGGGAGGAGCAAGAAACGTCTCCTCCGCTGTAGCAGAGGGCATGTTGCTTGCTTCTCCACCCCCCCCACCCGCAAAAGAAGGCTTTTGCGAGGGGGGGCGACCGGGAGGAGCAAGAAACGTCTCCTCCGCTGTAGCAGAGGGCATGTTGCTTGCTTCTCCACCCCCCCCCACCCGCAAAAGAAGGCTTTTGCGAGGGGGGGGCGGCCGGGAGGAGCAAGAAACGTCTCTGCTGTAGCGGAGGAGATGCTGCTCATTCTCCCCCCCCCTCCACCGCTGCCTGCTGTTCGCAGGGATTGGCGCAGCGTGGGGTGGTGGTGGGATCAGCAGGCTGGTGCGGGGGGCTTCCCCGACGCGGCAGAAAGCCGCGCGGGGCACCCCCGAGGCGGCAAAAAGCCGCGCTGGGCCAAAACGGCCCGAAGAAAAAAACCTTGCCGGCTTCCCCCGGCAAGGCAAAAATGGTGCGGGGGGCTTCCCTGAGGCGGCAGAAAGCCGCGCGGAGCACCCCCGACGCGGCAAAAAGCCGCCCTGGGCCAAAACGGCCCGAAGAAAAAAAGCCTTGCCGGTTCCCCTGGCAAGGAAAAATTGGTGCGGGAGGCTTCCCTGAGGCGGCAGAAAGCCGCGCGGGGCACCCCCGACGCGGCAAAAAGCCGCCCTGGGCCAAAACGGCCCGGGAAAAAAAAACCTCTGCTCCCTTCCTCTCGCGCGCGTTGACCTTCGCCGCCCACCGCCAATCACCGCACGCTCACGGGCCACATGACGAGGTCTCGCGGGCCGCATTTGGCCCGCGGGCCTTGCCCTTGACACCTGTGAGCTAGAGGGTTCATGTTCACTTGTAAGCAAAGTGCAATGACAGTGACCACCAGCGCGCCCTCTTCATTTGCTCAGAACCTAAATTTTGCATCTATAGCAGATGCAAAATGTGGGCCTGTGCTGTGAGTCTCTTAAGTCCCGATCTGCTCCTGTGATCACTAAGCTTTTCCTTTGCCTACAAACAACTCCTTTTTTAAAAATTTTGGCCGCTGGATCCAGCTGGTCCCCCATTAGGATCACAAGCTGGCTATCGATCTGAGGTTTTGCAAGCTAGAATGAAGATGGCGACTGTCCGTGATTTGGCTTTTGGAATCAGAGTATCAAGGGGCAAGGCGATCGTATGGTGATGAAATATGGACTTAAATCCACGCAGGGACATTGTTTGTTTTGATTTATCTTGCTTGTTGGAATACATCAGATGCTGTGAAAATATAGGAAGGGTAAAAAGCAAGGACAAATAGTTGATTAGATAACTCCGGAGTTTGAAGCATGGGAAACCTCAAAATAAATTTAAATAATAATTTGGCAGAATTGGAACTTTTCTTTTTTTTTATTATTGGTAATTGCATAAATAATTTGAAATGTAATTTGGAATGTTTCAATGTGATTATGTTGTATTGGAAACCTTAATAAAAATGATTTGACCAAAAAAAAAAAAAAAAGAAGTTTTGCAAGCTAGGTGCTGTGAAGCTGTTTGCTGCTGGATAACCTGCCTTCTTCTTCTTTTTAAAAGCAAACTTTTGAACGCTTTCTCTTCCAGATGAGCGGACCGTGACGGAGGAGAAGGAGAAAGTATTGTACTGCCAAAATCCCAACTGCGTGGAGAAGCGGCGAGCCGCAAAGGTACTGTGTTCTGATTTTGCATGTGTTTGGATTCAGGGGGCTTCTGGGAAAGGGGATATTCTTAGATCTTGAGGAAGTTGCCACAAAGCCCACCGTTTCCTCCCAAGTGCCTTGATCTGAGAAATCCAAAGGCTGTGGGGCTCAGTTAACCAAGCCAAGGAGGAAGAGGTCACAAATACAGAATCAGCTGTTGGCATTAGGCTGCGACAGGCTCCATCTGCACAATATGCAGTGCTTTGCCATCCCATTTTTGGGGTGCTGTGCGCACACCCCAGACACATGTTTTGGGGCTCTGTGATCTCATGTAGGTCATGTGACTCGCACGGGAGCAGGGCCAGAAAGATGCACATCTCAATTTCTGGAGTCAACATGTTGGAAGTTATGCTATACCACTTTGTAAAAAGTCATGGCTTCCCTCAAAGAATCCCAGGAGCTGTAGTTTGTTAATGTTGTTGACAGTTGTTAGGAGACCTCTCCCCCCCCCAACAGAGGTGCAATTTCCAGAGTGGTTTAACATAGGGTTACCAGACGTCCCCGTTTCCCGGGGACAGTCCCCGGATTTGCGAATAAGTCCCCGGTCAAATTCCATCCCCAGAATGTCCCCGGATTTCATCTAATGTCCCCAGGAAACGCAGCAGCGGCAGTCTCAGCAGCCTGGAGCAGTTGACTCTGGCTGGCTTCAGGAGCTGCTCAGAAGTCCTCATATGATGGTGGTGCAGGGGCTCTAAGATGCAGCTTCTGGGCCGCCTCCACCTTCCCTGACCCCAGCAACTAAGCTGTGAAGGGAGGCTTCATGCTGCCTATCGGAGCAGCCTCCCAACTCCTACTTGCGTTAGGCAACGGGATGCCTCCCTTCCCAGCTGAGGGATCTCCACCCCCCTCCTGCTTGCACGCAAGTAGGAATGGGATTGGGGCTGCTCCGATGGGAAGGGAAGCATTGCGTTGCCTGAGAGATCCCTGCCCCCTCCTGCTTGCACGCAAGTAGGAGTTGGGATGGGGCTCCTCCGAAAGACAGTGTGAAGCCTCGCTTCCCAGCTGAGGGATCCCCGCCCCCTCCTGCTTGCACGCAAGTAGGAATGGGATTGGGGCTGCTCCAGTAGGAATGGAGGCATCACGCTGTCCGAACCTCACTGCTGCTGCCGCTCTCGGCCCTCCTTCTCTGCCTTCCATGCCTGACCCACTGCGAACCACTTCCCCACCACCACCGAAGAACCAACAACTCAGGGGCTGCCCAGGCTCATGGAGAAAGGAGATAGATGCCTCAGAGGAAGGGGAAATGTGGCGGTCGAGATCAAGGCGGCAGCGGCCCCTCTCTGCCACCGCCATCGCTGCAGCATCAACTTCCCGAGCGTGTAGTATGTATGTATGTATTTAAAGTGTCCCCGGATTCATTGAAAAAATCTGGTAACCTTAGTTTAACAATCAATTCCCCTTCGCAGGGTGCTCTGGGAGTGAAATAAAGGGCCTCCTAACAGCTCTCAGCATCCCCAACAAACTACAGTTCCCAGAATTCTTTGGGGCAAACCATGACTTTTTAAAGTGGTATGATGCTGCTTTCAAGGCATAGAGCAGACATGGCCATAGGGATTCAGACACAGTGAGCCTCTAATCCACTGTGTAATGTTTCTGGGTCCAACAACAAGCACCTGCAATGAGGAGTCCTTTTTTTTATAAAAGAATCTTTATTCAGAGGATCCTCTAAGACCATACCCTCCAACATTTCTCCAATGAAAATAGGGACATCCTAAGGAAAAGTGGGACCTTCCAGGATCAAATAAGAAACCGGGACGGCTTCTCTAAATCAGGGGCGTCCCTGGAAAATAGGGACACTTGGAGGGTCTGCTAGAACTGGAACTCAAGACCTAAGGAACTGCCAAGGCCATGTGACTCCAGGGCAAGTCCTCAAACTGCGAAGCCCTTAACAGTAAAGGCGTGCCAACAAATTGCAAGATCTATCATTACACACAGGAACCAGAGTAAGTGGATGAGACCCCCAAGTGGCAGCCCGGCATCAAAATCCCCCTCTTGCCCACCTTCTGTCCCTGAATCTGCCGCATGGTGCCAATATATTGAGTGCTGCCCGCCTGCCACTCCATGTGCCACCCAATCTGCTCCACATCACCACTGCCTGGTGCTGGCATCATCCAACACATTGATGTCCAGACTGGGGGAAGAAGTAGCGGGTATCACACCCTTCTTTAATTGGCTGCCAGCCCCTCTGAAAAGTTTTGCCCAATGCCTGACTTCAAGAGTGAACTGAAAAACGATGTGAGTCCCAAAAAAGTGGCGGGAGCTGCTTGTTGTTACATGTGTGGATTTATCATGTGTGTGGCTGATGGTGCGGCTTGCGCAGGCCATCGCGGAAGGCAGGTTGAGAAAAGATGCCAGGAGGGAGGAGACGGAGAAGTCTGGGCCTGATGTTTGGCTCTGTCCTTCCCCTCTGCTCTTTCTGCCTCTCCGCCCTTCCTCGGGTCTCCCCCTTACCTCACCGCCTTTCTCCTCCCTGCTAACAAACCACAAAGACTTTTCCAGACAGAGTGGCAGCCTCAAAGCCTCAGCAGCTGGAGAAATGCTCAGCACTTCCCCCTCCCACCAAAGGGTCAGTGCGCCATTCCAACAAGAAGATTGGTGTGTGTGTGTGTGTAAAGAGAGAGAGGGGGACAGCTGTTCTCCCTTGTCCGCTTTGCTCGATTCACAACGATTCGCTGGAGCTGCTCCCCCTGCTCTCTGCTGCTCAGGAACAGGAAAGGAGCCCAGCAACATGATATGCAAAAATGAAAGAGGGCAGCTTCGTAGGCCCCTTGAGCTGGCCTGTGTGTGAGCAGTTGGAGGAGGAAGGGTCAGTTTCCTTGAGAATGGGGGGTGCAAGGCAGCCTCAGCTTGTTTACAAGGTTACAGGTTGAGCAGGTGGGGAGGGAGGGAAGTAGGCAGGCTGACTAGCACCACTAAAATAAATTGAGAATGTAAGAAAAAAGCCTGTTGGATCAGGGCATCTATCCCAGCATCGTGTTCTTGCAGGAGCCTATTGCAAGAATATCAAGGTCTTATATATATATAATAATAATTGTTCATAAGTGTGCCAAGCAAAACAAGGCCACATGTCTGAAGCAGCACAGGAAGACAGGCCTGTCTCCATTTTGACTCCCAAACTGACAAACTGTTTCTCTGCAAGGAAGGAGGGGGGATTGTCTCAGGAAAATAAAGTGATAATTCTGACTTCCTGATACCTGAGTGCCAGACAAAAGGGTGTGATTAACTTGGCTGGGAAACAGGGAAATGTAAATATCTCTTTTGTTTTACTTGATGGGTTTTTGGGTGGAGGGCAAGAGGAGGCATGGGGAGGGTCAAGGATGCTCAGATTACTGCTACCAGACCTCTCCTTTCATGATGTAGCTGTGATGTATCTGGGGGGTGGTCCTGGGTTACACCCCTTTTTGTGATGTATGTATGATGTATAGGGGGGTGGTCTTGAGCGGGAAGGGGGGAATTTCAAAAGTCTATATAGGAGCTGGCACACCATTGTTCTGGGTTCCTCCTCCCTGGGACCTCCATTTTGGGAGTGAGGGCCCTGTTGCAACAGATATAATAAAATGTTGCTTCTCAATTTTTCTCTGGTTGGCCTCTGTAAATTTACTCCTACTGATGGAGAACCTGGGAAGGCTCTTGTGTACCCCATAAGGGAATAAGAGCAGATTTCTGTGTATTTCAAGCCAATCAGATGCCTGTGGGAAACCTGCAAGAGCTCTCTCCCCCCACCAACGTTTTCCAGCAACTGGCATACAGAAGCGTCGCTGCCTTTGACCGTGGAGCCAGAGCATAGCCATCCTGGCTAGTAGCCGACGATGGCCTTCTCCTCTGTGAATTTGTCTAATCTTCTTTCAAAGCCATCACTGCCTCCTGCGGGAGTGAGTTCCGTAGTTTAACTATGTGCTGTATGAATAAGTTCGAGTTCCAGTGTTATTAGAGAGGGAGAAATAACTTTTCTCTAGCTACTTCCTCCGTGCCGTGCATAATTCTAGCGGCAGCTAGACTGGTGACTGGGAGCGACCGCCGAGACCACATAACACTGGTCTTGAAAGACCTACATTGGCTCCCAGTACGTTTCCAAGCACAATTCAAAGTGTTGGTGCTGATCTTTAAAGCCCTAAATGGCTTCAGTCCAGTATACCTAAAGGAGCGTCTCCACCCCCATCATTCTGCCCGAACACTGAGGTCCAGTGCCGAGGGCCTTCTGGCGGTTCCCTCACTACGAGAAGCCAAGTTACAGGGAACCAGGCAGAGGGCCTTCTCGGTAGTGGCACCTGCCCTGTGGAACGCCCTCCCACCAGATGTCAAAGAGAAAAACAACTACCAGACTTTTAGAAGACATCTGAAGGCAGCCCTGTTTAGGGAGGCTTTTAATGTTTATTAGATTATTGCATTTTAATGTTCTGTTGGAAGCTGCCCAGAGTGGCTGGGGAAACCCAGCCAGATGGGCAGGGTATAATAATTTATTATTATTATTATTATTATTATTATTATTATTATTATTATTATAAACTTCTATCATGCCACTTCAGTCCAACCCTACAATTAAGGTGAAGAAAAATTTCATGAGTTTTTTCTTCGGATGGGCGGGGGGTGGGGTGGGGAAGAATCAGTTCTGGGGCCATCCTTTAATTCAACTCAGATTTTGCTTTTTTTGTCTCCTGACTTGAGTTCTGGAGGGGGTGGGTGGGAAATGGCACCACTGATGTTCTGCAGCTTGCTTTGGACTGGTGGCGGCGGGAAGCTAGAAGGGCACAGGACCAATTGGCTAGTGTCTGTGACGCCGTCAATATGCCTTCTACCAATCTCTGGGGCAGTTCTGCAACTGGTTTGTTTTTGTGCGTAAAGTAAGGCTGGAGAATGGGCATATAAATGAATAAAAATAGATGTGATCTGAAAAAAAGAAAAAGCAGGCAGCTTTCTTGAAGCACCTGAGTGTTGTTTTGACATCACATATTAGGTTGCAGAGCCCTGTTGGGCCTAATCTGAGTCTGCCTCTCTGGAATGTGTGAACACCAAACCCCTCACTCACTAAGCCAGCCTTAGGGTCCAGCTTGGGCTGTGCTGCTACCAAAAGCCCCAGCACAGATGGGCCGTCCCTGCTTCCACTCCCAGGTTATAATTTGTGTGTCTGCGTGCAAACTAGCCCTGCAGAATCTCCCGCTCTCTGCCTTGTCCTCTTAGCCTAATTGCTTGTTAATGTAAAGCTGTGATGGATTTAGAGCCTCCTCTCATTCCCCTCTCCCCCAGTCTGTGGAGTAGCCGACTTGGTTACTCATTCTCTCTTCTCTGGGATAGCTTCCCTTACTTTTCTTTGGGACTGAAGTCTGGCCAGGAAAAAGAAATCCCTTTGGGGTTTTCCCCCCTAATGCCGCCTGGGTTTCTCTCTGGGGCTATCTTGAAGTGAAGGTAAGTGTTTGCTAATAGTAGTCAACCCATATTCCCGGATCTCTCCCCCACCATTTCCTAAACCTTCATTATCTCTTTGGATGTTTTGCTGTTATGGGGAGAATTTTTTGTTATTGAGATGAGGTTTTTTTGGGGAGGGGGGTGTCTTGAGGATTATCCACAAAGGGGGATGCTCCATGGACTTTGTTCAGTCCCTGAGGTTGAATATGTGGTATCCACCCTCTCCCCACCCATCACCCTTGCCGCTGCTATTACCAAGTCTTTGAACAAACTTCCTCTTCAGGTTGGTTAAAATTGAACCTGGAAAAAAGTTCATTCCTTTTCTTGAAAAGGGAAGTGAGTACCAATTTCAACATCTAGTTTTTACAGCAGCGGCAGGAGCCTATTGGCTAATATGTGTGATGTCATTTTTGTCAACAACCCCCCCCCCCTCCAATTCCTTACAGCAGAATAATCTGTTTCGGAAAACTCTTTAGAAGCTATTTAAAAGACTAACAAATTTATTATGACATAAATTCTTGTGGACCGCAAGCCTATTTCATTGGATGCTTCTTTGGCACATATTTAAAGGAAAAGATGGGTGCTGAATGGTCATGAGATGCAAAAATTGCAGTTGCTGATGACCAGAACTTAAATATATGTTAAATAGGCACACTTTTTACACTAACAAACTGGTGATAATTTACTTAGCAGTATTAAGATGAATGTACTAACACCTGGAGTGTAGCAGGGAACCATTCACAAGGGTGGGTTCCCGTTCCCCCCATCTTGCTGCTATTCAGCTTTTCCCTTGGGTCCCTCCAAGTGAGATGGCTTTAAAGCGGCTTAAAAATAATTTTAAAATGTCAGTTAAAAATGCAACCTTCAACTAGAGGACTTCAGGGTTGCTTCTATATTAGGCCCAACTGAGGCCTTAGTCTTCTTGTGGAACTGAGAGATGCTGAGGGCCATGTAAACAACCTAAGATGGAATACCTAAGAAAGTACTTGGTACTCTTTCTATACGCAATGGCAGCAACCAGAAGAATTTATGCTCCAAGGCGGAAGGACAAAAATAGTCCTACAGAAGAAGAATGGCAGAATAAGTTGGCAGAATATGCGGAATTAGCAATGCTGACTGCAAAGATAAGGCATCAGGATGAGACAGATATAAGAGAGGAGTGGGAACATTTTGGATAATATTTAAAGATATGCAGTAACTAGATGAATTTCCAAGTAGGGTTAGACATGTGAGCAGCAGTTAAAAACAACCAGAAGAGGGGTGGTAATTAAGGAAATGCAGCTCAACAAGGACTAAACAAGAACCCATGAAGGGATGTGTGGGGAAGTCCAAGAATATAAGATAACAGAAGATAACTGTATAATGGATGTATCAAACTATGGAATATGTATATGTATATGTATACATATGTGTGTGTGTGTATGATTGCTCCTGAGAGCCCTCTCTAGAGCATATTTGGCCCCTGAGATACTGGGTAGCTATGAAACAGACTGGACAATAGCTTGAGTGTAGGTATTGAAAGCCCCGACTGGACGTGAGTTCAGGCTAGCTGGTGAAACCAGCACAGAGGGCCTCCTTTGTTGCCATCACTGCTTCCTTGAGTAATCGCCCAGGCAAGTGGTGTGGTCTGAGCCCTCCTGACATCTACATCAGTGGATGGAGCCTGTGATTTGCTTGGCGAACGGTTCAAGGACAAAGTTGCCCACCCATGTAGCCTGCTTGATGCCGTGGCTGATGTGGCTCCGAGCGAGGTTTGCAATGCTCCATCAAGCCTTGTTTTGTGGGACTGGTCTTTGTGGCCTGATGATATGGACAAGGTACTAGCAACTTTGTGTCCAACCAGGTGCCCTCTCAACCCTTCGAGGTCCAGGGTGTGTTGAGCGCATCTTTGCAGGTGGTGCCTGCCACTCGGAAGGAGGTGATAATGTGATTATTTCTGAAGAAACCCAACCCTGGACCTGTTGGTATTACCACCCAGTTGCTGAAATTCTCCCTTTTGGGACAGGGACTCAAGAAGGTTGTTTGCAGTGCAGTTGCAGGTGTTTTTGGAGGAAACTTATTATACAAACCCATCCCAGGTTGTATAATAAGTTGGGTTCAGTCCTGAGTCTGGGACAAAATCAGCTCTGGTCTCCCTGGTGAGATAGGACAGATGCCCACTCTTTGAGTTTTCCAGGAACAATGGAAAACATTTTTTCAACAAGCTGTTCTGACGGGATGAATGTATATATTTTCAGGGGTCCGCCTTGGGCGTTTCATTGTATCATTTAAAAGCTACATTTAGTCATGTTTTTAAACTCATTTTTATTGTGTGGCTGTGAATCGTCTTGAGTTGTACATTTTATCCAATAAAGGATCAAATGATGAGTGGTGCAGAGAAGGAGGATGGAGAAATGATGGTTTGCTGTTTCTCTTGAAACACTAGAATTGGCGTGTGGGTGTCTGTCCATGTGGGTTTGTGGTGGATATCCTCTAGAAAAACTGTCTGGCAGCACATTTCGTTAGGCAGTGTACCCAGGTAACTTTTCGTTTTAGAAGGCAATCATATATTGAATCCCTACACCAAAGGACATTGTTTTTATTCATTGAACAATTAACGAAACTTGATCTTTGAAATAAACTTTGCTTAAAGAATATAAACTTTTAAAACGAGTCACAAAATATAACGTGTTTGCTGTAATGAGGCATTTACAAAGATGCAGTCAATTTTCATGAGCGTTATCTTTAACCAGATAATGAGCTAACCCAAATGGACTGAAACAGCTTAAGGTTTCTTCATCTTCCTGTCCTAGACAATGAGAAGTCGCTCACTGGGTGTGAGGAAAAGGTGGCGAGGGGACCTTGGATGGGGGCAGAGCAGTGAGACAGAGGCAGATAGATGCAGGCAGAAGAAAAAAGCTGGAATGGATCTGTAGCTTCTCCCTGTGCCGTTTCCAGGGACAGACCCAGGCAGAAGCTTAAGTTCCATTCCAGCCTTTTTCTTCTGCCTGCATCTCTCTCTGCTTCCCTTTGGCTCTTTACCATCTCCTCTTTACCAGGACCCCTGGTTTTTTGAAACACTAGGTGTGCCTGGACCTATGACTGCCAGTATCCAGAAGCTGCCCTCCCTCAGCCTTCATCCAAGGCATAATTAACTTATGGGATTCATCGCCACAAATTGTTCTTAGGGAGAGCAGCACAGGTGGCCTCTTAAAATGGATTAGGCAAATGAACGCGAGAGAGATTTGAAGCAGCAACCTTCATATTTAGAGCCCCACTGCCATGCCTCTCTGCCTGGGGTCCTCTTGCTGGACGTTTGCACAGCTCATTGGCTGTGAATTAGCTCTCCGAACTTTAGGCAGAGGCCTGTTTGGATGGAGGAAGCACAACAGATTTCAGAGTGTGGGATGAAAGAGAGGAGCCGAGGGATAGTAGAAGTTGTTGAAGGAATATCTGTTCATTTACAACTGTACGAGATGAGTGTGGTGGAGAGAGAGAGAGAGAGAGAGAGAGAGAGAGAGAGAGAGAGAGAGAGCACCTTATCCCAAGACCAGCTGTGTCTGGCCAGGCAGCTGCAAAATCTCAGGCTTACCTCCCAGATGTGAAACAACCCACCCCAAATAACGTGCACCCTAAAATGCTCTGGATTTGTGTTGGGCACAAGTGTGCAACCCTGGGAGGCAAGGCCTGTTTTACACCAAGACAAACACAATTTGTCCTCCTGTTTGTTATGTGTTGTAGCCAAAGCTGGTCCTGCTTAGAGTAGACCCTCTAAAATCAATGCACATGGCTAACTTAGGTCCAATTGCTTTCAGTGGAGCTACTCTTGAGTAAAACTTAGGTGAATAAAGTCTATCATCATCATTATTTACATTTGTTCGTCACTTACTATGTCTCAATGCAACTCATGTTTACAAAAACACGTGATTACAATTTTTTTTTAAAAAAAAATCATCAGAAAGATGAAAAAACATTAACTGGCTAAAAGTGCCCATCCTGCAATATCAATGGTCATCAGCTGTGATTCCTACATGGCAGGGGGGGGGGGTTGGACCAGTTGGCCCTTGGGGTCCCTTCCAACTTCCTATGACTCTGTGGTTTCCTTCAACCTCTCCATCAAAGCAGGTAAGGCTTGTGCAGCACTGTTTTTAGCAGCTGGTAGCCACCAGCCACCAAAAGCCATTAAGCAAAAGCCACTAGCAACATGGAAAGAAGCTATTCTGTAGATCCCAGAAAGCCTCTTTGTGGCCATCGACTCGTCCTCGTTCACCCTTCCCAGCAGGAAGGGCTAGGGTTAAGAGTTTTCTCTGAGCTGTTATGTAAGAAGCTGTAGAGAGCCTCTGTGGTCCACAGCTGCCCGGAACAACAGGTTCCTGCTCCCAGTCTGTGGCCTCTCTGTTGGCGCCTGTGTGTATGAAACTGAGGGGGGCAGAGGGGGAAAAACGACTTGTTGGAGGGTTACAGGAGGTGCTCTGACATCCCCTGGGCAGCTGATCAAGTAGATTTTGGCTGGGATGAAGGCTGCTTCCATCTCTCTGCCCCCCCCCAGACTTCACTCTGTGCCAAGATAGATGCAGGAGGAGCAGATTCAGATGAGGACCTGTCTATGGAATTCTCTCTCCTTGGGGAAAATCCAGCAACACCCCCTCCACCCTATAGAATTGTAGAGTTGGAAGGGACCGTGAGGGTCATCTAGCCCAACCCCTTCAAAGCAGGAATCTTTTGCCCAACATGGGACTCGAACCCACAACCCTGAGATTAAGAGTCTCATGCTCTGCTGATAGAGCTATCCATGCCTTTAAGTATGCTTTGAAAATGCTTCTATTTGCAGAGGAGGATTTTTTATTTTTTTTTAAAACACACAAATAGTTTGGCATGGTTTTCGAGAAGACTTTTCCGTGGAGCTACTCTGTATTATGTTGCTGTGTCATCATGAATTATTATGTGGTGGTTTTTATTGCTTCTGAATTTTGTAGGCTGCTTGGAAGAGGATAATTACCAAGCAGTGGGAAAATCCGTGTCCGCTGTGAAATAACATGGACACTTTAGGTTCCCATTTACTTTTGATGGTTTGTTAAACAATACAACAACAATAGCAATATCAAAACATTGATATTGTTTTATTTTTGGAAAATAAAATATTATATATATATATATATATATATATATATATATATATATATATATACACACACACACACACACACACACACACATATATATATATATACACACTTTTGACGGTCTGTTAACATCTAGTGCAGTAGTTTCTCAGCTGTCCAGATTAAGAGTCACTCCTATGGCTCTTTTTTCCTTTGTCCTCCCAACAACTATTCCAGTGTCTGCCAGCAGGTGGCAGGGTTTGCTTAGAGCTGGCCTGCTCAGGCATCACAAGGCCCATGGAATTGTGGGAGAATCTGGTATGATGTTTAACAACATAAGAAGAGCCCTGCTAGGTCAGGCTAATTGGGGGGGGGGCACCTAGCCAACCAGATGCCCCCATGGGAAGCTCACAAGCAAGGCCTGAGTCCAGTAGCAACTCTTCCCACTTATGATTCCTGACAGCTGGTACTGAGAGGCATACTGTCTCCGACAGTGGAGGGAGAATGTGTCAATGGCTACTAGTCACAACCAGTCCTAGAAATCCAAATCGCGAACCTCAAAAAAAGAGAGAGAAGTTTTAATATCTTGTTTTATTTTTTTTCTTTTGCGAAGAAATTATCTAACAACAATTAGACACCACGTGAAGGTGCGTTACCTGGATGAAGCTAATTCAAAATCACTTGTCCTGGTGCATAACCTGAGTGCAAGTCTGTGGTGGTAGTATTTAAGAGACTTACCAACATGTCTGATAACATGACCTACTCTAGTATAAACTTTATTCTTCATTGTAAAGCAGGCATAGGCAAACTCGGCCCTCCATATGTTTTGGGACTGCAATTCCCATCATCCCTGACCACTAGTCCTGTTAGCAAGGTAACATGGGAGTTGTAGTCCCAAAATATCTGGAGGGCCGAGTTTGCCTATGCCTGTTGTAAAGCATGTATAATTCTTTATTAATGGATTATCGAAGCTCAATGCATCAACCAAATTATTTTTTCAATTATATTTTATTAAGTTTCAACGTTTTTAACAAACATGGTCAAAACACAATTTTGTCTTTTCTCTTATTTTTGTCAACTTCCCCCTTCTGCTATACTCTATCTACAACATCAACCAAAATATGTTTAGAGAGTAAACTTCTCAATTTATCCCCATGTAAATGCATTTCCCTTGCTTAAAAAACACACACACACTATTTCCCCCACCAAATATGGGTCAGATGCAATTAAAATAATCTCATGTCCTTTAAACAGTCCCAAGGCTGTTAAGGTATTTCTGAGGAGGTCAATTGGTTTGAATTAAGAATTGAGTTCATTTGTTTTTTTTACTTCAATGTGCTTCATTTTACACTTGCTTACATTGTTTTTGCCATCTTGGTGGCAGTTCACCCCAGTTTGAAGAGATCCTTTTGGAATCCTTTCCAATCCCCTATTGATCAGCAGGCAATACTTGCAAGCAGAAAGCTTTTAACAAAAGGCACACGAGTCCCGAATACATCAATAGCAATGGATAAGCAGGTGTTGTACATGGTCTTTTATTGGAGTGCGGGAAAGCGCGGGAAGCACAAATTAGGTCTGAAAAAACCACTGGGCTGCAGTGACATGAAAATGGTGCCATCTGGATTCTCCATGAAAACTGAGTGAACAAAGGAGAGAAAAGCGTGACTGTGGGAGCAAGCTATATCTGTAACACATTCCAAATCTCAAAACCTCCTTTATTCTGGGACCTGGAGGAAGGAAGGGTGGGCTTTGGTTCATCTTGCTTGTTATTTTTAGGTTTGAATGATATTGTAATGCACTTTGTCCTTTCAGTGTATGGCTTCCTGAACTTCTGGCAGCTGAGGTATATTTTTGTTTCTGAATTTAAAATGGAGTCACCCTCACTCCCAGAAAGCATATAAGAGAGGAAGTATGAAGACCCTCCCTTTGAAGAGCTCAGCCCTCAGGGTTTTTTTTTTTGCATGAGCCACTGATCTCGATGTAACTCATAATTAGCAGAATGCAGACCCAGAGCAGGGTCATCATGCAGTGATGCAACAAGGAACCTCCGTTAAAGCATGAGCAATTTCCCCCGTATCTTTGCACTGTGAGTGACTGGGTGCACAAGCCACACCTGATGTCAAGATGTGGCAGAATTACCCATCCCACCCCCCCACCCCAGAAACGGACTGGAAGGAAGCAGGGACTCATGCAGAGATGTAGTGGGCAGCCTCCTCTGCAGATAGGCTTGCCTTATCAAATTACTTTCCTCTTTGGGCAGCACAATTTGGGGAATGGCTTCAGTGTTTTGCTCCTGGTTCTCTGGCGTCACCCTCCCTCTTCTTTCAAGGGGCTCCAGACTCCTTGCCTGTTGGACCCTCGTCCTGAGTTCTCAGGCACTCTTACGCTTCTGTAGCAGCCAAGCTGTCCTTTGCTTTCATCTCCCTTGACATGAATGACGCTGTCTGTGCAGGCTGCCACACGTCTGCCCTGCTTGCAAGTGGCCAAGTATGTGAGGGGGCGCAGAACTGCAGAAAGAGGAAATACACGCAGGATGAAAAGCTGCCTGTGTTCGAGGAAACTGCTAGCCAGGCAGACACGGGGCTTTGATGGATGGGGAGGGAGCGTGAGGGCCAGGTGGGGTGGGGTGGGGTGGAGGAGGCGTAGTGAAGCCTTTTCAAAACAGCTCTTGCAGCTGAAAGCTTCATCCAAATTATAATTTGGCTGTGTTTTAGATGCACCACCCCACCAAGAAAATGTATTGCTGCTTGCTGGTGCTGCTTCCAGGCACAATTCAAAGCACTGGTGCTTGCTGACCTATAAAGCCCTATATAGCTTGGACCCAGGCTATCTATTTATCAGCTGGATAGCTCAGTTGAAACAAAATAAAAAATAAAAAAAATCCTTCCAGTAGCTAGTTAGAGACCAACTAAGTTTGTTCTCAGTTGGTTAGAGTGTGGTGCTGATAACACCGAGGTTGCAAGTTCAGTCCCTGGAAGGGACAGCTGCTTATTCATGCATTGCAGGTGAGTGGACTGGATGAGCCTCATGGTACCTTCCAACTCGATGATTCTATATTCTATATATGAAAGACCATATTCCCCCATGCAAAGCCGCTCGGAATCTGAGAGGCCCTTATCTCATTCCTGCCATCCTCACAGCCACACTTGGTAGGGACACAGGAGAGAGCCTTCTCAGTGGCTGCTCCCAGACTCTGCAACTCCTTTCCTGGAGAAGCCAGACTGGCTCCCTCCTTGTTGTCCTTCCACCAGCAGGTGCATATATTCCTCTTATGGGAACTGACTGCTTTTTTTTAATCTGTATTTTAATAGAATTCTTATTTATATTGTTTCAATTCTATTAGAGTTGAAAGACTTTGTATTGATTATCTTTTATATGTGTTTAGCTTTTATGTATTGTAGAGGTGCTGTTTTAATTTGTGTAAGTTGCTTTGAGGCCCAGTCTGGAGAAAAGGTGAAATAATAATAGGTAAAGGTAAAGGGACCCCTGAACATTAGGTCCAGTCGTGGACGACTCTGGGGTTGCGGTGCTCATCTCACTTTATTGGCCGAGGGAGCCAGCGTACAACTTCTGGGTCACGTGGCCAGCATGACTAAGCCGCTTCTGGTGAACCAGAGCAGCGCACGGAAACACCGTTTACCTTCCTGCCAGAGCGGTACCTATTTATCTACTTGCACTTTGACATGCTTTCGAACTGCTAGGTTGGCAGGAGCAGGGACCGAGCAACGGGAGCTCACCCTGTCGCGGGGATTTGAACTGCCGACCTTCTGATCGGCAAGCCCTAGGCTCTGTGGTTTAACCCACAGCGCCACCCACGTCTTTATAATAATATTAAGTACCAATTACGCATTTGGACACTTTGCAGAACCATGTGAGCAAAAAAGGGAGCCAGATCCCTGCCCCCAATATCTTGCAGTTGAAATAATCCAATGGGCACAAACCATACTTCATAGAAGGGGTCTGAATCTTTCCTTTCTGTTCATCTTCTTGCAGATGTGCCCCAAACTTTTGCACAATCTTAGAATTATAGAATCAGAATTGTAGAGTTGGAAGGCACCCCCAAGGGTCATTGAGTCCAACCCCCTGCAATCCAGGAATCTCAGGACCTCAGCTAACTTAACAATGGTAGAAAGGAGCTGGGCAAGGGGAAGACCACTCGGACCCATGTCTAGAAAGCATGAGTCAATCAGAAAACCGCTCTGACCCATGTTTTCAAGGCTTGGGACAAGCGGAAGTGTGGATGAGCCCATTGTTATAAGTGCCACGTAATATCCATTCCACATTTGCAAGAAACCAGTCTTTTAGTGTGGCAGAACCTACACTTTGGAACTCCCTGCCTATTGACACCAGACATGTGCTTTCTAAAAACATTTTTGTTTGGAGGAGCCTACCCAGATATTTAGAATGCTGTTTTGTTTTCTGTTGTCTTCAACCTTTTTTATTTACTGAATTTATATACCGCCCTATACCCACAGGTCTCGATCTTTTCACGGTTTTAACTAATAATATTTTTTCGTTTTTTAACCGCTTGGAGAGGGGGCGGTTTTCCTTTTACAATCAAGCCGCACATAAATTTTATGAAATAAATAAGGCATCCCCACCCCAAATTTGGAGGGGATCAACAGGCGAAGAGTTTCCATGACCCATGGACTTTTCGGGCTCCTGCTTCTTGAAACAAGAGGAGGAAGAGCGCAAACCTCTTTTTCTCCGCTGTGCGCTCCTGTGCCTGCTTCTGCCTTGGCGCCTGCGACTGGACAGGAATGGTACGCTCCAGCCGGAGACACTCTCCTCGGCAGGGGAATGGTAGGTCCCGCCAGTCTTCCTCCTCCTCCTCCTCCTCCTCCTCCTGTCGGGCTTGAACGTGGCTTTGTCTCGGTGGAGCCTCCAGGCAGGTCTGCCTGTCTGGCTCTTCCGCAGGAGGGAGAGAGAGACGAGAGGCGCAGGAGCAGCAGCAGCTTTGTGCGCCATGAAGGCAGCGGCGGCAGCTGGGGCTTTGGACGGAGCCCCCTCCTGTATCTGAGGCTGCAGATAGCCCCCACCCCCTCGGCCCCATTTTGGAGGCTCTTACAATGAGGCAGCGGCTGGGGGACTTGAAAGCCGCCGGTGACGGTAGAGGGACCCCCGAGGAGCTGCCCGCCAGGGGGGCCATCAAATTGGTGAGTGGCTGGACCGGAATCCAGAAGGAAGGCACAGAAGGGGCGGGGGACCTCGGGGAGGGGGGCGCATAACTGGTGGTTTTTTTTTTTTTATGTATTGGTTGGCTGGCTGCAGACGGGGGCCCGGCGCCTCTTGGGCAGACGCGCGGCTCCTTTTCCACCAGGACTAGAAACGTGAAGGCGTTTTAACTTACCAAGGCTGTGCAAGACTGCGCGTTAGCAGGGCGCGTTGGGTAGATCCAGACGCTAATTGCTGTTTTCGGAATCAGAGATAATACCGTAGTGGAGTGTTGAGAGGCGAAGGAAAGCCAGTTCGGTTTAGACTGCAGTGGGAACCCCCCCTCCCATCTCGGCTTCTTGGCTAATATTGTTGCTGTGGTGGGTTGGAGAGGGGTGAGTTTTGGATTTTCGAAAGCTGGGAGATTTTCCAGACCCAAAAGGAAGACGCTTGAGTCGTGGCTGGAGAGCAGAGAAATGGACGCCATGAGCCCGTCTGGTGGGATCTACCCCTGCTGGGGGTCAAGGTAACAGCTGGGCAGGTGTGCTGCCCGTGTTTGTGGAGGAGGGAGACCAGGCTGGACTCTTGAGGTGACTGGCAGGACGGTAGTGGGTTCTGTACAGAGCAGCAGCAGATGCCCTCCATCTCCCATTCCATCAAGCGTAAATTTCAGGCCAACCAGTGAGCAGTTTCTTTGGTTTCCAGGAGCACAGCTACAGTCTTGATGGAAGCCAAAGCATTGGATCGGGTCCCCACTTTGGTCGGCTTTGGTTGTTGGGATTGTGCCATTTCCCCAAGGCAATAGTGGGGTTTATCATGTGGGCCGTCTCCAGAATTATAATCGCCAATTTGTAGGCGATACAAACATAGGCCATCATAAAACATCCATATATAAAATTTTAAAATCTATACAAATAAGCAGCTGTGTAAAAATATGTAATAAGGATTTTCATTGGAGTTCCTTCCCGCTATATAGTGCCATTCACCACTCTGAGAGATATAAAAACTCAGCCACCCTTGCAGTTACTTCCGGGTTAAGGTCAGACAGGTAGAATCGGATATTTTCATATGATATTAGACTACCCAAAAAAGGGGATAGCACGCTTTTGTGTAGCTGGTTGTACAATGGACAGTAGACAAGAATATGTTCTACTGTGTCCAGCAAATTAAAAAAACAGCCGCATATGTCCAGAATTTCCGTGGACTGTGGCAATTATTTGTAGCCTGACTTTGGGGGAGGGGAGGGGGTGTCGTCCTGTAAGACCCAAAAATCCCCACCGAAAGCCCTGCCTCCCTTTCTCTTGTGGAATGGGCTACCTCCAGCTTCCTCTCTGGAATTTCTCAGGCAGGAGTCATGGAAGTTTGCCTGGGGCAGTTTTAATATTTGGTGTACTAATTTTTTTTTTTTAAACAAATGCTGTACTTTGAACAATTTGAAAACAGAAGTGCCAGGAGGGCCCCTCTGAAACTCTCGGCTGAGGTGTAGGGTCAGTAAATTTCACTTGGGGGGGGGCAGGGTTCAAAGCCTACTTTTGCTCAAGTTTCAGTTGCAAGGCGAAGAAAACAAAACCATGTATTTTCAATTGGGGGGGGTTGGGTAGTTGTGCATTGCCACAAACCTGATTCATGGGCCCATTTGGCTGCAGGAAGAGAAATGAAAACCGCTTTGTCCTTCTGTGTGCTGCACCAGACAGCCAGCCAAGGACAAAAATGTGCCTGAGAAATTAAGGAGCCCACGCTACTGCACATAGTTCTCCTCATCCTCATTTAATCCCCATAACAGCCCTGTGAAGTAGGTTAGTCTGAGAGGCAGTGACTTGGCCCCAAGGTCACCCAGTGGGGGTGATTTGAACCTTGGTCTCTCCCAGGTCCGAGTCTGACACTCTAAACCAGTGATAGCTAACCTTGACACTCCAGATGTTTTGGGACTACAACTCCCATCATCCATGACCACTGGTCCTGTTAGCTAGGAATGATGGGAGTTGTAGTTCCAAAACATCTGGAGTGTCAAGGTTAGCCATCACTGCAAAACACTACCCCACACTGACCTACCCCACACAAAACCTTGGGGGCAGTAAGTAAGATCCCTTATTTTATTTATATTTTTATTCCATAAAATTTATACACCGGTTGATTGGGGGGAGGGGGGAAAAACCTCAAAGTGGTTTACAAAAAAGAAAGGACAATAAAATGATTAACAAGAAAAATCAGCAACAATAATTAAAAACTTTTAAAAAGTTAAAATAACAATAGACTAAAAACATATTTAAACACATGCCAGCTTTCTAGACATTTCATCTAAACAAAAATGTTTTTAGCAGGCGCTGAAAAGGATACAGTGAATGGGGGCTGCCTGGTGTCAATAGGCAGGGAGTTCCAGAGTTCCACACTAAAAGATGGATTTCTTACAAATAGTGTAATAGTGCCAATTCCACCAGTCAAAGTGGTTGAGTGGGCACATGTGGAGCAAGGCGATCTCGTAGGTAAACTGCTCCCAAGCTGTTAAGGACTTTATATCCTAATAGTAACACCTTGAACTTGGCCTAGCAGCAAATTGACAACCAGTGCAGATCTCTGAGCACAGGTGTTACGTACTGCCAAGGTTTCCCTCCTGCCAGCATTCTGCACTAGCTGCACCTTCTGGACCAAGGGCAAGGGAAGTCCCGCATAGAGCGCATTGCAGTAATCCAGCCTTGAAGCTACCAGGGCATGAGCTGCTGTGGCCAGCCTTTCCGGCTGCTTCTCCCACAGGGTGTGTATGAATTGGTGCACTTGCTTCATTCGGCAGCTGTTTCTAAAATGTTTTGGACTTTTGAAAACGACTTCCTCCTCAAAACACGTGCCATGCGCTGACTGTCAGAGGCTGAGGCACACCGCGACACACCCGCTCTAGGCATGGGCATGTGAGAGTCAGCAGCAAATGTGTGTCTTGTTTTGTGTGTGTGAAAGATTATACCCCCAAAAAACTTCTGCAGGTGGGCAGCGTGCTGTGGCACTCATGCCCTGCATGCAGGCAACTACTTGGCCATTGTGAGAACAGGATGCTCGACTAGACGGGCTACTGGCCTGATCCAGCAGGCTCTTTTTATGTTCTTATGATTGGTTTTTCAGCAGAAGCACCAGCTCCCCTCTTCTCAGACTGGTCCTGATGAACAAAGTTGCTCTATTTAGATCTGGGCAGAGGGCAATTGATCTCAGCAAGTGCAGGTGTTCTCTGGAAACCCAGTTCTGTGTCATGTCTGAAATCGACATTCGCAGGTGAATTGGACGTGTCCTGGAATCAGGACCGGTGCTGGCAATTTTGGTGCCCTAGGCGAGGGGGCGGGCCACGTGACGTCATTACGTATGACGCACGTTGCGGAGCGGTGCCCCGCCCCCTGCCCTGCCGGGCGCCCCTCGCCGCCGCGGTTTGCTTGCTCCGCCGCTGGTTGGGGCGGCACTGGGCGGCGGCGGGGGGCAGGCTGGCCAGCGCCCCCTCCATTTTGGCGCCCTCGCTGCCGCGGTTTTCGCCCCAACCTGCTTGCTCCGCTGCTGGTTGGGGCAGCACTGGGCGGCGGCAGGGGGCAGACTGGCCAGCGCCCCCTCCATTTTGGCGCCCTAGGCAATTGCCTAGTTCGCCTAAATGGACGCGCCGGCCCTGCCTGGAATAGGGCGCCAGAATCTCAGATTCAAGGCTCTTGGGAAGCAAAGCTTGGAATAAACGTCTCACTGAGAATCCAAATCTAGGGAGTCACTTCCAGGCACTTTACACCATCCTTCTCCAACTTGCCACCTTCCAGATGTTTTGAACCACAACTGCTATCAGCCCCAGCCAGCAGAGCTGTGTAGTCCAAAATGCAAGAGAGCCTGCTGTATCAGGCCAGCCTCCTATTCATACTCTGACCATTATAGGAAAGCCACAAACAGGGCCTGAGCACAAGAGCCCTTTCCCTTCCTGCTGTTTCCAGCAACTGGTATTCAGAAGCATGACTGCCTCCAACCGCGGAGGGCGCCAGGTTGGGGAAGACTGCCTTAGCCTGTTTTGCCAGATGAAGCCTGTGGGTCTGCACCATAAAACGGCACCAAGGAGCAGAAACTGGGGGTGGGGGGGATAGATGGGCAAAAGGAGACTCAGATTTGCATCTGCTAATCTATATGTTCCAGGTGTCCATCTGGGAACAATTCCTATAGCTGCCTGCTCAGCTTGCAGCCTAGGTGATGCTCAACTTCACGGCCACCCATTCCTGGTCTGTTTCCCCCCCTTCTTAGCACTCTGGGGAGCTCCGAAACAAGAAGATGGGTTCTATTCTATGAGGTTTTGCTCTGAGTGGACCTATTTAAGTGAAGAGCAACAACTCGTTCGTTTCAGTGGGTCTGAAAGTTAGTTGAATGCCACCCATTGTTTCCAAATAGAGAACTGGCCTCTGCCAAGGTAGGCAACCAGGACACTCTGGTCAATATGGAACTCACTCCCATGGGGGGGCAGTGATGGCCGCAAAACGATATGGCTTTAAAAGAGGATAATAAAAAATTCAGGGAGGAAAGCTATTGGCTATGCTCTTCATCCAAGGATGAAAGCAGTAATTGGTTCTGAAGGCCACTTGCTGGAAACCCCAGGAGTGGTCTTGTGTTCGAATTCTGTTTTTGGGCTTCCCATTGGGGCATATGGTTGGCCACTGGGAGAACAGGATGCTGGACTCGATGGGCCATAGGCCTGATCCAGCAGGCCTCTTCTTCTGTCCTTATTTTCACCTGCTTTTCCTTGTTGCACACAAGTGGAGAGAGCGAAGGGAAGCAGCCTCCCCCCCCCCCCCCGGCGCCATTCTCTAGCCCCTAAGCTAGTTTGCTCTGTGCCTCTTTATGCCAGCCTGCCGCCCTTGGGTATATTGGAGGATGCAGTCGCCTTAGCCAGTGTGGAAGTAAGATGAAACTGCCTCTTTGGCCGGATTTTGCACATGGAATGAGGGAGAGAGGGGGGCCATCTTCAGGTAACGAAATGTCCTGGACAAAGAGATTTGGTTGGAGTGTGCCAGAAGAAGTAGATGCTGCCTGGTCACCCCTCTCCACTCATTTGGCTTGATCCAGCAGAGCTCTTCATATGTTCTGATATAAGCAGAACGCTTTGGGTTCCCTGGAGCTCAGGGTGGACTTTGACATATCCCATTGCAAGGTGGAGCCTGTTCCGTTGCACAGGAGAGGACTCTCAGTGTGCTCCCCTTTCACCTCCTCCACCCCCTGGCATTCATGAGTGCGCAGGAGGCCAGCTGCACTTGGCCATCTTTCCCGTTCGGTCTGGGACCATGGCAGCGGCCTGCGATGTCCCTTTGGCTCCCTGCCTGTCTCAGTCACATGGAACGGCCATGACGCAACAGCCGTCTGCGCTGAGCCACTCGCTTTGGGGCTGAGCCGGCCAGCGCTGCTGTCTGGGACTCTTGGCTGCCTTGAAGCCGGGCTTCTCCACTGCCCCCACCTCATCCCAGCCTAGTGGAAGTGATTGAAGTAGCAGCCTGGGAAGGCCTGGCTTGTTCTCTTTTCTTTTTTTGTTCTTTTTGCTGTGTGAGCAGAAAGGCAGCCTGAGCCCCCACATCCTCTCTCCCTTTTGTCGGGGCTGGCTGGCTTCCAGACGACAGCTGCAGCCACTTGGCCCTCTGGCCTCTCGGAGACGCCCTTTCTCTCTTTCCGCTTCTCTTTCTCTCTGCCAAAACATGGATTGCTTACTACCTGAGTGGCCGTGTGTGTGTGTGTGTTTTAAATGTGTGAATTCCAACATTATTCCAAACCCGTGAAAATCTAGGGCTGCGACGTTGATTTGATTTAATGGGATGGTAAGACCTTTTTTACTAGGGACGTGGGTGGCACTGTGGGTTAAACCACAGAGCCTATGGCTTGCCGATCAGAAGGTCGGCGGTTCGAATCCCCGTGACTGGATGAGCTCCCGTTGCTTGGTCCCTGCTCCTGCCCACCTAGCGGTTCGAAAGCACGTCAAAATGCAAGTAGATAAATAGGTACCGCTGCAGCGGGAAGGTAAACTGCGTTTCCGTGCGCTGCTCTGGTTCGCCAGAAGCAGCTTAGTCATGCTGGCCACATGACCTGGAAGCTGTACGCTGCTACTACGCTGGCTCCCTCGGCCAATAATGCGAGATGAGCGCCGCAACCCTAGAGTCGGTCACAACTGGATCTAATGGTTAGGGGTCCCTTTACCTTTAAGGCCTTTTTTATTTGGGGGTTAATTTCCTTTTGCATTATGTTTATATCCCTCCCTCCCTCCCTCCCTCCCTCCGAGGAACTCAAGGTAGCACGTGCACTTCCTATTTTAATTCACAACAACCCTGTGAGGTAGGGCAGTCTCAAGGCCGCCCAGCGAACTTCATGACTGCATGGATGTTTGAGCCTCAGCCCAATTCCAACACCGTAACTACTAGAGCACACTTCTGTTGCTCAGTGCAGAGACATAGAGAGGTGGCAAGAGGTGCAGGCATGTCTGGGGAATTGCTTCCTTTTTATATTACAACCATGAGGACTACAGCCTTACTTTTTAGGAGGAAGGACCATAGCTGCTGTGCATGCAGAAGGTCCCAGGTTCAACCCCCAATGGCATCTCCGGGTAGGGCTGGCAGAGTTCAATGCCTGAAACCCCAGAGAGTGTTCTGCTAGTCAGTGTGGGCATTGCTGATCTAGATGAGCCAATTTTCTGACTCAGCGGAAGGCAGCTTTCCAGGTTCCTGTGCTTCTGTTGAAGTGGCTTGCGCCTTGCTTGGTGATGGCAGGCAGGCCGGTAGGCCAGCGCCTCCTCTGCCCTAAGCCTCGGCAGTACAGAGTGCGAGTGCCGCAGAGGTCAACAGAGCCCCGAGGCTGCCCTTCTGGAGGTCGTCCCGTGGATGAGAGGCACGCTGGAGCTTGTCCTGTCCAGGTGCACAACCTTCCTGGCTGCGTGCTGTCCCTCTGAGCCACTCCTCCTGAACTTTAGACACACAAACACATCGAAAGAGCACTCGTTGCTGAAGGGGTTGGTCTTTGTTGTGGCGGCGGCGGCAGTCGCAGAGTGGTGGCATCTTGCACAGAGAGGATCCCACTGCTGACTCTGGAAAGCTTGGCTCCTGGAGAGCGGCAAGGAGGAGGAGGAGGAGGGAGAGAAGCCCCTTCCAGCGACAGGCAGTCCTGCCACAGGCGAGGTATGGAAGCTGCTTTTTGGATGCCTTTCTAGAACCGCAGGATTGTGGAGTTGGAAGGTACCCAAAGGATCGTCTCGTTCGCCTCCCTGCAATGCAGGAATTGCAGCTAAAGGGCCCAGAAAGCCCAATCTGCTCTTGTGCAGGAGGGCTTGGTGGGTGTCAGAGACGTTTGGGTTTTCTGCTTGGGTACCAAGCTTCGCTGGTTGGCTCACATTTATCTGGGGTGCCAAAGGGGGTTTGTGAGGAAGGGGGGGGTTGTCAGGACTGTTTGCCCCTGCATGAAGAAGGAGATGGTGCAGAGGAGTGCTTGATTCTGGATGCCTGCTGAATTCATCTCCCCAACGGGAAAAAGACATTTGTTAAAAAAAGGTGTTCCTGTGCAGGTGCAGAGTGTGTTTCCTTTGGGGAGAGGTGCTTCCTTGTCTGCTTGGTGTGCTGCAGGATCGGATGCCGGCTTGTCTTGGGCCAGAGTAGACCCTCCGCTGCTGCTGCTTTGACCAAGAGGTGGTCCAGTGGCAGAGGACATGAAGTGACCTTAATGAAAGACAGTGTGGTGCAGTGGTTAGAGTCTTAGAATAGAATAGAATATATTTTATTGTCATTGTCCCCTTTGGGGACAATGAAATTACTTGGCTGCTCCATCCACCCAGATAGGGCACTCCACGCAAAGACAAAACAACTACAAAAACACTGATTAAAACCATACACACTGATTAAAACTAGTTTGGGGGCTAGTCGCTGCTGTTCAGCCTAACCTACCGGTACCTTACAGGGCTGTTGTGGGGATTAAAGGAAGAGGGGGAGAAAAACATGGACGTCACCTTCAGCTCCTTGGAGAAAAAGGTGGGATACCAATGCAAGAAATAGAATCACAGAGTCATGGAATTGTAGGGTTGGAAGGGGACCCCAAGGGTCATCTAGTCCAACCCCCTGAGATGCAGGGAACTCAGCTGAAGCATCCATGACAGATGGCCATCCAACCTCTGCTTAAAAACCTCCAAGGAAGGAGAGTGCACAACCTCCCGAGGGAGTGTGTTCCACTTTTAAAATAAATATTAAATAATAATTCACCTTAATGTGTTATTTCCAAAGAGCAATTTATCCCTTTCTCGGTGCAATTTGCAAAGGAGGGGGTGAGGCAGCCTCTGCTAAGTAAACTGGTCCTAAGTTGCTTTGGGCCCTATTGTGCTTAGTGCTCGAACCTTGAACCGGGCCCGGTAGCAGGCTGGCAGCCCATGCAAGTCCACAGACAAGGCATTGCACTCTGGCAACCCCCACAAGCAGCTGCCTTCTGCACCAGCCGCAGCCTCCAGACTGAGCCCCACCCAGCCAGGCTGCCACGTGCGTTGGCAGCAGAAAAACATGGCCGAGCGTCATTCCGGTGTTGCAGCCGACCCGTTCCAGTGACAGGCCAAGTGGAAACGTTGCTCTGCAGTTGGCAAGAGGGGTCAGCCTGTTGGAAAGGCCCACGCCCCTCTCGTTCCCAGGGTGGAATGCCGCAGTTGGGGGGGTGGGTGAGGGGGTGGCCTTCTGCACGAGCTCTGAGGTGGTCTTTTCTGCATCATTGTTTTGCTTATTCTCGGGGTCATGTAGACTTCGGGTAGGAGGCGTGTTGTTGGGTTCAGTCCTCCTCAAATAGCCTGGCTTTTGCCTGTCAGAGTTTGATGCTGGATCAGTTTTGCCATGGGGGGGGGGGGATGTCTTTCTGTATTGACTTTGCCCAGCCCCCCAGCCCCCGGTGATGGGCAACACTGACCTGGGGGAGGAAAAATCATTGAATTGTAGAGTTGGAAGGGACCTCGAGGGTCATCTAATTCTAATCCAAACCCCTGCAATGCAGGAATTGCAGTTAGGAGGAGAGTTTCCCCATTATTTAGTCACATGGTAGAGCAAGAATGCCAACTTGGGTGCCTGGAGCCATGGGTGCCATGCAGCATGCAGCATGCTGTATTGTTTTAACATTTGACTGTAAGCTGCCCAGAGTGGCTGGGGAAACTCAGCCAGATGGGCGGGGTAAAAATAATAAATTATTATTATTATTATTATTATTATTATTATTATTATTATTATTATTATTATTATGCAAGGCCCTGGCACTGAAATTTGTGGGTGCCTGGAGAATTTTGTGGGTGCTCAGGCACCAAGGGCCCCAGGGAATTAGCACCTACGTATGTGGTGGAATCACTGTCGCCGTTTTGTCCTGGTTTAAGTGAAATGACGACATTTTTCTCTGAGATTCTCTCCCCCCCCCCATTTAATTCCCACAACCACATTGTGAGGTTAGTTAGGCAGTGACTGACCCAAGGTCACACCCAGCGGGCTCCATGGCCAAGTGGGAATTTGAGCCCTGGTCTCTCCCAGGGCCTAGTATGACACTAATCACTACACCATGCTGGGTCTCAACGGATGTGGCACGTATTACTTCTGTTCTGGATGTGGCACGTATTACTTCTGGAAGGAACACACTGATGGCTATTGGCAGGCAGAAACAAACAGCCAGTGTTTTTTGCTGCACCTGTGGCTAAGACCTGGTTGCCACAATTTTACTAGCCACTCGGCCAGTCACAGCTCAGGAAAAAAGGTGTATTAGGAAGGATGTGGCCGAGGTTTGTAAAATTCTTCATGGTGTGTTTGAAGTGGGGCAGTGGGAGAAGCTTCCCCCCACCCCTCTTTGGATGCCAGAGCTTGGGTCCATCCATTGCAACTGAATGGCAGGAGATATTCGAAAGGAGGTTCTCCTTCGCACCTGTGGAACTCATCACCACAAGATGTGGTAAGGGCTCCTGGTTTCGGTGGCTCCTAAAAGGCAGCTAAGCCAGTGCACGGAGATAGGCCCATCAGCCGCCAAGACAGCTAAATGGAACTTCCATGTGCAGAGAAAGTCTACCAGATTGTGGGGAGCAGATGCATGAGTGGCCTTGTTCCTTCAAGTCTTTCCGGCAGGCTTCACAGAATGTACCGGTATCTGATTGGCCACTGGAGTGGATGTTCGCCTTCATCCGGCAGTCAGGCTCCTCTTTTGTCAAGAGAAAAGTCCCAGCTGAGCTGTTCTGTCATCTACTACACACAGAGAAGTGGCAGCTGATGCAATGATATGTGCCCATGTGCCCAGGGATGCCAATCCAGGCATGCTGCCACCAGGAACTGTACTTCGCGCCTGGATGGTGGCATCGGCCAGCCTCATTTCGCGGCATGGCTCTGGCGTGTCCCCTCTTCTACCTCTCCGTTAAGTGACCCCCTCTCCCCTGCCATCTCCCCCCACCGCCAGTCCAGGATTGCATCAAGGTTTGGCATGCCTGGGCATCGCCCGCTGTTTGGTCCCGACTAAGAAGAGCCTGCTGAACTAATTTCAAGGAGGAGTAAACTTGCTGGAGAGGGAATACCCCATTGAAGGTGTCTTGCCCCAAACCTCACTGATGGCAGAGGGCAGCAATGCAGAAGGGAGAGAGCGCAGTGCAGTGCAGTGCTTAGAGTGCCGGACTAGGGCCTGGGAGACCTGTGTTCAAATTCCCGCTCAGCCATGAAGCTCACTGGGTGTGACCTTGAGCCAGTCACCTGTATCTCAGCGTATCTTACCTCACAGGATTGTTTTGAGTATTAAATGAGCAGGGGGAGAACTACGCACCACCTTGAAATTCAATAAATTCAATAAATAATACCCAGATAAGCAAGCCAGTGTTGTCTGCTGAAAGTGGGCAGGGGGAGAATGAAACAAAACTCTGGACATGCTCAGAGGCACCTGGCTAAGGACAGCATAATCTGTTGGTTACAAAGGCTGTGTCGTTGTAGTGGGCCATTTGCCTGCTGAGAGCTCCCCCCCCCCCAATCTCAAGCACAGGTAACCTCCCTGCCTTGCAGCATAGCAGATTTCAACTGATGCAGCTCCCCCCCTGCTTATAAAGACAAACGTCACTTGCCCGCCTCTGCCTCCCCTTCTCCCTACCTGTTGTAAGAATGACTGTCTGCGAAGGGACACGCCACTCAAGAGTGCTGCGTGCGACTTGCTCTGTGTCAAAACAGTGTGAGACACACTTGTTTACAATCCCACGCCCGGCCGCGGAGATTTCCCTTGACTCATCACCAGACGGAGTGCTTCCTGTGAGTTAGCTGGGATGTGCGGCTGGCTGGTGGGTGACTGGCTGAGGAGCTGGTTCCAGGCCTGCCTCGACTCAACCAGAGGCTTGCCTGGGCTGGCAAGATCCCAGAGGCCCCCACTCCAGGATACTTTTTTTATTTTTTTAAATGCATTTATGTCCCAGCTTTTTCTCCAACAACCCTGCGAGGTAGGCTAGGCTGAGAGGCAGTGACTGGCCCAAGGTCATGCAAGGAGGCTGAGTGGAGGATTTGAACCCTGGTCTCTCCCAGGTCCCTAGTCCAGCACTTTCTAACCACTACACCACATTGGCTCTCAAATATATATAATATAACTATTTGGATGGCAGAACATCAGATTTCTTGGCTCTCAGGATTTTGGACTGGGGATACTGGAGATACTGGGATGTTTTGCAATGTATAGCAGATGCTGTACCTTCCAAATCTGGGGCAATAGCTCCCCTCTCTTCTGCCACACTCTAGCCGAATCCCTTTGCCCAAGCCAGCCCAAGACATTTTGCTGCCTGAAGATGCTCCGTCTCTCATTCCATGCACAGAACCCAACTGGAGAGGCAGTTTAATCTTACTTCCACACTGGCTAAGGCGACTCCATCCTCCAGTATACTCGAGGGCAGCAGGCTAGCCTAAGAGGCACGGAGCAAGCTAGCTTAGGGGGCACAGAGAGAATAGGGGAGGGCCACTGACTCATGCTTTGTCATGCTGGCCACATGACCTGGAAGCTGTACGCTGGCTCTCGGCCAATAAAGCGAGATGAGCGCCGCAACCCCAGAGTCGGACACGACTGGACCTAATGGTCAGGGGTCCCTTTACCTTTACCTTTACTGACTCATGAGGCGGCCGCTTCCCTCTTTCTAATGATAGGGCTGGCCATGCCCTTCCCTTCGCTCTCTTCACTTGTGTGCAACAAGGAAAAGCAGTTGGAAGTAAGGACATAAAAAGAGGCCTGCTGGATCAGGCCAAAGGAGGCCCATCTAATCCAGCATCCCGTTCTCAGTGTGGCTAACCAGATGCCCTGATGGGAAGCCCCAACGCAGGATTTGAACACAAGACTGCTCTCCCCTCCTGTGGTCTCCAGCAACTGGTATTCAGAAGCATTCGGACCTTCCAAGTGTCCCTATTTTCCAGGGACAGTCCTGGATTAACAGAAGTTGCCCCGGTTTCCGATTTGATCCGGGAATGTTCCGCTTTTCCTTTGGGTGTTCCTATTCTCCTTGGAGAAATGGAGGGGATGTCTCTATTTTCATCGGGGAAACGTTGGGAGGGTAAACTATTAAACTTGCCCAGGAGATAGTGATAACCACCAGTCTGGATGGCTTTAAAAGAGGAGAGGCGGAGAGGGCTATCGATAGCTATTGGCCACAGTGGCTTTGCTCTGCCTCCGCAGCCAGAGGCAGCAATACTTCTGAATACCAGCTGATGAAAACCGCAGGGACTGGATTGGTTCTCAAATCTTGCAGGCATCCGGTTGGTCACTGTGAGAACAGGATGCTGGACTAGATAGGCCTTTGGCTTGATCCAGCAAGTCCTCTTTCTGTGTTCTTTTATGCTCTTAAGGCAGCTTGCTATGTAGCTTGACACAGATGGAAAATGAGCGAGGTCCCAACCAAAGAAGAATGGCAACTTAAACTGATGGAATATGCGCAGCTTGCGGACCTAACATATAGAATAAGAGAACAAGAAGAACATACGTTTAGAGAAGATTGGAAAATGTTTATTGAATATATTGGGGGGGGGGGGAACTGTGTACACTTGAAAACGTTGGCAGCATTAAGATAAATTCAACAGTGTAAATAAGCTTTGATGGATGTATTAACGGAATACTGAATGGTTTAGTTTATGTAAAATATGCCGGGATTTATGTTTTGTAAAATGAATCATGGAAAGAGAAGGAGGGAAGTCACTGATATTTTAAGGTTGTTTAAATGAATATTTTAAAATGTAAAACAGAAAATTTAATAAAAATTATACCAGAGAGAGAGAGAGAGAGAGAGAGAGAGAGGGAGGGGGCCTTTTTTTTTTTTTTTTTTGGAAACTTAATGCCCTGCTGGTTAGCGCTGCTCCTGCTCACCTGGGGAGGGAGGGAGTGCCTCCTTCCCCGCCCCTCAATGCTGCCGGCTTAGGTTCCAGCTGGGAGAGTTTCCTGGCAGAGGCAGGCGATGAGAGGAGGGGAAAGCCAGACCCAGCCGCTGCAGAGGCAAGTACCAGCAAGCCGGACGGCTCCTGCGCTGGCAGCGGATTGCGGCCTGTCTGGGCCCAGCCTGGCAGGAGCGGCTTTCGAGCCCTTACTCACTGCAAGCCCCAGAGATGCCCCACCTGCTTAGTCAAGGCTTTGTCATGGCTGAGATGCCTTCTTCAAATCCTCCTGGAGCCATGAATCAGCCAGCCAGCCAGCCAGCCAGCTGGGGACAAGCTCTCTCTGTCCTGTCCTGGTCTGCAAGACCTTGCTTGGGGGGAGAAGTGGGGCCTTAGGGGTGAGTTTCTGGGGCTGGAGCGTCCTGCGGTTGCGTTTCCTCCGGGGAGGCTCCCCTGTCACACCGGAGGCTTCTAGGTCCGGCCGGGAGAGTGGCATTTGCTTTCAAGATGGCCGTTGAAAAAGCCAGCAGCTGCTGATCCCTCCCTCTTTCTCCTCCTCCACTGTCTCCGGCCCTTTCTGTGCATTTGCCACCGACGTCTGGTTGCCAGCAGATGCTGGGTCAAATGTGTTGCAACTCCCGTCTGAACCACCTGCTGATTCCGACTCCCCATATCTCTGGGACTTCCTGCCCCACTCGATGCTGTTGCTTCAGCTGCTGGCTCTGTGGCCCTTTCCCTCCCTCTCAGCTTCGAGTGCAGAGAAGGAAAAGCCTTGCAGGAGACTGCGGACGTTTTCAGCAAGGCTTGGACTTGGGGGTTGTCACGTGGCCTGCTGGCTCTTCAGCCAGGAGCTTGCCTGGCTGCCTTGGTATGTGTCTGAGGGGTGCCACTCTAGGAGCAGCGCGATGGGAGGGTGGCCTGGCTGTTGCACCTGGTAAGACAGACAGGCATTGCATCGGCTCCGTAGGAAGCGTGGTGCTGCACCGGGTAGACTCCCGGCTGCCTGTTTGGGGTTATGCTGGGAAGCTTTAAAATGGCGGCAGTAACTCCTGCGCTGGGGAAACCTTTTGCGGAAAACGTATCAACAGGGCACCAAAATGATAATAATTGAGGCGATAAAGTTGCATATTAAAGATGCAAAAGAGATCATTTGCATATGTCTAGTTACTTTCCGTAATCCTTTTGCTTTGAGGGGACGGACGAGGACCCCAAGATGGTTTTTGCTGTCCCCCTTCCACTTACTTCCTGGACTGCCTTCTGGTAGGAAATTCTCCTCAGACCCTCTCTGACTTTTCATATTTTGTCAAGAAATAGCTCGCCTGTTTTCAAAGGTATCTCAAAGGCTGGTCCCTGAGGTTGTTGGTAAAAGATGGATGCTGGTGGACTCAGGTCATGGAACACTGATTTCTGCCCTTGCTTTGTGCAACTGTGGAGTGTCTGAATTGCCTGGCCCGCACCACAATTGCATTACATTTTGCCCACTCATGTCTGAGCATGGAAATCTGTATGGCTTCCAATGCAATAGCACTTCTCTTTTCGCATATCATAGAGTTGTAGAGTTGGAAGGGACTCTGGGGGTCATCTAGTCCAACCCCCTGCAAGGGAGGAATCTCAACTGGATCATACATGACAGATGGCCATCCAACCTCTACTTAAAAACTTCCCAGGAAGGAGAGTCCATCACCTCTCGTGGGAGCCCGTTTCTCTGTCAAACAGCTCTTACTGTCAGAAAGCTCTTCCTTTCTTGTAACTTAAATCCATTGGCTTGGGTCCTATCCTCCAGAGAAAGAAAAAACAACTAATCACAAGGAGAAATGTGGGCACTATTTACAGTCGGGGGAAAATCCAGGAGACCCCAGTTCAAATCCCTACCCAGCCATGAAGCTTACTAGGTGATCTTGAGCCAGTCATTATTCTCCCAGTCTAACCTACCTCACAGGGTTGTTGTGAAGATAAAATGTGGGCGCAGGGGAGGAGAATCACTCTTGGAGAGAAGGCAGGATAGAGACAAAATAGAAACAGAATTGTAGAGTTGGAAGGGACCCTGAGGCTCATCTAGTCCAACCCCTTTGCAATGCAGGAATATGCAGCTGTCCCAAACAGGGATTGAACCTGCAACATTGGTGTTACCATCCGCATGCTCTAACCAACTGAGCTATCCAGGCTGACATGAATAGCATACTGCAAAACATTTGTGATTGCAGCTTGTCAGTACAAAGTTTGGCGTGCACAGCATTTGGATGAAATCAGGTAGGAGCATAGGAAAGTGCCTTATATACCGAGCCAGGCCATTGGTCCGTCTAGCTCAATATTGTCTTCACTGACCGGCAGCAATGGCTCTCCAGGATTTTCAGGCAGGGGACATTCCTGGCTCTACTTGGAGATGGTGTCGGGGATCGAACCTAGGACCTTCTGCATGCAAAGCAGACACCCTACCGCTGAGCTATGGCCTTTCCCATGAGGGCGGCTGGAACGTGAACTCTGATGTGCCCTGCAAGGTGTTTCCTTCCAGAAAAGATCTGGGAAGTTTGGCTGTGATCAGAGACTGGCAGCAAAATGAAATGTGGGTGAGCCTTTCTCATCCCTTGACTGTTCTTGGTGACAAGCCACAAGAAACCAGCTGGTTCCCAAATGCTGGAGTTGAAATGATTGTGCCCTGAAAGAGGGTATATTTCAAGCTCGCCTTTGTCAATTTTGAGGGCAAATATTCTGTGGGCTTTTGTCTGGTCAGAGTCCTTGTTCGTCGCACAGAGATGCAACGCTCCAGGCAGCGTCCGATAGCTACCTCGGTGCAAAATAAAACAAGTGCCTTTAAAATAAAGTAAGAGTGTAGTCCTCATGGTTTTGGACAGGAGGTTGACCTAGACTTTGTCAGGCCACAGTAGTTAGTAGTTCAGTAGCAGTGAATATTGGGCAGTTGAAGAAGTTATATCATTGCCTTTCACCTCAGTTTTGATAATAAGCTTCGGGTCCAAAATACAAATGGCGAATTTCAAATTCAGGGTTGACAGTGAAAAATCTGAATTTCGAAACCTGACAGATCCTTCAGTGTTTGGCTCACAGACCAAAATAAGAAAATAAAAATTTTAAAGCAAATTTCTAGCCAAATCTTCAAATATTTGCTGAATATCCTCTGTATTTCAATAAACCAAATGCTGCTTTCAACATTTGCCAGTGTAGGAAAGGTAGGCATGGCTTGCTGTTGAGGAATTTGACTGAATTGACAGCTGACCTGCAATGGCGTATTTGATATTTGACATGCAATGGTGTTTAGTAGTTTGCTGAAAGCTTATGCCTGCAGGCATCCCCAAACTGCGGCCCTCCAGATGTTTTGGCCTACAACTCCCATGATCCCTAGCTAACAGGTCCAGTGGTCAGGGATGATGGGAATTGTAGTCCAAAACATCTGGAGGGCCGAAGTTTGGGGATGCCTGGTTATGGGGTTTCATATTTGAACTGCTAAGAAGGGCCAAAGTGCTCTGATTTTAGACTGGGACACCGACATTTCACCTTCAAAACAGGGATGAGAACAGAAATGTTAAGCATTTTAAAATATTGGTTTCAGGTTTCAGCAGAGGCAATTCCAGTAGACTGGGCTGCACTGCCCCCTCCTGGATCAATCTGTCATCTCCAGCTCCCTAAGGTGCCGGATTCAATTCCTGCCTGCTGCACTGTGGTCACAACTTCTGAGATAAGCACATCTGAGACAGAGGAGGCCGTCAGAGGCAGTGATGCTTCTGCATCCCCAGGAGGGGAGAGGGCTCTCTTGCTCGGATCCTGCCTGATGGCATCCCAGTGGTTGGCCACTGCGATAACAGGATGCTGCACTAGGTGGGGCATTGACCTGATCCAGTAGGCCCTCTTTTTCTGTGCTTGTGCCATTGTTGTACGTGAGGTCACAGGGCACCAGGCAGCCCTCAGCCCGACTCGGATGTGTGCTTAAAAATAGCTCTCTGGGGTTGCTGAGCAGCCACAGGCATCCAGGGTGTCCCTCACAATCGGAGGAAACCTTGCATTGTTCTGCTGCAGACACTTGCTTCCGTCGCCTGTATGAGGAGCTTTGGTGGGCTAGGGCCACCGGCAGCCTCCTCTGTGAGCCTGAGGGTGGGGCACGTTACTTCAGGCACAAAGGACCCAGGTACCCCTCCTGTGACAGGGGCTGGGACGTGGACGGCAGGGTGTGAGAGGCCGGCTTTTCCTGAACGGTGAGCTAACCAGGGAGCAAAAACAGCCTGGGGGTTTGCACGGAGGAGATGTGCAGGCAGCCAAAGGGAGATCCATCCCGCAGTGGAAGGGAAGAGAAGGCGGAACGGAGAGATGCGCCGACAAGCTGGATTGCCAACGAATTTGCAAAAGGAAGAGAGGCGCAAAGGGAGCCGTTTCCCCATGACCTGTACATCTGAACGATGCAGAAGGAGAATCCATGTGCAGTTGGAAAGTGGTGCATGCCACTCTCCCACCTCATTCAAGCCTTTAAATCTTGAAATTAATGTGAGCTAGGGAGAAGTAAATGAACCAAAGAGAAACTAATTAGGGCTAATCCTGGTTGGAAATGAATTGGAGAAATCTGGAATGGCTAGGAAGGGGAATGAAGCTGGCTTGTTTCTGCTGATACAGTATAGAACAGTGATGGCTAACCTTGACACTCCAGATGTTTTGGGACTACAACTCCCATCATCCCTGACCACTGATCCTGTTAGCTAGGGATGATGGGAGTTGTAGTTCCAAAACATCTGGGGTGTCAAGGTTAGCCATCACTGGTATAGAAGGTCTACATTTGCATCTATACAGGCAAAACCCATCATTTTGCAGCATCCATCAGGGGAGGGCCAGGCAGGTGCCCTTAAAGAGCGAGCAGGGAATCAGCTGTGGACTCTGGCTCACATCACTGCTGGCCGTTGGCCCTGCTGCCAGCGTGTTGGAAATCCAAACCCTGCATCCGGGAGATGCCTCTCCGGTCCTGGAATTAGCCCCTGGCCTGACCCTGCTGTTTCTCTTTCCCTTCCCTCCCTCTCCTTCTGCCAGGTATGCCACCACGCCGAGTGCCAGCAGCTGAACCACAACAGCCCCCTCCACTTGTGTGAAGCGTGTGACGGACGCTTCCACGGTGCCATGCATTTTGACGGGCACATCCGCTTCGACCTGCCGCCGCAAGGTGAGGGGAAAAGCCCAAGCCACGCGGTTGGGTCGAGGGCAGCTTGGCACGGCCTCCTTTTCACAGGGCTTGTCCAAAGTTCCTAGGCAGAGTTTGGATGGCCACCTGTCAGGGATTCTTGAGCAGTGATTCCTGCATTGCAGGGGATGACCCGAGGGTGGGGTATCTTCCAACTCTGCAATTCTATGATCTCTTTCCAAACGGCTTAGCTGGTGTGCTCTTCAGTGGGCTGCTTCTCTCCCCCCCCCCCGGGCAACACAGTGAGGGCTGGATCCTTCATGGGCTGTGTCTTCAGCGCTTTTCTCCCTTCCAGGTTCTATCCTGGCCCGGAACGTCTCCACACGGTCGTGCCCACCACGCACCAGCCCCGCCTCAGATGTGGAGGAGGAGGACGAAGGGCTGATTGACGGGAAAGGGTGAGTGGAGGGGAGGGCTGGCTGGCCCAGGAGGCGCTCACATCAGGAGAACTCCCCTCACTTAGAAAACTAGTGTCTCAGGGAGGAAGGGTCCAGTCTAGCCTTTTCCCCGGTGCACTATTTTACACACATACATACCGCTAGCGATTCATTAAAGGGGGAGGGGGGAATAGCAGGGCGATTTACAATTATACAAGAAACAAAACAAAAACCCACACCATAAAAATCACACTTAAAAAGTTGAAATCAGAAATCAGCTAACTGTTGTGGAAGGGCGCATTCTCAATTGCTGGACGGAACAAAAACTTTCCCAGCAGGCGTTTAAAAGTTGAGACAGAAGGCGCTTGCAATTTGTGTTCATTTGGCTTTCTTTCTTAAGTGTGGGGTGTCTGATGGGGAATTTGTGCCGTTTGAAAATCTACTTTGAACAAAAAACAAAAAACCCTGGTACAATCCACCAGGAGCTGTATTGCATGCCCCGGCTCAACACGTCGGTCAGCTTGAGAGGAATTCTGCAAAGGCGTTTATAAACCGTATGGGAGCCGGTGGGGCAGAACGTTTCCTGCATCAGAGGGGAAAGTTGTGCCTGCCTTCCCTTGCTGTTGTGGGGCAATATGAGGGGGACCTTCTAACTCCTTCCTGTTTGCTGGCTGGTCTGTTTCAGGGACAGGAAGAGCTCAGCCTTGAAGCTGCCAAAGAAGAAGGCTCGCAGGAGGCACACCGACGTAAGGAGGCTACTTGTGCTCATTCCGTGACCACACCTTGCTTTCACTCCAAAACCCTGGGAGTTGGGTCTGGCCTCACCCTGCGCAGGGCCCTAGAAGTCACAGAGGCCTCTTTGGATGCCCTGTGGAGGGCAGGAGGGGTGGGAATGTGCTAAGAAATTGGGGTGGGGCAGAGGCCTGGTGACTGTTTTGAATTCTGGCTGACATGCTCCTGCATTTCTCCCGCAGGACCCTAGCAAGGAATGCTTCACCTTGAAGTTTGATCTGAACGTGGACATTGAGACGGAGATCGTGCCAGCCATGAAGAAGAAGTCCCTGGGGTAAGGAGGGCAGAGAGCAGCTTAGTCTGGGGTGCAAGCTGGGCGGGGGCTTCACTCGTGTTTGGGAGCCCAGGAAAGCACAAGGTGGGATGCTCTGGGTCCCAGGTCTCACCTGGAAGCAGCTCCAGCACTCCTGAGCCCATCAGCTCAGTGCAGGATCCTAACCTGCTCCCAATGCCTGACGCCAGGCAAAGGCCTGACTAGTTCTGCTGCTGAAGTTCTCGCCGCTCCTGCTTAGAAATGGGTGTGGGCAAACAAAGGTAGGTTAGGCTGAGAGTGAGTAACTGGCCCCAAGGTCACACCTATTTGAACAGGAAGGTCTTTGTAGCCTGTCAGCAGAAAGATAACAAGGAGGGAGCCAGTCCGCCCTCTTTGAGGAGGGAATCCCACAGTTTGGGAGCCACCACAAAAAAGGCACTTTCTCTCTCATCTCACTGCCGGCTGTGCCTCTAGTGTTGATGGGGCCAAGAGAAGGTGCTGACCCGATGATCTTAGCACCCAGGCAGGTTTGCATTGGGAGCTACGACTTTCCAGGCATTCTGAGCCCAAGCTAGTCCCAACACATCGATTAACTGGCAGCGCCACTTACTGGTTCTCTCTTCTTTTAAAACCCAGTGAAGTGCTGCTGCCGGTTTTCGAGAGGAAGGGAATCGACCTGTCTAAAGTGGATATTTACCTGGACCAGTCCAACACCCCCCTCTCGCTCAACTTCGAGGCATACCGGTTTGGAGGACATTACCTTCGTGTGAAAGGTAGGCTGCTGCGTGTCTCTCCTGAGGCTGATGGGAGGTGTCGTCCGACCCATCCGGAGGGCTCCAGGTTGGGAAAGCCTCTTTGGCAATATGAGAGAGACCTCTCTGTCCGGAGGGACCATTTGCTGTAACCAAATGATATGATCTTTGGGGAATCATGATGGATGGTATGTATGTGTATGTGTGGTTGTAAATGTATAAATGCGTATATGTGGCTGTAAATGTGGGATTGCATTCAATTTTGTTGTACTACGTACAATGACAATAAAGTATCAATCTATATCTGTCTGTCTGTCTGTCTGTCTATCATCTATCTATCTATCTATCTATCTATCTATCTGTCTGTCTGTCTGTCTTATCTATCATCTCTCTGTCTGTCTGTCTGTCTGTCTGTCTGTCTGTCTATATCTATCTATCTCTGTCTGTCTGTCTGTCTGTCTGTCTGTCTGTCATCTATATCTATCTATCAGTCTGTCTGTCTGTCTGTCTGTCTGTCTGTCTATCTACAGTGGAACCTCGACTTACGAATTTAATGCGTTCCGAAAGCACACTCTTAAGTCGAAAATTTCGTAAGTCGAAAAACGGCATTCCCATAGGAATGCATTGGAAACGTAAGTCGAAAAATTTGTAAGAAAACCCTATGTAAACCTTCGTAAGTCGAGTAAACCCCATCTAAAACTTCGTAAGTCGAGTAAACCGCATCTAAAATCCAAGCGGATTTCCTTTCAGAAGACGAAAAATTCGTAGGCGCGCGGCCGCTTTTTCCCTTTCGCAAGTCGAAAAATACGTAAGTCGAGTACTTCGTAAGTCGAGGTTCCACTCTATCTATCTATCTATCTATCTATCTATCTATCTATCTATCTATCTATCTATCTATCTGACCTGCCCCATGGCCTCCTCTTCTGCATTGCAGCCAAACCTGGGGATGAACTCAAAGTGGAGCAGGCAGTGAAGGACTTCAAGTCGCTGAGTTTGCCTATCCTCCGTCCTGCGGGCACTGGCCCTTCCTTCCCCAGCACCCCCTCTCTCGACCGCCTGGAGCAGTTGTCGCTTCGGAGGGAGAGTAGCGACATCCTGGTGAGCAGGGGAAAAGGGATGGGGTGGACAGAAGTAGGGACCCTGCCCTTGAGATTGAGGAAGCCTGTGGGTCTGCAACTTGCGCTGCTCGTTAATTTCTCTGTCTGTTTCACTCCCATCTCATAATGTTTGTGCTAAGGCGAAAACCCGAGGAATATAAAACCAAGCAATGTTTCTTCTTTGTCAGCAAGAATTTGTTTATCGATAGTAATGCAGAGTCAAAAGTGCAAACGAGAAAGAACATCAATTGAAATCAACGAAACGTAGGAGCGATGCAAAGGATGTAAATGCCAAATAATCAAAAGCAGAGAACTCATTATTCATTTATTTTTAAAAAAAGATAGTTTAGCACATCATGAAAGCCACACTAAACAATTGATTTCTTATGAATCTATACACATATTGCCTAGACAGGGCCATAGCTAAGGAGTGGTGAGGAAGGCCCCCGCAAGGGCACCGGCTAGGGGGCACAATCTGGATGGTTCTGCCAGGGGCGCAAGACCACCTAGCTACTGCTCTGTGCCTAGATTCAAATTTAGAAAAGAGCACTATCATTTAAGTAGAAATGCAATCCATCTCACTGTTGCAGGGAAGACTGTGACTCTGTGACCTGCCTGCTGCCTGCTGCCCCAGGTACAGCAAAGACACCTGGCTGTACCCAGCAGGAAGTTCCCAAAAGTGATTTCTGACAAATGTACATTTTGGTTTTATGACATTCTGGAAACTGACCCTGGGCAGGAGTAATGGTCTTGCACTGCCACCCTCCCAACAGGGCAGTGGGGGGGGGGCAGCAGTGAGGTTAGGCCTTTTCGGGCGCATTCCAGTAGCTAGTCTGGTGCTCTGGCTAGTGCACCCCCCAAAAAAATGTGGTAAGTGTTGTAGCGTGGGTTAATGATTTCAGCAAGTGATTTCAGCTCTCTGACATCGCAGACAGGAGACAGCGTCTTCATGTAACAACTCTTTACTCAGGCAAACAAGACTGAGGGAACTGAGGGTAGGGAAGCTACATTTATAGGGACAGAGGACTAGCTAGGAAAAGATACATTTTGGAGGGAACAATCTCAAGCAATCACACAGCTGCTTTTTGGTGGGAACCAATAAGACAGAGGATCCCAATGCAGCAACTTGAATGCACCAATAGTAACTGTTCCTTCTGGGACAGGAAGGCAGTTACTTTACCCTAATGTGATTACAGACAATAGTAATACAGATATGATAACACTCTGAATCAATACACAACAGTAAGCACCATTGCGGGGCTGGAGGCACAACACCATTCCCATGGGCAGGGCCGGAGCGTCCATTTAGGCGAACTAGGCAACTGCCTAGAGCACCAAAATGGAGGTGGCGCTGGCAAGCCTGCCCCCCGCCCCCCGCCGCCGCCCCAACCAGAGGCGAAAATCGCAGCGGCGCGGAGCGCCCGGGGCGCCCAGCGCCCAGCAGCGCCCAGCTCACGCAGCGCAGGGGGCGGGGCACGTGACGTCATTGCGCATGACGTACGGTGCCCCGCCCCCTGCGTGCCAGGCGCCCCGCGATTTTCGCCTAGGGCGCGAAAAGCCCTAGCACCGGTCCTGCCCATGGGGCAGAGGCTGCTGCTGGCCCTGGGATATCATTCTCAGTGATGGAGGGCAGTCTGCAAATCGAGATACCAAGTACCGGTAAAGAAGTAGCAAGGGGTGCCTGGCTTGGCTACTTCTGCCCAGGTCCTGTTTTCAGCCTTCCCTCGCTTCTTCTCGCTTCCTTTGGCAGCCTGACGCTGCTGAGATTTTCCTGCATGTGTGTTTGTGTTGACGGCACATCACAGCAGAGGGGCAGTCTGGCTTGCATCAGGAGGAAATGAGTTGTTTGCCGTCCGTGCCCAGATGTGGCCATGAGTGTGTCAGGGATGCCCGGGCGAAGAGGCAGATACGAGGCATGCCCGCCTCTCGTGCACGTCTGAGCCTTTGTCTGTTTTGCACGAGAGAGTCGTGTGTCACTCAGCGTGACAAATTGCCTTCCATGCCTCATGCGGCATCGGAGCAAGACTCTGTGGGAGGAGTGGATGGATCTGTCAAAATGGATATATTTATGCAAGCCGTTTCCCCTAACGTAATGCATTTCTGTATGCTGCTTTTCAACACACCTGCTCCTGACACATGGCAGGTGTCATTTGGAGTGCCATGAGATTGGGAGAAGTGCAAATTTCGAAGGGTGGCTGTGTTTCGCTTTGAGTAGCGCTTCAGGAAGTGTCAGTTGTGGAGGGTCGCCTTCAAATGTCAGCCGAGCTGAACTCCCCCAGTATGTTTCTGGGGTGCCTCAGTGTGCATGTGGAAAGGCTTTGCTGATTCACCCCCTTGCTGTGGTTTCTGTATTCGTTAGGACCTAAAAAGAGCCTGCTGGATCAGGCCTATGATCCATCTGGTCTAGCACCCCGTTTTCACAGTGGCCAACCAGATGTCTCTGCTGGGAAGCCTGCAATCAGGATCTGAGCTCAAGAGCACTCTTCCTTTCCTGTGGCTTCCAGAAACTGGTATTCGGAAGCATTTCTGCCTCTGACTGCGAAGGCGCAGCTTATCAATCATGGCTAGTTGCCATCAATAGCCTCCACCCCTTCCCCACTTCCTCAATAGCCTTCCCCCTTATAATTTGGTTGTAATTAGTTAATTCACCCTCATTGTAACCTGTCTGCTTTGTGGCAGTCCAAACCACCCCATTCCCATCAATAGTCCCTCTTAGGTTCTCATCCAGCAATGTTGGGACTCATCTCTTGGTGGAAATATTAAGGCTGGGGTTCCCTACATGGCTGCATCGTCCCATATCCACTTGTCTGTTGCTTGCTTGGCGTCTGAGAGAGGGGTCCTCCTTCACATCTCATCAGTGGCAGAGGACAGTGGTGTAGCGTGGGTTGCCAGTGCCCAGGGCCGTGCGGAGGGTGATGGTGGTGGTGGGAGGGAGGGAGTTAAATGGACAGAGTCTACATGTGCATTCAACTGCATCGCCCAGGAGATCGCACCCACAGAGTTAAAAAAAGAAGAGCCATTCTGTTATCTGGAGAGGTCACTTCCTGGTTCACATGGAGAAGCTGTTTTCAATGGAGCCCAGTGATGGAAGCTCACAGCTGTATTGAGGCAGCACTGGGTGTTCAAATTTGGCACCCCTAACAAATTTTGTGCCTGGGGCAACTGCCCCTGTGCTGTCCCACTCTACGCCGCTGGCAGAGGATGTGAGCCAGGGGAGGGGGCTTCTCTGGTCACTCAGCATCCCTCCTGGCTTGCTGCGGTGGCTGGTACCAGGGGCGGAGCGACAGGGGTGTGATAGGGACGCTTTGCCCTGGTGCCACCACTAAGGTGGGTGACAGATTCCGGGCGGCACTCACCATGTGGCATGCAGTGCGCCCGACCCACGCATCTCTCCTGGGAGTGACGTGGTGGCTTGGGCACGCGCAGGCACTGCTGCCGAAAAGGTCTGCCTGCTGCCTCCTCCTCAGCTGTAGGGCGGCTGAGGGGAAGGAGGCAGGCAGACTCCTTGGAGCCCCGCAGGTGGCTGGCCCCGCCCCTGTGTGCCGCTGGCCCCGCCCCCTGCTCTGCCCAGACACCCAGTTGGCTTGCTCCGCCACTGGCTGGCACCCTTTCCAACAAGCAGGATGGAGGGCAGGGAGAGATCCACAGTATGTGCAGACAGGTCTAATGGCAGGCAGAACTGCAGAAGAGCTTAGAGCAAGTGTTGGGTCTGTGCGCAGGGCGTTTTATTTGCTCCTCTCAACAGCAGGTAGCCAAGGCAAGCAACTGTCCCCTAATGAGTGCTAATGGGATCAGCGCCTTTGCTACGCAGGGAGCTCACCAGACTCCAGATTATCACGTCATGCGGCTGATCTTGATTAGATTTAAGGTAGCAGAGACACCTTGTGTCTCAAGCCCTGTGCCCAGGCGCCAGCAGAGTCCCAGATGGGTGCAGCATTTACTACCTGAAACCTAGGTTTGCCCCATCCCATATTAAATGGGGAGGTGGTGTGCTCTGGTTTAAAACAAGCAAACAGACAAACAAACCAGGAAAAACGTCGCCCAACAGGAAAGGACTGAAGATCCTTCTCTCACCACCCAAACCGCTTTGTTTCTAAGTCTATCCATAGGTTTTATCTATTTATTGGATTTATATCCCACTTTTTTCTCCAAGGACACACATTGTTCAACCCTCCTTACTGAATCTACACAACAACCCTGTGAGGTTGGTTGGGCTGAAAGGCAATGAGTTGCCCAATATCACCTACTGAGCTTCCTGGCCAAGTGGGGATTTGAACCCTGGTCTCCCGGGTCCAAGTCTGACATTCCACGCACTACACCAAACTGGCTGTATATCCTTTCTGCTCTCCCCCCCCTTACATCCTTCTACTCTGGAGCCACTCAAGGAGGCTCAGGAAAAAAAGGATAACAATTAAATACAGTTATAAAGGTAAAGGGACCCCTGACCATTAGGTCCAGTCGCGGATGACTTTGGGGTTGCGGCGCTCATCTCGCTTTACTGGCCGAGGGAGCCAGCGTACAGCTTCCGGGTCATGTGGCCAGCATGACTAACCAGAGCAGCACACGGAAACGCCATTTACCTTCCCTCCGGAGTGGTACCTATTTATCTACTTGCACTTTGATGTGCTTTCGAACTGCTAGGTTGGCAGGAGCAGGGACCAAGCAACGGGAGCTCACCCCGTCACGGGGATTCGAACCGCCGACCTGATCGGCAAGCCCAAGAGGCTCAGTGGTTTAGACCACAGTGCCACCCACGTCCCTTAAATACAGTTATATCCTGCCATAAAACCGGCTTAAAAATTAACAGTGAAAGAAAAACAGAGATGACATATAGGCACTCTCAAACACTGACTCCTTGGCAGTCCTGGAAAGGGAAGACTTGAGTGTGAGCTATAGCTGGGGAAGAATTTGTGCCCCCTCCTCATTGCCGCCTTTTGTTGTAAAAATCAGCCCTCCATGTTACATGAAACGGGGCCGATGCACATTAAAATAAATGGTTCTGTCCCAAACCCATCATGCCCTTCAAATATCTGAAGGGTTGTCCCATAGAAGATGGAGCAAGCTTGTTTTCTACTGCTCCAGAGGGGAGGAACTGAACCAATGGATTCAAGTAGCAAGGAAAGAGATTCCGACTAAATGTTAGGGAAAACCTTCTGAGGGTAAGAGCCATTTGAGAGTGCCACGGATGACCTGAGGAAGTTCATTGGAAATCTTTAAATGAGAGGTTTGCTGGCCACCTGCCAAGGATCCTTCAGTTGCAATTCCTGTACCCCAAGGACCCTTAGGGGTCCCTTCCAGCTCTATGAGTCTGTGATTCTGTGCTCCCACCTCCTTACCTGCCTGTTGCTCCAGCGTCCAGAAATAATATATTGAGAGCCATTGGTGCCACTTCATCGGCAGGCCATAGTAATCTATTAATGAGAAGAAACTTCAACCCTGTGATAACATTTTGAATAATGATGTTTCCTTACGGCCTCCTCATTTTGCATAAGTTGCTCTTTAGATAAGGCTGCAAATTTGCATGCCGGTGCGGCTCTGACTTCCGAGTGTGTTACTCGGAAGTCTATGCCTTTCCCAAATCTTACCTGCTTGGCCCAAGCGAGAAAAGCCCAACCGGTCATTGCCTATGTCAGTGGTGGCTAACCTTGACACTCCAGATGTTTTGGAACTACAACTCCCATCATCCCTAGCTAACAGGACCAGTGGTCAGGGATGATGGGAGTTGTAGTTCCAAAACATCTGGAGTGTCAAGGTTAGCCACCACTGGCCTATGTGGCTCTTGCTTTGTAGGTGATTTCTCAAAGCCGGTGAGAGATGTTTGCGTTTGTGTGTTGCATTCCTGCAATAGCCATTGAATGGATGGAGCGGCTCCCAGGTGAGGAAAGGTGGCAGGATTAGGGACTGTTTAAAGAAAAGGCAAGTAGGTTTATAAAATTATGCGTGGCCTGTGGAAAGTGGCTCAAGAGACGTCCTCCCCCCCATAACACTAGAACTCACGGGCATTCAGTGAAGCTGAATGTTGGGGAGGGTAGGTTTGTGACAGACAAAAGAAAGCACTTCTTTACGCAGTGCATAGTTAATCTGTGGAACTCACTCCCACAGGAGGCAGTAATAACCACCAATCTAAATGCATTAGACAAATTCGTTGAGGAGAGGGCTGTCGATGGCTGCTAGCCATGATGACTGTGCTCTGCTTCCACAGTTGGAGGCAGCAATGCTTGTGAATACCAGTTGCTGGAAACATAACAGGTACGTGGAGAAGGCTCCTGTTTTCAGATCCTGCTTGTGGGTTCCCCATGGAGGCAACTGGTCGGCCACTGTGAGAACAGGATGCTGGACTAAGATGGGCCAGTGGCATGATCCATCTGGTTCTTCTTATGTTCTTATAAATAATGATGATGATGATGGTTCTTCTTATGTTCTTATAAATAATAATGATGATGATGATAAGCAAGACACAAGAGCAACCTTCCCTTTTGTGGCTTCTGGCAAATGCCATTCAGAAGCATACAGAAACCGGGGTCCCCCACTGTTGGGGCAGAACCTTCAGCGATATCTCTCTCTATACATAAAAATGTAAGGCTGTCATCACCCAGTCCCCATTGGAGGATTTGTAGTGCCTCATCAGAATCCTGGATTTGTATGAATCGGTGGCAGAGGAGAGGTTTGAGTGTCACAGTGGCCAACCAGGTGCCCTGTTGGGAAGCCCACAAGAAACACCCATACCATCCAACATTTCTCCAATGAAAATAGGGACGTCCTATTCCAGTGGTGGCTAACCTTGACGCTCCAGATGTTTTGGAACTACAACTCCCATCATCCCTAGCTAACAGGACCAGTGGTCAGGGATGATGGGAGTTGTAGTTCCAAAACATCTGGAGTGTCAAGGTTAGCCACCACTGTCCTATTCTATAATCATAATCATAATGTTATTATTTATACCCTCCCCATCTGACTGGGTTGCCCCAGCCACTCTTATGTCATTTCTCCTTTGCTTGGCTGTAGTCAGAAGAGTGATGAAGGAATGGGGAGGAAGTATAAGGTCTGTATTCTGTGTGTACCTTTGAGCTAGGAGTGTGTGTGTGTGTGTTTTGCAGCAGGCAACAATAGTCTTCTTAGATGCCTGCCTGTGGGCTTCCTGGGGACACCTTTTCTGGCTGTCCACTGTTGGAAACTGGATGCTGTGCTGGAAGGATCGCCTTGGTTTTGCAGGACGCTGTTTGTCCATGTGTGTGCACGAAACAGGGTGCACAACACCCAACCCCTCAATCTGTTTTATCTCGTATGCCATTTCTACTGGTCCTGAAGGACGAACTTAAGTGATGTGAGGAAGACATTTTGGCGGGGGTATATGCTAAAGAATATGATTACTTAATTAGCGGCATCTATTAACTCCGTGCTATATGTAAGCTGATGTGGAGCTTAACAGCGGTGTTATTAATCATGTCTTAATGTAAAAGCGTAACGCACACGCTGCTTTGTAATGTTCTTTCCAAATAGTCCCTGTGGGAATCACAACTTTATTTCATTAAAATGCCTCCCTGCTGTTAATTGATCTTAGGAAAATGTGAACAAATTAACTATGCTTTGAGAAGCTCGGGTGTAAATTTTCTAAGCTTGTGCACTTCGGTGCTGCGGATTAAGAATGCTATGGATCACTCTTCCCCACTGCGATGAACAGCGGGTAGTGCTTTGGCGTTGCTGACCTGGTTTAATTAATAACACTTGGGTAATACCTTTATGTGCCAAAGGTTAAAGAAAGGAAAAAGATTGTTTGCAAACTGTAGTGTTTTTCATGCCAGCTGGGACACAGTAGGAATTTGGGTCACGGGCAATTAATTGCAAGTTTTAATGACTCCTCTTGTGTGAAACAAATGCTA